>OX419199.1:7264592-7864592 GCA_948465475.1 Thalpophila matura
AGGTTTCCAATTTCAGCTGATTAAGGCATGACACTGTAGCTCAGTTGGTTAGAGCGATACCACGGTGAGGCGACCAAGAGGTCGCGGGTTCAAACCCCGCCTGTGTCAGTTGTTTTTGAAAATCTCTTACATATTTAATAATCTAGATTCTAGAGTAATAGTTGGACTAAATGAAGAAGAGAAGAAGGCACTCAGCAGTGATTGAATTTAAGAATAAATTAACGATGATAAATGTTAATTTATTCTTAAATTACCGACAATGGTAACTGACGAATCAATGAGCATAAACCACGCCAAAAAAAGTCAAAACGATCGAAAAAAAGTCGAAACGAAGCTAACTACATGCTTCCCAAAAATAGATTTGAAATTCCCGCTACTTTACACAAAAAGACTCACATTTTCTAAAATCTAAAAGAACATATAAAGCTCCAACCTTGCAGCGAGTATCGCTCTACGTATAGTACCGGACTCACAATTTGTCTTGCAATACGGCCTTTACTGCACCCAACTGGAATGCACAAGTTGGCTACAAAAGAAATCGTTCAGTTACTCTTACCAGAAACTTTTGCTGCGATACTGAATGTAAAAGTAAAATGCTGTTAATAATTTGGCATTTTGATTTAAACTGGGAGCGTGGGAATTGATTGCTGTCTTTATTATTTTCTTTTTCATCATTAAGTTTTTAAGATTTATTCTTAGACTGTGCTTTACTTCAAAGATTAAGCAAGTCTTAAGATAACCAAGCACGTATAATAACTATCAACATGCGTGCTTGGTTAAGAAACTTTTTATAACCAAGTTTTTTTTACATAGCTATTAAATTTGATAAAATCTTCAGTGAAAGCTGATTTTCGCAATGTGTTAAAACATTTTGCACAAAATAATATAGGTACCTACATTTTTAATTAGGAATTAAACTTACAATAGTTTGGAGACTTCACGGAATACATACTTTACCATGCGTCACTGTGATATGTATGACTGTAAATCTCTCCATTTGTTCATCCCAAAAACAGAGTAACAATCCAGCGCCAAAGTATCCCAAAAACTCATCTGCAAAAGACATAAGAAGTCTGCAAGATATCTAAATCACTTCGCTTCAAAACTACGGACATAGGTACTTTAGTCCCCGTCCAAATGTATTGAGCTGCATTGAATACACTAAACTAAAACTTTGGAAATAAATTTATCGAACGTCCGTACCAAGAACCGTTTGTAAGACTGCACCGTTTGACTTGAATTGTTTCAAAAGTTTCCACCAGAAATATTTGATTACGCGACTCCAGTACTGTTGAATTAAATAGATTGATTTCTATGACAGGGGATGTAAGAAAATTTAAATAACGATTATCTTTGTACAAGTTATTAGTAATATTTATTTGAAGAAATTATGGAAGTTAGTTTTTGCAGTATTGGACAAATCACATTTAATTTATCGGTGAAATTCCAACCGTTTTGTTACGACTTTCAGATTTAGTATTGTTATAAAATGTATTATCATCTAAGGTGTCAATAAGATCAGGTTTTTACATCATACTTTCAAATCCTCTTTCAAGAAGTAGATATGCTTAAACGGTGACTAGAGGCCATTCTATGAAGTTATTTTGCCATCACTGTTTCGAAGTAACAGTGATAGCAATTTAACTTCATACAAGACAAGTAGCGCCATCCCTTTTTTAAACCGAAACACTGGTTTTAATAATTTATAGTTCGGTTTCCTGTTTGAATAATAAAATTACTGTGTCGGAAACTGATCGATGATAAAATTAAACATCATAAAATCGTACGTCCCTCACACTTCAAAAAAAATATGAATACAAGTAGCTATACATTTAATTCTCAACTCCATATAATATTTCAGGGGCTACGTATTCAAAAGAAAGTTTTATGGCCTATAAAACTGGTATACTTAATATCATGAAATGAAATCAGAGGTCCGGTTTCATCCTCGATAATACATTTTATGCGAACACCCCATTGGATAAATTTCTATCTCCTGTTTTTACGATACTGGACGAGGAATCAAATATTTTAGGAGGCTTTGTATTTCATCAAGAGCAGAGGAGACCTAATCGAAGATTTGGTTAAAAAGTTATGGATGGTAGTGATAATAACTGTTGCAAAGTGGTCACTACTCTTATTGGTATAATACAATGGAATGTAGATGCTAAAAAAATTACACATAAAAATTTGCCCATCAATAAAATGTGTCTTAGGAAATGCTACAAACAAAAATGTCGACGAGTTTCTTCATATTGATGAATGAATGGGTATCATCCAAAACATAAACGTAATCGTACCTAACTCAGTAATTGTTGAAGAGGTGAAGTCATTCCAGTCCGTCTTCCGCCATTCCACCTTAATTAGTTTATAAACAAAATTATATTTCCCGAATTGAGACTCTAAACGGAATAATTGTTCTCAGACTATTGCGTTAATTTGAAGCTTTCAAGAATATTTCTCTCTTGGAGCTATTTTGAGGAGCATGGCTAAAATTATTTGGATGTATTACAGTAATTCTGTTTATTTAGATATTTTCGGTGCAATTGTAGCACTGGAATAAAGGTAGGTAAGAATAATGAATTGTTTGTAAACAACGTTGGAATACGGGATGCAGTAGCACCCCGTATTACAACGCAGACTTTTGATGTATTACAGAAACATTTATTTTGAATTTCGCCTCCACTGCTATGTTAATGAATAACGACTGCTCTATTGTTGTTTCCTGCAACAAAGGCCGGAGTTGCATTTAGTTGCAAACGGCTTTCTTTTAACACGACCATTTCTGAAACTCCTGTTAATTAAGTTTTGTACATAATATAATTCTTAGTTTGAAAGACAATTACAGTTATATTTCCGTCCGCTTCACCAAAGACCTTTACTGCGATAAAAAAAACTTAAAAAAAAAGTTTAAATGAAATGAAATGAAATGATGATATGAAATGAAATGATATATATCATTTCATTTTTATTCTGTAAATAGGTTACAGGTAACACTTTTACACGTCAAAAATTGTTTTGATTATTAAGCTAGATGAGGTCGGTGTTTCCTATCTGACTACCTTTGAGAAGAAACACCGAAACAAACTCAAAGGTCAGTCTCTTTTAAAGTCCAGACAAATTAAAATGAAACTATGCAAGGACCATGCAGGTTAGTCTGGAATGGCCTTTAAAGGAAAGAGCCATACAGATTTGAGTGGACCTGTCCTGACTGTGCACGCATGTGCTGAGTATCGTGGTAGCTCAACCCTGACTTAGGGAGCTCAACGACCCAGCGAACATTACTATCAGAAAGGACATTTGGGTAGGTCGCATAAAGTACTCAAACTGTCAGACTGAACTTGAAATCTATACCTATATATGTAACATAGAAACCCACATCGTACTCACATTTACAAAAATAAGTTAAATTAAATAATAATGTCACCTTGTCATTGAGTAAATACATTATGTCAAAAGAACATAGGATATGTTGGAGTTTATATGTATATAAATTGACAAAGACAATAAAAGGTAATAATGTAGGTACTATATGTTAAATTATTTAATTACTTAGACAGTCAAGAGATGACCAGTACCAACTGACAGCGTCCGTTCACGAACATGACACGCGCATCAGCACCGTTCAACTCAACCATTTTAGAGGGAATCGAACGATCCAATACACGTGCCACCGTCAGCGGTACATTTAGGCGAGCATGACATTCTCCCAACTGCCAAACTACACACAGAGTTAAAATTGGAGTTTAAAAAATAAAAATGCTAGTAATAATTCTACTCGATTATACAAAATGAGTATGCTATTTATATACAAACAAAAACCATACTAATAGATTTTAGAATAATGTAAATCAGCTCGTAAATTCAAAACATCAGTATGTCAAAGGTATTAAATACAAAATTTGATAATAATTTGCACATTACAATGTCAAGGTTTATATCATAGCACCATGATGCAAGTCAAAGTAAAGAATAACAATAATACAAATATAAAGTATGCAGAGACATACTTGCATAGCATAACTAAGCGAGCAGCTCAATCCCAAGCGTTTTTACCCGACTGCGAGACGCAAAGGAGGGTAATGTGTTTATCAGTCTATGTATGTATGTATGTATGTATGTATGTATGTATGTATGTATGTATGTATGTATGTATGTTTGTTTCTATGTGGCGTTCTAGAGACCAAATGCGTAGGCCGATTTTGATAATTCTTACGTCAATCGATTCGTCTTAACCTTGCGAGTGTCACTAAAGACATAACAGTAATCAAAATTCACCACAGCGACAACCAGACGCCATATTGTCAAAATGAAAAAAAAAAAAGTTAATGAACTATGTCAAGTGGGGTGTCGTTGAATAGGTATTTTAAAATCATCTTTAGGTTTCTTTTATCATTTTTCATTTTAAATAATAGTTTAGGATATATAACGATTTAAAGTTGTTCAACAAAGCAATCATTCTCGCTAATTCTTACTTATCCTCAAAACCTATCATGTGGGGTATCAAAATGAAGGGCTCGAAAAGAAGATTACGAAAACATACATTAAAAACTAAAAAGTGAAAAATAAAAATAGTAAATTAAAAATTAAAAAAACCCGACTGCCAAAAAACAACTAAAAAGTTCAAAACAAGAGCACTTTTCAAGCAGTCTGATGCAGTTGGTGGCATAAAATCTAAGATTTAACACAAATAATTGCCACCAACTGCATCAGACTGCTTGAAAAGTGTTCTTGTTTTGAACTTTTTAGTTGTTTTTTGGCAGTCGGGTTTTTTAAATTTTTAATTTACTATTTTTTATCATTTAGATAATCTGAGATTTTGTAATACCCTTTTTTATAAAGTTTGCTTTTAATGCAATTTTTGAATTTCTTAATGGGTAAATTTCGAATATCAATGGGAAGTTTGTTGTAAAAGCGTATACATTGACCCATGAATGAGTTGCTTACTCTTTGGAGACGAGTAGGATGAACAGCAAGATTATGTTTATTCCTGGTATTTAAACAATGGACATCAGACAGTTTAATGAAATTTGAGATGTTTTTATGCACATACATCAAGTTTTCAAATATGTATTGTGAAGCTACAGTCAGAATATTAATCTCTTTGAATTTCTCTCGAAGAGAAACCCTTGGGCCTAGGTTGTAGATGGCTCTTACAGCTCGTTTCTGTAGAACGAAGATAGTATTTATATCAGCACAGGTTCCCCAGAGAAGAATCCCATAAGACATAAGACTATGAAAGTAACTGAAATATACTATTCTGGCTGTATCCACATCTGTAATAAGTCTATTTTTTTTAACAGCGTAGGCGGCGGAACTAAGCCTTCCTGACAATTTGTTTACGTGAGGGCCCCATTGTAATTTGGAGTCAATGGTTATTCCAAGAAAGACTGTTGAGTCAACAGGGTCCAACTCTACTCCATTTAGTTGCACATTGGTACTTAGCTGCCGAACATTAGGCGTTGAAAATTTAATTAGTTTAGTTTTTTTTTCGTTTAAAAGTAGATTATTTACATTGATTAAAGATTTCGAAGATAAGATTAAAGAAGATTAAACCGCCTTCAAAAAAAGATCAAAAAAATGTTGTGTGAAAAACAGTTTCGGAAGTCGTTGCCTTTGATTTTTGCTTTGGTTTGATTCGGCAACGACTTCCGAAACTGTTTTTCACACAACATTATTAAGATCTTTTTTTTGATGGCGGTTTTAACTTTTTTTTAAGTTTTATTTATATTTTCTATTTTTAGTTAGGTACATAATTAAATTGATTTTTTGTTATAATAATAATTAAGCCTTTTATTCGGACTATTAGATACACTTTGCGTTTCTTACACTACTGCACTGTTGTACTTAATATATATTTTTTAATAATTAAATTATTTATTTATTATAATAGAATTTTTCTTACATGCAGTAGAATTTGACCAAGATTTTGAGATGTTTTCCCTTTGACACCACACCCGTAGCTTGTGTCAATAAGCCAGGCCGTCACACTTACACGTATTAGTCCATATCATGAAAACTACTGAACCGATTTTGATGAAACTTGCACTTGTTCCCTAAGTTGAAGTAAATGTAAGCCAATAAAAATAATGGTCACAATCCGATTGATAGTTTCGGAGAAATTCGTGGACAAACATACATACATACATACACCTATGAAATTTTGTATATTTGTTTAGAAGCCCTAATGGATCATCATATATGAATATAGTGCAGTTCAAATAATATTACATACATACGTATCGAATTGATAACCTCCTTTTTTTTAAGTCGGTTAATAAACAGAATCGTTCTTGCCTAATTAAGAATCTTTTTTACTGACATTCATCCGTTTCTTGATAGAATTTGTCATTGCATTGCATTCATCAAATCGAAAAATCGAAATTGCTGAATCTTTTAACGATTTCTTCATTGATCAAATTGCCCAAGTACCAAAAATCACATCAACTATTGCTGTACCCATAGAACACAATGCACATTCAATATTTATGTTCCCAGTTGTACCACAAGATATAATGAGAATAATCAAGTCTTTAAAAAATAAAAAAAGCTTTGGCTACGACGCCATCTCAACAAAACCCATAAAATATGTCTCAGATAGCATAGCTGCTCCCCTAAGTCACATTATAAATGTCAGTATATCCGCTGGAATATTTCCTGAGAGTCTTAAAACGGTTGTAGTAAAGCCACTGTTGAAAAAGAACAGTAAAGAAGATATGACAAACTACAGACCAATCGCTCTAATCCCCGTTTTCTCAAAAATAATAGAAAAAATAATCTATGAATCAATTTATGCATTTTTGACTAAATTCAACATTTTATGCGACGAACAAAAAGGGTTCAGAAAAAATAAAAATATAAATATGGCTGTATTTGACCTGTTATACACAGTTATGAAAAACGTAGATACCAAAATACCTATATGTGCAATATATACAGACATGTCAAAAGCCTTCGACTATGTCAATCATGATACTCTTTTGCAAAAACTAAACGCTTACGGCATACGAGGAAGTGCTCTTGATCTAATCAAATCGTATTTAAATGGTCGTAAACAAATAACAGAAATTACTCGTGTATGTATGAAATCTAAACGGGAAATAAAATACGTGTCTTCCCATAGATACATTAAATTCGGCGTACCGCAGGGCAGTGTCCTCGGGCCGTTACTATTCTTACTATACATAAATGACCTACCACGTCAAATTCCTAATCCTATGATATTATTTGCTGACGACAGCACGGCACTAATAAAATATATCAATAATAAAGAACAATATGAATTAGATATTAATAATGTACTCAAAACCATAATTGACTGGCTTAATAATAATAATTTGATAATAAATATACAGAAGACTAAAGTTATGCATTTCTACCAACGACTATGCCCCGAAGACTTTAATATAAACTACAACAGTCAAATATAGACAAAGTAAATGTTACTAAGTTTTTAGGAATTTTAATTGATAGCCAATTGACGTGGAAGCCGCAAGCAGAAGACATTTGTAAAAAATTGAGCTCATCTGCTTATGTACTTTATAACCTCTCAAAAAAGATAAATATCAATACTATACTCATTGCTTACCATGGCTTAGTTGTGTCGATTTTAAGATTCGGTATCATATTTTGGGGCAATTGTAGTGAAAGAGATTGCATATTTAAAGCCCAAAAACGATGTCTCAGAGCCATGTTCAATTTAAAAACTACAGACAGCTGCGTACCTATTTTTACACACCATAAGTTACTAACCTTTCCATGTCTTTACATACTAGAACTATCCATATTTGTCAAAACGAATAGAAACTTATTTCCGACGTTACATGATACTAGAAATCGAACGACAACTATGAGATCCCAATATCAAAATCTGCTATGTACCGGTTCATATAAAACATCTTTATTAAAAAAAAGTATTATGTGCATGGCACCTATAATATATAATAAGATACCAAACATTATTAAAGAGCAACCTCTAAGACTTTTTAAGAAATACCTTACATCATTTTTGCTACAAAAGTGTTATTACTCTGTATCAGATTTCTTAGCAGACAAATAATAATTGTTATTGTACCTAATGTTATTTTATATTTAGACATGTTATTTAGTAGGTATTATTAACTTTTAGTATTATTAAGAATTACTTAAACATGCCAAATAACTTATATACATATAATTGGTAGGTCTGTTATATCAAAAATGTATACTTAAAGTCACCAGTCACCAACATTGTTTTAGTTATAAGTACAAAGTTTTTGCATGCCAAATGGTAGAATGTACTTGGAACCAAACTTCTTTGTAACAACTCACCTGTATACCTACATTCTATGCAAATAAATTTATTCTATTCTATTCTATTCTATCACCAGGATGAATATTTTCGTTATTACATACATACATACGTTCACGCCTGTATTTCCCTAATTAATAAAAAAAAATGCCTACTCAAGTACTCATCAATGGCCTTTATTTATGTACATGTGTATTACACCAACATTTCAACAGTTAAGTCACAAGCTTCATGTTAATAATTAGGAGACGAGCTTATTGTCATTAACCGGGCAAAAATCCAGACTCAAGCTGCTACTGAAAATGTTTTCATGAAAATGCTCAATAACACTACCCGACTCAGAAAAACCAAGACCCTCATCAGACGCGCTTTAGACCACTAGACCAATTCATACGTTACTTTCCTAAGTGCTAAAAATAGCCTCAAATAGGCCCAAAATAAAATTCTCCGCCAGCCATAAATTCTTGCTCAAAGTTTACCGTCCGTGCCAGGACAATAACACAAGATGCATTCCATAGTTATTTATACCATTATGGGCTGTGACGTCGCTCTCGTAACATTTGCATTTGTACGCTACTTTTGTAAGGTTACGGTGGTGCCAAGTGGTTTTGGCGAGACCAACTTAATTGTCAAGTAATTTAGTTATGAGTTATTGCGATGTTGCTTGCTCCAAATGGGGCAGCGGTGGTAACATTTTGTTTTATTTTATGTTTGAATTTTTGGTGCAAAGTATTAGTGTGAATTTCATTATCTAGATTTTTTTTATTGTAGGTATTAGAATGGGTAAATCCTACCTTGTCGTAGCTGCTTCTTCCTTACGAGTGTAATTCGGGGCGATGGAAAAGAAGTCTTCAAGTAATAGTGGTAGCTAGCTTGTAATACATTCCAAAGCACAGTTACACAAGGGAAAGCACAGAAAGTCAGAAGGGTTGAAGAACACAAATCGGTATAGTCTATAAAGTTAAAGAAAGCGAAAGAAAGCACAAGAGTTCTGATAGCACAGTAAGTCTAGCAACACTATAGCGGACACGAAATAAAGTTTTTACAATCAGTAGTAAGCGGGTATAAGCAGAGCGGTGATAAGCTAAGCGGCGTGCGCTCCACGTCGAGGGCAACATGGTATGCTATCTTAGAACAAATGTAGTGGTCTTCTAAAAAAAAACGATTGTCGGTTGTTAACGAGGGCGCTATTCTAAATTATTACTATGAACAATGCTTTTTTAAAAGACATGACTTTGGAATCAAGTCTTTTTGCTCCAGATAAATAAATTTGATCAGTGATGCCATATTAAAATGAATATGGTAGGGTAGTAGAATAATAAAGTACTGTTTATATACAAAAACTGAAGCTTGCGCTATCATTAAATTATTGTTTCAGTTTATTTTAGGTTTAAAACTCAGTTTTTATAAGTTTATATGCTATATGAATATTTTTATAAAGAAAACAATTTTGCCATTTTTTGGCTTGGTACGTTAGTTCAATTTTCACTAGCAACATTGAGTTGTGATGCGCGCGCCGGTCTTAAGTACCATATAGAGATGGCGATTCTTTCCGAAAAAGATCGATTATTAAATCGATTCGAATCGTGACCTCATGAATCAATTCACAAAAAAAGTGAGGTCTATAAAATCGATTTCCGAAAAATCGATCTTTTTTTCAAATTTTCGTTTATAATGTGATATAAATCTATTTAATTAAAAACAAGATACATATTATAATTTAACGATCTCTTATCAGTAAAATCAGGTAATTTGATAATAAAATATATTTTTATTACCATATCAAACTAACAGATCAAGTATAAAACAAGACATTTATTTTCTACATTTAGAAGTTTTACAAAGATAAGAAAATGATTAAGAATTATGGTTTACTAAGTTAATAGTCAAAGACTAAGTCAAAGACTACAAACGTAACTTTTTTTATTCAAGAGACGCGAAGGAATCTAAACATACAGCCATCTCGCGAGTTTTTGAATAATTCATTCTTTAACCGGCAGCACTTTTATAATACGAGTACATTCAATTAATTGTAAATACATAGTTTTGTGGTTAAAAAAAAAAAAATCGAACGTCGATTTTCAAGGGTGAAAAATCATTTCACCGAATCGATTCAATACTACATATCGAATTAAAAAATCGATCTTATTGGCTCCAAAAATCGATTATTCGATTAATCGATTTCAGATCGCATCCCTAGTACCATATTGTTTTGAATTTTTCACTCACTGGAAATCTGCGAACTTTACTTGTTTTTATCTGTTTTGAACAAGTAGAATTTGCTTAAAGTGTGTAATTTGAAAGTGCTTCATAATCTCGTTGAGAAGAGCAATAGTTCGTCCGAGTTAGTGTCAAGTTTCTATAAATATACACTGTGTTTTGGTGAGATATAGGACTCCAGTTTTGTTTGAGATAAAACTCCAGTTTTGTTTGAGATAAGACTCCAATTTTGCTTGAGATAAGACTCCAAAGTGTTTTGTGTTGTGTTGTTGTGACTTAAAAACTTGAAATACCTAGCTATATAGAGGTATGTTATACCTAGCTATACCTATATAGTTATAGCTAGGTATGTTGTACCATTGAAATCATTTGTCGGTTGAGAACTAGATGGAGCCACTTTAACGGTACCAAAAAAAACGCCGAGTTAGCAGTCTATTTCCTATATACATATTAGTCTATGGAGGGCAACTCAAGACTGGCGTGGACTGGCGCGGGACTGCGGGAGATGCGCGCGCGCCGGCTTTCGGTGTACCTACCTCGCAGTTTCTAGAACTGCGCTTCTCCATTGAGTACAAACGGCCAGTGTTCCGACACAAAATAGGTGTGTGTCGGAATGAAATAAAAATTAAAGTTATAATAAATAAATACTAATAAGGAATAATGTGTATGAACGTAAATATTATGCATATGACATGTGTATATAATTATGTAAATAATGTATATAGTAAAAATAATATGGTGTGTACATGTCGCCACACTCATAGTCACAACTCATAGTTTCCGAAACTCTGTTTAATTTATTAAGTTGATTTGACTGACTGTTGCGATTTCGATGACCCAATCACAGCGCTTATCATGAGTTTTGATACTGACAGAGGCTCAATCAAGCTTTTAGAAGATTCGAATATTACAGTAGGTAGTATAATTATAATGATCAGAAAAGAGTAACGTATCTTAAAAGTCCGCAAGTTATTTCAAAACATGGATCTCCTAAATGTTGCCGGAATTCACTGGATACGTGCAGAACAGGATCGTTGTGGTGATGTTTAGGGGAGGCATTTATATCAAGCAGAAGACATCTTTCCGCAGATTTATAATGATGATGGATCTCCTAATTAACTGCCAATTACCACCTTTAAGGAATTATTACTATGCATCACACATCTTTGATCATATAGGTACTTAAAGGCAATCGTCGTATGGTGTTACCCTCAGATCATAGAATGATCTGAGGTGTTACCAGTGTTAAAGTTGATCCTCCTAACATTCAGTGTATCTATTCGTGGATTTATATCATAAGAAGGTAATTTTTTTGTGGGGCCTAAGTAGGTATGTAGCTTGTCACTGTATACTCTTGAGATGACACTGTTTTCTCAAGGCCAAATAATCAGGATCGAGAGAATTCGCTGAAGACATCGAACCCTCTTCGTTGTAATACTACTTAGATATTTCAGATGCAATTTATACGCACGAAGTATTCCCCCAAAATAAAGTAAGTGGTATGTCGCGACATCACAAATCCTCCCCTCTGCCACATAATAGGAACGTTCAGAAAACCTACTCGTATCAACTCACGTTTAATTATATCAATGTCGTGACGACCCTATTTTCGAGAAAAACGTTGCTGGTTTGAACTTATTTAAACTACACATTATAATAAAACAAGTTTAAACGGATTAAATCACGCAAAGTGTTCGAAACGTCAGGAAAATTCTGTAAATCTGTAATATACGCGATTTAATCCGTTTAAACTTGTTTTATTATAATGTGTAGTAATCGCGAAAACCTATGACATTATTATATTGAACATATTTTTTACCGATGTAATTTTTTTACTTACCATCACGCCTGTATTCTGCTGAGAATTTCCTTGTGGAAATTGAAAAAAAACAATAACGTACTTTGCCCTATTCGGAAATCTAAGAGAAGATATATTCAGGCATTTTTGGTACAATTCAGGACATTTTCTGTATAAATTAGCGTGGCATGTGAGTATCCTCATATTCTCATGTTCTCGCATGAGATTAAATTGGCAATGTATCAGTAAATCAGGGCCCCAATTCTGCTATTTGAATAGTGTAAGAATGGTGTCATAATGACACCATTACTATCAAAACCTAAGCGGTCATTGGCTTAGAGTAAGACTAACTCTTTCGTCATTGGTCAAAACGATGCCATTGAGACACTATTCTGACACGATTATAACAATTGCATTAGCAGACTTGGGGCCCAGGTGTTACAACTATCCATAAACAGCAGTAATAACTTTCCATTAGGTGAATCATCGGTCTATTTGGCACCTTAACCTACCGGCTTTTTTCAGTATTTTAAAATGTCTCGTTCGCGTTAGTCTCGTGGCTGCGGAGCGAGGGGTTCTTGGGTTGATTCCCAGGTCGAGCAGTGTTATAGGGTTTGTTTTACAAGGAAATTCTCATTAGCAGCTCGGAGTCGTGCTCGGTTAATTGCACATAGGCTTGTCACCTACTGGGATATACATCTTTCTGACAAAATGTGAGTTTATAAACACACTTCCATTTACCCTTTTAGGGGATATAGGCGTGATGTTGCGTGTCGTTATTTTAGCATCTGATTTATTTCTGCGGTAAACATTTTTTTTTTTGCTTTTTTAGTTTTCCTTCTGTAATTTAATTTTGTTGTGTCATGTCACCTAGTAGGGCTACCATACAACTGACAAATGAGGGATTTGACGGTATTACGGTTTTGTCAGCTGTTCTCAGCAATATTTATTGTGTGCGTTATTCTCTATAAGTTAAATGTATTGCCATGCTCGTGTTTGTAAAGAAGTGGGCAGTTATAAACTGTTTAAGATTTTGTTGATTTATGCTTTTGGTATTTAAGTGAAGATCGATATTATTTGTCATAGTAGCTTTTAATTTCATCATCATCATTTCAGCCAAAAGACTGCTGCTGGATATAGGCCTCCTCCAAGCGTCGCCATATTGACCAGTCCTGTGCTTCTCGCATCCAGCAGATTCCTACAACCTTCTTTAGCCTGTCTCTGTTACTCCGGTATTCTGTACCGACACGCCGCGTGATATCACCGTGAGAACTGCCAACTTGATCGCGAACGTTCGAGGGAGAATGTCGCGGTGAGATTCTCCCTCTAGAGAGAGAATAGATAGGCAGGTCATCGGTCCATCTTGTTAGTTCTGCCCACGCTGCGTCTTTCATTATGTACACGTCGCAAAAATATCTCCCAAAGAAATAAAACACTATATCCAGAGCAAGACAATTTATTATACTAATTACCTCAAGAGGTCATTATTCGCCGGAGGATCTTAACACCGCGATTCAGACAGGGTACACCGCCATCTATCGAACCATAGCGGTACCAAACATTCCAATTTTAAAACAAATTTTTAAAACTACATAAATCAAGTAAAGAGTTTAGACATTCCGCCCACCATGGACAGCTCTGTCCATCAACCTTAGAATAATATAATAAAACTGAAAGTTCTTTAACTGTATGGCCGCCCACCATAACCCAGGTGACGTTACATAATACAAATCACAACTTAAGCAATAAAATAAACTAAGTGTAAAAACAAAAAAAAAACAAGTTCATATACCTAAGTAACTTCAACAAAAGTTAAATTGCACAAAACGGTAAACAAAAAATTCATCATTATGTTGGTAAACAAGTAAAATATTAGCTAAGTTGTTACAGGTAAAATAATTAATTTAGATACAGGTCTTTTGATTTCATTATTTTTACATCGTATAGTTACTACGCGAGTTAGGTTGTCTAAACCTGGATGCTTATTAACAATAACTCCGTATAACCATCTAGCAGGTGGTAAACCATCCTCCTTCACCAGAACAATGTCTCCAATCTTAGGTTCGGGCTTACAATCTGTCCATTTATACCGATGCTGCAATTGAGTCAAATATTCTAATGACCATCTCCGCCAGAAGTCTTGCAGCATTCTTTGTGTAAGATGCCACCGCTTCAGATTGCTAACGGGTGAATTTTCATAATTTTTATCAGGCACAGTTACTAGAGATTCACCCACGAGGAAGTGTCCAGGTGTTAGTGGGCACGCATCCTCTGGATTATCTGACAGCTGTGAAATAGGTCTAGAATTGAGGCAGGCCTCAATTTGAGCCAGCACAGTTGTCATTTCTTCAAATGTCAATGTGCTGTTGCCTATTATTCTTTTTAAATGGTGCTTCGTAGACTTGACACCAGCCTCCCACAATCCTCCAAAGTTTGGAGCATGGGGAGGTATAAAATGCCAAGTCGTACCATTTGTAGACAGGAAATCAGCTATTTCTGAAGCTACCGTAGACCTTTCAGCGTTGAATAACCGTCGCAATTCCTTTGCACTACCAACAAAAGTTGTCCCGTTATCACTCCACAAATCCAATACTCGACCACGTCGAGCTACAAAGCGTTTAAATGACGCAAGGAAACTTTGAGCAGTCATGTCGCTAACAACCTCTAGATGTATAGCACGAGTCGACATGCAAACAAACAGGCATATGTAGCCTTTGGTGGAGTGATAACCGCGACCTTTAGTGGCTCGGACGCTGATTGGACCTGCGTAGTCCACACCACTGCATTGGAAAGGTTTCTGTGCAGACACCCTTGCTTTCGGTAACTGACCCATCATTTGTTGATTTATTTGTGTTGAATGTCGAACACAAATAACACACTTATGAACATATTGCCTAACGAGAGTTCTTGCATTAAGTATCCAATATTTGGATCTTAAATAATTAAGCATTAATTGCGGTCCGCCGTGCAGAGTTCTCTCGTGAGCCTCCGCTATCAACAGGTAAGTAAAATGTGATTTATGAGGGATCAAAATGGAGTGCTTCATATTCTCATCAATAGGAGCTCGGTGCAAGCGACCGCCAACTCTTAGGATCCCGTCATCGTCAAGAAAAGGACTCAACGAGGTAAGTCTACTAGCCTTATTTAATTTACGTTTCTTTTTTACAGATTCTATCTCATCTCTAAAATACTGAAATTGACAGCATTTGACGCAAGTAAGTATCGCTTCATTTAATTCATTTGTAGTTAGCCAAGTAGTTAATTCACTTTTATCACGTTTAGATGCCTTCATCCGTAAAAATCTTTTGCAGTACGCTATTACTCTTATTAACTTACTGAACTTAGAAAACCTAGTAAATATACTATCATCACCTTCTACAGCAGTTGTATGACATTTAATTTTTATCTTTTTTTCCTCTAACGTAGTTTCCTGTATATTTCCGCTGTTGTAGTCTATCTTTTCATTCTGTAACCATGTAGGACCCCTTTTCCAGAGCTGCATATCACTACACTCCGAGGGCCTTATTCCGCGAGATGCACAATCTGCTGGGTTATCCGAAGACGATACATGTGACCATTGACTTCTATCCATAATCGTAAGTATTTCGGAAACCCGATTCGCGATAAATGTTTTCCACCGACTAGGGTGGCTACTTAGCCACGCTAAGACGACGGTCGAATCTGTCCACGCGTATAAATGCTGTTTGGGAACGTCTAGAATAGCAGCGACTTCTTGAAGGAGCTTTGCTAGCAAGACTGCTCCACAAAGCTCTAATCGTGGGATTGATACCTGCTTAATGGGAGCCACCTTAGTTTTTGAAGTCACTAAGTGTGTGTGAATATTCCCATCTTTATCGATAGTGCGAGCGTATACTACCGCGGCATATGCTACATTGGATGCATCTGAAAAGCCTTGCAATTCCAGAACCTGGTTATCCTTGCACGAATTGATCCAACGAGGTAGACGAAACTTGATAAGGTTACCAAGATCCTTTCGAAAGTCAAGCCACTCTGTCAGCAATGATGAAGGTAGTTCTGCGTCCCATTCGATCCCGGACATCCATATTCGTTGAATAAACACCTTTGCAGTTATTATAGTCGGTGCTAACCATCCAAGAGGATCGAACAGTCGCGCTATGTCCGAAATAACCTTTCGTTTCGTGACTGGCAAATCTAAGTCATTGAGTTTAATAGTGTATACGAATTCATCATTGTCCTTATCCCAACTTAAACCTAATATTTTTGCAATAGCGTCTGATTTTAGTTCCATGTTCCCTTGTGGTTGTGATCTTTGTTCGCCATCTTCAATCAATCTCAACAATTCTCCGTTGTTACTGGCCCATTTTTGCAACTGAAACCCTCCTCGATTGAGCAATTCCGTTATCTGCTTATAAATTCCTACACCTTCTTCTATGGTTTGACAACCTGTCATAAGGTCGTCCATGTAGAAATCTGACACAACACGGTTTTTTGCTAAAGGGAATTCAGCGCCTTCGTCTGGAGCTAATTGCTGTAATGATCGTACTGCTAGATACGGCGCCGATGATGTTCCGAAGGTTACTCGCAAATGACGTAGAACTTGAAGTTCGGCATCTGGATTCTCACGCCATAAAATCCGCAGAAAATCTGTGTGATCATCGGATATCTTAATCTGCCTGTACATCTTAACGATGTCAGCTACCAGGCAGATAGGAAAACAACGCCAACGCATGATAATGTGACGAAGTTCAGGCTGCAGAGAGGGACCTACCATTAGATCGTGATTAAGAGATACACCATTACTACCTACACAGGATGCATCAAACACGATGCGCACTTTTGTTGTGCTTCTCTCATTACGGATAACTGCATGGTGCGGTAAATATACAGCTCCTTCTTTATCCCTATCCTGTACTATATCCATATGATTAAGGGCTACATACTCATTTATAACAGCTGAGTACTGAGCTTTGAAATCAGGATTCTTTAGGAACCGCTTTTCTAAAGTTAAAAATCGCTTTAAAGCAATTTCTTTTGAGCCGCCATATTTACAAGCAGGATCGCTTGACCTGAATGGCATGTGCACTATATATCGACCAAATTCGTCACGCTTGGTCGTGGCCTTAAATATATCTTCACACCTTTGTTCTTCTGGGGTCAAGGAAATCCTAGCATAATCACCATTGGGCTCAGATTCCAATTCCCAGAATTTTTTAAGAAGTGCATTCTCATCGGTATGCGTAGAATGCATGCTAACTATAATATTGTGGCATGTCTCGCTTTGGTTGATTTGTTCACCTACTTGACCAGACAAGATCCAACCTAGCCTAGTGTTTTGTGCGATAGGCATACCAGGTGGACCTCTGATTACACCTTCTAACAAGATCTGGCCATAAATGTCTGCACCTAGAAGCAAATCGATCTTGTTCGGAGTATCGAACGAAGGATCTGCTAAATCCAAAGACGAGATTGTGGTTAATACGTTTACCATAACTTTCTTTTCCGGTAAAAGAGTCGTTAACTTCTTTAAAACATAAGCCTTAACAGTAATAATAAAACAGGGGTCGACGCGTGATTTGACCTTAATGAGAACCATCGAGTTTAATGAAATCATCGATCGTCCTTGATCACCGCCTATACCTGTAATTGATCCTTTAGTTGGTATCTTTTTAAGACCCAAGAGCTGGACTGCGGACTCCGTCACAAACGAAGCCTGAGAACCTTGATCAATCAAGCATCTTAATACCATAGCAGTACCGCTCTTTGATTCCGCTGCAATTAAGGCAGTGGCCAATAATATTTGACTATGACTGTTAGCAAAACAACTTACTATATTTGTGGACTTGCTCTGGTTTGATGGGGTTGCGCCAGCAGAGTCGCTGTCTTCTACAACCTGATCAGTGGTGTTATTATCACCAACTGATTTGGAGACATTCTTGAGATGAAGAAGGGTGTGATGCTTCTTCTTACATAAATGACATCTGGTGGACTGGCGGCATGAATATACGGAGTGATTTTGGCCCAAACAGTTATAACATAATCCATTTGTTTGGACAAAATTACGACGATTATCTATATCGAGACGAGCGAACTTTTTACAATTAGCAACCTTGTGATTATCTTGACAAAAAATACATAATGTTGCCGAAACATGAAGCGATTTAACTGGAACATTACGATTAGACTGATTACGTTGAATCTTATTGTCTAGAAATTCCAAAGCTCTAAACCTCTGTTCAAGAAAAGACGTAAACTGGCTAATTGTAGGTAAGTCATCTGAACAATCGCTAATTTTTAATTCCCATTGTTTACGTGACTCACCGTCTAATTTTAAACACAATATATATATAACCATAATGTCCCAATTATCAATACTTATACCCAAATTTTTCAAAGCATTTAAACATTCATTAGAAGTATCCAGTAATTCTTTAAGTGCACTTGAGGATTCGGTTACAAGATTCCTTTGACTCATAAAGCGTTTTAATATACAATTCGCTAAGTATTTTTTATTGTTATATCTATTTTCTAATTGAGTCCAACAGATTGCATAATTACTACTAGTGATAGGAATGTGCCGTAAAAGACCTTCAGCTTCCCCAGACAAATGGGTCTTCAAATAATGCAATTTTTGAACATCGTCTAGCAGTCTATTATTATGAATGAGGGATTTAAATAAATCTCGAAAACTAATCCACTCAGAATAATTTCCTGTAAACATTGGCAATTCAATCTTTGGTAATTTAACAGAACATATATCTTTAGAGCCCTTTGCAGAAGGTTCAGCCACTTTATTTGAACTTTCCGAACTTACAATTTTCTTTAATGCTTCCTTCAACTCAGCCTTATAATCCGTAAACAATTCTTCCGTAATTTCATATAAGTTTTTAATATTATATTCGGTTTTTTCAAATTCACTAGACTTTACCGATGTTATAATTTTCAAGTGAGTTTCCGAAAACGTTGACCAGTAAGTTTCTAAATTTTCTAGTCTGGTTTCTAAGTACGAACTAGTTAGTCTCTCCTTAGGTGACTTCCTAAAGTTAGACTTTGCTTTAGTTATCGTAGAATGTAAATTAAATTGTAAGTTACTTAAGGCTTCCATGTTACAATGAAGATACACACTTCGCGTCGTTTACTTTTTCTTGAAATTATTCTAAGTCCATGCACACGTTAAAATTACTAAGTTAATAAGGTCCAAATTTGCTTGCTTTCTGAATTACTTCTATTTTGAATGTAAGTTTCCTCTCAATAAATTATTCGATAAAAAGTACTCACAGTTTGTCTTCGAATCACTTCACTATCACTCACTTTACGTAGCTCGTCGTGATGATATGCAGGGTACTCCCCCCGCACCGCAGCTGCTGCTCACGTCTACCAGCACGGCCTGTTAGCGCCAGTCAACAACCGGTCACCAACTCACCGCTGGCCGCGCTGACGTAATCCTTATTACGTCACTCGCTGTTGCTGAAACTCCGTCAAGGACAATGCACACCAGTCCTTTATCCGGCACCAAAGGACCACTTGTACACGTCGCAAAAATATCTCCCAAAGAAATAAAACACTATATCCAGAGCAAGACAATTTATTATACTAATTACCTCAAGAGGTCATTATTCGCCGGAGGATCTTAACACCGCGATTCAGACAGGGTACACCGCCATCTATCGAACCATAGCGGTACCAAACATTCCAATTTTAAAACAAATTTTTAAAACTACATAAATCAAGTAAAGAGTTTAGACACATTACGTAGTCGTCACTTCATTACTCTTAGATTTCTTAACAAAAACCAATCGACTAGCTAATTGATGATAGCAGTATAACGTAAACAAATAGCAGTTTGCTGTAATTAGCACATAAATACGTCTGATGATGATCTGGTAAATATCTCACCTTTTATGGTTTATACCTCAGATCATAGAAACAAAGAGATGTGCCAAGGCGCTATCGAGCTTGATGCCTGATCTTGAGCAAATTGCTCATATTAAAACCGAACACGATCCATGGTAAAATACAGTGTTTTAGTTTAGTGCTAGTGTTGAGTGACGATTAACAGTGTTAGATTAAGGGTGTGCGGAATGTTCAATGCGTGGGAGATCTTTTTATTCACAAGGAGCGCTTAATTATGCGCGTAATTGTGTCGAAAAATGTACTAAAAGTGGCATCAGTTGTTCCCGTACTAATTTGCTATGATGGCATATCTCCTTGTTTCTATGATCTGAGGTTTATACTCTTGAAGAGAGATTTATACTTTCCTTAGCAAGTAACAATGATTATTTCCGTCTTAGACATAAACACACCTATTAAAATTACTATGAATCTATAAGATAATTAATACCCAGCCGGCCTAGCGTGACCACGATAGAAACTGGTTTCGTCTACAGAAGAACAGACAAAGTGACAGATTGTAGAAAGATTTCTACCGTTTTATGCATAGATAGCAATGAAGCAATGAAGAGAAGAAATGTCTCTATTCTTCAGTAGACAAAATTCTGATAAACTAAGCACGGGTCGTCGGTCATGCTAAGCCGGCAGCTCCTGTATCCAATAACGAATAGTTTTATTCGTTCACAGTTACTGCAACAATAATTTTACCTGCATCACAATAAGTATTAAACATTTTATAAAACAGTCCTTCAAAAGTTGCTCACATTTCATAGCACGGACAACCCTAAGCCGATCTGATATTACATCTGCTCAGAAATCCTTTACTATATTTCCTATCGACCGACAACTGTTCAGCAAATAGAATAAAACATCGCAATTTCCTTGGGACCGTGCGTGGTTCCGTACTACCTATTTCCTACCGAGTCATACCTTGACAACCCTAATTTACACTTGACTTAGACAACCGCCAAACGAAATTGTACCTTACATCTTTAAGTATAGGCCATATTTTTTATTTGGTGGATAGTAAGATGTAAGTTGGTTCGAAAACATATGCTTTCTTCTAAATAAATAAGAACAATATTGCAACTAGTCTGCTAGTCTGTCTTTGATGTTTTTCTATTTCATTACCTCGTTTTATAGTTTTCAAGAGTTTTAAAACGTATGTTTGTTGAAAATTGTGATAATAAACTATGTATAAGCACGGGGTCTCATCAGGAACAAAGTAACATTTGTTGAAATATCTCATAATAGATGGCGTTATATGTATCGATTTGTTTTTGAAGTTTGTGTAAAATTGAGAACATGAAAACATACATCATGAAAAATATTTTTTCAAATTTTGAAAAATGCTTTAACCACGGAAAAATGTATAGCCCGAAGATAGCCCGCGCTAAATCGGTCACATTTCTTTGTATGAGATGAGGCATCTGTACGTATAGTATTATATTATCTGTGGTATAAGGTACCGCTATGCTGGTCGTTGTAGATGAAAATTTATGAACGATAGGGAAAGAGAAAATGTTTGTAACAAAGTTCCTATCTGGACCGCTTCAAGAAAGGGTAGTTAAAACATTCTTCCTAATGAATTTTTGGTTTTAGGACATGCCAGTTTCATGGCAGATTTTTCAAATGTGACAGATCCATTAACTAGCTTCCGCCCGCGGCTTCGCCCGCGTTTTTCGAGATGTAAACATATAAACCTTCCTCTTGAATCACTCTATTACCGTTATCGTTATTATTTTATAAGTCCAAAAGGATTAATTTCGTAGGTAGTTGGAATATTTCGTAAGCCATATCTCATTTCATTTTAACAATGTCGGAACAGAATATTGTAACAATTATTTGTACGAAAACTGTACCTACATATTTTCCTGTTCACCAGCTTTTCAGATTTCCGTTATAATTGGCATTTTTCATTTGTTTCTCTATATTATTATAATGATTCGATTTTTGGATTATTTAATTAACAGACGGACAGACGGACAGACAGACGGACATGAAACTATAAGGGTTCCTAGTTTTACTACGGAACCCTAAAAATGCAAAACAACACTTGAGTAACGGTGATCCGGTGGTAATGGCGTCAGCTATCTGACTACCTATCCGACTATCCCAAGAAGAAAGGAAAAGGTACGAAACTACTGATAAGTGCAAGTCCGATAACTTAACTAAGTATACTCTATTATAAGGAGAGAGTGCGAATTTTGTGAACTTGTGTATATGTGGAGGATAATATCCAAATTGACTGATTCAATTCTGAAAATTCTCTCATTGATAGAAAGCTACAGTAACCCTGAGTATTTTAAGCTAACTTTTTATTCCGAGAAAATGCACAGTTCCTGCAGGTCAAGCGGACGAAGTCGCGAGCAAAGTGCTAGTCTACATCTATACTAATATTAGAAAGCAGAAGAGTTTGTTTATTTGTTTGTTTGAACGCGCTAATCTCTGTAACCACCAGTCGGATTCGAAAAATTATTTTTGTATATGATAGCTAGATTTATGAGGAATAATAAAGGTTAAATAATATCACGCTATGACCCTTAAGAGCCGAGCAACGGAGGTAAAACCGTGGGGAACAGCTAGTCATATATAAAATTCTAAAAAATAGAACCACGTACATCAAAGCATCGTAATTCCAACCTTAACTTTATCCAAAACTACCGGTACTCACACGGTAGCGAAATAGTTGAAAATTCTTACATACCAGCTTTAGGGTTATTTCAACCAGAAACGTGGTTACATAGTGCCCAAGTTTGAGCACGGTGTTTCAACCCTTTAACGGCGGGCGGACATCGACAAAAAGGCAAAGGCATGCGTTTAGACGTCCTCTTTCATTGAATTGGGAGGGTTAAGAGGAATGATTAAAGCTTTACGATATATATTATTACGTGACTTGAAAAGGACAGGATAAGGTATACGGAATTGTGGTATGGTTTCTGGGAAATTATATACCATCTATACTAATATTATAAAGTTGAAGAGTTTGTTTGTTTGAACGCACTAATCTCTGGAACTATCAGTCGGATTCGAAATATTATTTGAGGAGCGTCAGAACAAAAACCGATAAATCACATTTGGTTTTTTTTTATAATTGTTGTTCTTGAGATTATACATATCTTGGTCTATGGTTAATGTAACCTGGTCAAAAAGTGATAGATCCGCTCTAAATCCGTCCGCAAAATACCCGAATCCGAATATAAACCGATAATTACATCAATCGTACCAAACAACGATGGCGATCGGAATCACATACCGATAAATCCCTAACATTTTTCATTGTTGACTCTTTTAATTATGTCAAAATCCGACATATCTAATTTCGAGTTTCTCATGCATGACAAAACCGTGAAAAACAAACAAAAAACAACAAAAAAATTGTAGGTTATATTAGTGTAAAGCGGCCTTATTTTTAAATTTGACAGGTAATAGCTTGACATTGACGTTGTCGCAGTTACATGTCAGAAAAAATAACGTAGGTATTGTTGTTATTCTGGAACCAGAAATAGCCGTAATATTTTAAGTTTTTCATTATTTTAACCTAAATAGCTTTAAGTTAATTAAAGTATGATGTGATTTTAAATAAAGTTGTTTGATAGGAAACCTGCACCTTATCTGGCTTTAGAAACACTGACACATGTTCAGCCGCATTATATAAAGCTCTCATATTCCTACCAGCGTTTTATCAAATACCGATATATCCTACAGTGTTTTATCAAAAACCGATATATCCAGTTGGTTTGGTCAATAACCGATATATCCATTTTCTTTTTTTTTATAACTCAACAGGTACCACAGTCACGAATGCAGAATTTAGGATTCCAAACAGTGCTGCTAACACCAATAAATTGGTATATTTCGTTTAACTCTAAATTAGAAAACCATGAACTTGGCCAGTTTTTTACATTTTTCCACAAAAAACACAAATGTGATTTATCGGTTTTTGTTCCGATGCTCCTCATTTTTGTATATGATAGCCAGATTCATGAGGAATAGTATAGGTTATTTATCATCACGCTACTACCTTTAGGAGCTGAGCAACGGGGGTGAAAGCACGGAGCACAGGTAGTATATTATATAGGTACTAAAACCGTCATTCCTGAAATTATGTCAATTACTTTAGTGATAGCTTCAGTAGTTTTCGAGAAAATCGCAAACATACAAACGTACCTACATACCTATAAACGGGTCGTATACAGAACCTCCTTCTTTTAGAAGTTGGTTAAAAATCAACGACGCTCACTATTATAACTCCAGGTTGTTACACTTCAGACACATCTTTCAACCAACACCACTGATAATATCGGCCACGCTGCATCTATCCATCACTCGTAAGAGCTTATCAATCACAGTGATTTACTCGGAGACGCATCATTGAGACGTCCAACTCAGCTGTGTTTACGACTGTGGTCCGAGACGCACACATCATCAATCAATAGATAGATATGTCATGTGAGCTTGTGTGTCTGTAGGATAATGTTGTTGTGTGTATGTGTGAGGTTTCCTTGTCGATAATTGGCCGGCTTTATTGTGTGGATTTAACTTTAAAATCGTAGCTTTTATTGATGCTTAGAGTAAGGAAGGGATAGAGCGGCCATTGGGAACATTTTCAAACAAAACCCCACTTTTAAAGCAGTGTAGGTACGTCATAACTATAAATGTTCCTTTAAAAGGTCTCCCACATATTAAAAATGCCGCAAATCCTCAATCTAACACTGTTGATTGTCTAGTCACTCACACTAAACCAAATCACATCAACCGCGGTTGATCCCTCGTCAACATGATCACATTGATCTAGAGCAGGATTTCTTAAAGTGGGGACCATGGACCCCCAGGGGGTCCGTGACGTGAGTGCCAGGAGTCCATAGCCACTCTGTCCACTCATAACACATTTATGTATTAGGAAAATTATGCAATAATTCATGCATTGTTTGCTTGACCGTTCGCTTGTATTAAGAATCACTTTTATTGGTTAGCTAACCAATAATTGTAACTTTTAATATTATGCTTTGTTTTATTTTTCCTACAATTTTCTTTAACAGGGGTCCGTAGCTACAAAAAGTTTAAGAACCACTGATCTAGAGTTAAGCTAAATGGCGCCTTGGCACATCTTCCTCGCTTCTGTGATCTGAGGTTCACATCAATAGTGCAACGAACGGGATTTGAACTCACGATCTATTGCTTGCCAATCCAATACCCTAGCGTTGTAGTTAGCGCTATGAACTGTGTAACTTTGACTATGTAACTCCTTGTTGAACTCTGTGTTTATTGATAGCTATAACTACCAACTTTCAAGTTATGGATCGTTTAGCACCGGAAGAGGTAGGGTCAAAAACTCATCACTTATTTTATTCTATTAGAATATCTTTTGTTTGGAGTACTGAGGTATTATAATTATACATAATATATAATACCTGTCGTTGACTTATGTAATTTGCCAAAAGCAGTTATAATTTAAATAATTAATTAATTTTTACTGTAATCTTGGTGTAAAAAAACCTTAGTTTTCATAGAAATCTTCTTACGCTTTGTATATACAACATGAAATTTTAGTGGTTGTTTTCCCGCAGCAGAACGATTTGCTCTCAGTAGTACTATCGAAACATAGAGTGAAATTTTAATAATTACCAGTTTTTTTTTTTTTTTCAAATTTCACCTTTTTAAAACGGTCTAAAAAGTATAAAACAATTTCTAGTTAAATAAAAAACGTGGGGTGCATCTTACAATTATGCGTCCTACATTTTTCATTTCATTAGAAATAATTTTACACTTTTTAGACCGTTTTAAAAATGTGGATATTGAAAAAAAAAATTTTTTCTTCTAATAATTATTAAAATTTAACTCTATGTTTCGATAGTACTACTTAGAGCAAATCGTTGTGCCGCGGGAAAACAACCACTAAAATTTCACTTTGTAGAATCAAATTATGAATTATTATAGTTTAAGTTCCTTTCTCTGTTTTGCTCACTCACATGGACAACAATACGCGCTACCCAGCCAATAAGCAGCGTTGCAACTTCCATTCGAAATTTCGTGAGTTTACTTTTTATGAGTAAGGTCCCCAACCCAAACGTGCGTTAAATAGCGTCGTTTCAATATTGAGTTACCAACTAACAAGGCGTTGAGCCAATATTTCTTTTATTTCCAGATCGACGAAAGAGTTAATAACTGCTTTAAAAGCTGACTAATTGATCGTCGCGGGATCGGATCGGCGATCATCTTGGTTCAGTCAGTCCCAACGCTACGTCATGATGCGTGGTAGGGTTGGCACTAGACTACATTTTATTACCCGACTGTCCCAAAAGAAGAAAAATATTTTTCGAGTGATTGTATTATTTGTATGTTATGTTTATTTATTTGGAACGCTATGTAGTCTAAACGGCTTGATGGATTTCTACAAATAGGAGGTATCTTTAGATTCGTCTTCATTGTGAAAGTAGCAAAAGGACTGACTAATAAGCTGGCCCAACAGGACGGCATGCGACCAGCCTATATTTTAGATATTAATTTATTGTTTTTCACAACACTGAATTTCTTAAGTCTAGAGACGAATTTCAGGCTATCAGACAGGAATGTTTTCTTGTTTCATGCTTTTGTCGTAGTTGGGTTTTAACTTTTAAGTTTAAACTATCTTTTGTTCAGCTTGTAAAGTAGTGGTGATAAAACAAAATAAAGTCCACGCCTGCCAGGTTTGAACCCACGACTTAAGGACTGGAGCTGTTACCATTGGACCATTACCACTACGCGAAGATAACATACAGTCCGTCAAACCATTCAATTTTAACGCTAACCTCCTCGTACTCTGGTGGCGTGTATTTTTCTTGGCACAATGCACTTACACGCCGAGTGGTTTCTTTGTTTCTTTTTCCAATTGGGTTATATTGACGGGAACTGTTTTATTGGGCTGGTGAGGAGCTCGTGGCTAAGTAATAACAGCCGCACGGATCGATCCATCAGGTTAAGCTACGCTTGCCGGGGTTGGTCAGTGGATGGGTGACCATCTTTACATATCGAGACTCCTCCGTGCCTCGGAAAGCACGTTAAGCCGTTGGTCCTGGCTGTCATTCGTGGATCTTTGACAGTCGTAACGGGTCGTCAGAAGCCCGAAAGTCTGACAACCAGTCTTACCAAGGGGTATTGTATTACCCAGTTAAAGGGTTGTGGAGGTCAGATAGGCAGTCGCTTCATGTAAAATACTGGTACTCAGCTGCATCCGGTTAGACTGGAAGCCGATCCCAACATATTTGGGAAAAGGCTAGGCAGATTGATTGATTCATTGTTTTATTGGGCTAGTCTTTCAATGTGTTAGAAAGGATATTAAGTTTTATTAAAATACCGAGTTCTAGTTAGCATCTTTGAGTACTTTGCACGGGTGCACTCTACTGATGTGGCGACATTTCAAGGCATCGAGATTGTATCTAAGTTAAATATTAACGTATTATTTTGGAACAAATTCTCTAAATGGTGGTGAAAGTTGCATTATAATCAATTGTATAGTTTAGAAAAACGAAGTTGACAAACAGACAGATATGAAAAGCGACTTTGTTTTATTTATTTATTTATTTAATTTATTTAAACTTTATGCAACTTACAAAGGTACAAAGGCGGACTTAATGCCGTGGGCATTCTCTACCAGTCAACCAAGGGTGGTGGAGAGATATCATGGCAGGTGCATTTATATTTAAGGCGAAAACATAATTATGTATTCTAATCAAAAACTATATGTGAATTATGAAATAAAATAGGTATAGATACAACCTTATACTTATAAATATAAAAATTATATACATATTTAAATATATAATATTAAAATATTTACACAAATATATAAAAATAAATAAATATATATTTTATATCTATAGAAAAGAGGTTATTGAGATGACTCTGCTATTTATATATATTTATAAGATAGTACGTCCGCAACTTCCGCTTTATACCATTTATTAATCAAAACTAGCTGTACTCGCGACTCCGTCCACGTAAAAGACGGAAAACAGCACAATATTGTTATTTTATTCATACAATTGTACTTTTTTACCCCTTTGGGGATGAATGGAATTGGAAAGAAGCACATTTAGGATACTCAAGGAATACTTTATCTAAATCTCAAATCACTCTATCCACCGGTTCAGACTGTGCGTTGTTTGTAAGTCAGGTCATTCACGGTACTATTTTATCGATTACGCATGTTCATTACTAAAATCATCTTCGTAAACTAGAAGCCGTCCTCAAACCAGGATCATAAACAGAACAATACGTGAGGGGCTAGAACAGACTCGATGAGACTTCGTCAGGAATTTAACTGCAAAATAAAAATCGCTATTCGTTTATGACATAAAATATTCGCAGGTTTTTTTCACGAGTTGCAGCCCTAGTATCACTTCATGCATTGAGAGGGGCGTAACAACCTCGATTCGCTCATCAATTGAGAGAATTGTAATTGCCGACTTTCGTCCGTTGCATTCCAACTGGCAGTACCACGAGTATTTGTATCGCTAAGCTGAACCCTAATTGTTTGTACCGCACTGATGTGGCGATTAAAGGTACGAGTTTGTAGCCAATATAGATAGCAGCAGCGGGCGATGTGTCGGCGCGATCTACTGGTTTCTATGTATTGCCGACGAACCGAACGCGATCGATGATTTATACTCAATTTTTTAGTCTAGTGTGGGTATCGAGTAACGATTATTATCAGTGTTAAGTTGAGGGGCATTTTTATTGTGAGAGAGATTATTTCTATATTTACAAAGGACAGGCGCGACCGCAGCCGAAGACTTTGGGGGGGGGGGGTCATACCGCAGCCGAAGTCTCTAGGTCATACCGATTAATGCCGACATGCTATACCGTTAAGATTTTGACCCCATGACTACCCCCCTCTCGGACCGCGCCTGACAAAGGAGCGTTTATAGTTGTGACGCACACTGCTTTAAAACTGGCGACAGCGCTTCCCGTACTAATTTGCTATGATAGCATATCTCTTGTTTCTTTTAACTAATCACACAAGAAGCCTTAGAAATAATACAACACACAACATTTATCCCACAATATTATTTCAAGACCGAGGCTCCAACACGTGACGACGACGACGGCTCACATATAAAATATTCAGGCGCAATTCCCAAATAAATAGAACAGTATAATTAATTCTGAACTAACCCGTCACCAGGGGGATAAGACAGGTAGATGTTTATCACCAAACTTGCACTGAATAACGACCCTTTTGGTCATCGGCTGAGATGTTAAATTTTAATGAAGGTTGAATAAATTTGTTTTTGTAGTGATCGTTTTTACTCGATTACCGAAAGTCGAAAAATGAAGATTTGAATTTAAGAGTAATTAGCTGTGTTTATAAGTGAGACAGTGTGCTTCGTATCAGTGCATTACGAAAGCGCAACCGTAGAAACTGCAAATATCGCTGGTCCGACTAAACTGCATCGCGAACGACGGAAGATCGAATACACGCTGGTTCGAAGAACAGTAGATCGACTCCACTCAAGTGCGAATTACGTTAGTGAAAGAAAGAAAGAAAGAAATAGATTTATTTTGCTCTTACATATTAATGAAATAAAAATAGTAAATTAAAAAAACCCGACTGCCAAAAAACAACTAAAAAGTTCAAAACAAGAGCACTGTTCAAGCAGTCTGATGCAGTTGGTGGCAATTATTTGTGTTAAATCTTAGATTATATGCCACCAACTGCATCAGACTGCTTGAAAAGTGCTCTTGTTTTGAACTTTTTAGTTGTTTTTTGGCAGTCGGGTTTTTTTAATTTTTAATTTACTATTTTTATTTTTCACTTATTAGTTTTTAATGTATGTTTTCGTAATCTTCTTTTTTGTTTGTATATCGTTAATACTTGAAATAAAAACTTAAATCAATAAGTAAGAATTAGCGAGAATGATTGCTTTGTAAAACAACTTTAAATCGTTATATATCCTAAACTATTATTTAAAATGAAAAATGATAGAAGGAACCTAAAGATGATTTTAAAATACCTGTTCAACGACACCCCACTTGACATAGTTCATCAACTTTTTTTTTTTTTCATTTTGACAATATGGCGTCTGGTTGTCGCTGTGGTGAATTTTGATAACTGTTATGTCTTTAGTGACACTTGCAAGGTTAAGACGAATCGATTGACGTAAGAATTATCAAAATCGGCCTACGCATTTGGTCTCTAGAACGCCACATAGAAACAGACATACATACATACATACATAGACTGATAAACACATTACCCTCCTTTGCGTCTCGCAGTCGGGTAAAAAAGGTACACAAAATAAAAATAACTCAAAATACAAAAGACAGGTAGGTACCAACAAAACACGATGTTGATATTAGTGTGAGACAAAAATAGTCATGGCTCAGCACTATGCCATCTCAATCAAATGAAACGGCGCTGTTATTCTGCCAAAACCATAGTGACAGCATGGACAGCTATCAGCCATCAGCCATTTACCCATACGTCCCTAGACAAGCAGCTCCGAACAAAAATCATGCCCCACACGCGGGTACTTGTCTATTGCTCACCGCATCAAACGTCAAAGCGAATGTGAGGCTTGTGTTGTGCACATAGACATAGAATACTATAGACATAGCCTAAGAGATAAAGTTGCTGGCCGTTTCTTGTTTGTGTGCGGTTCTGGATTTGTATTAGTGTGCGTGACTAGGGAAGAGTTGACTGGTTGACGCTTCAGTGACATCACTGTATTATATTGCGCCAATGCGCGGTGTACTTTACAGTGACGTCACTGTATCACTGTCACCGAGAAATGACAGCCTTCACACAGTATACAGACACGGTTAGACTGACTCCAGTATATTATTCCTCCATGGTTGTGCACGCACAACACTTGAGTGTGACAATCATGTTAACCCTCGGAACCGCTTGTCCAGATATATAGGTCAATGCCATCAAACAAAAATGTTAATAGAAAATAGGCACGGTAAAAAAAAATAAAAAAAATATGATTTATAAAACTAACAGGAATAATAATATTGAAAAATGATATAAAAGAAGCCAAACAAAATTAAAAAAAAATGGTCGGAACACAGTGCAGCAGTATTAATCGTAATATTAAGTGATAGCAACACCATTGTCATGTGAGATTCATTCAAATCAATCATTCAAATTCACCGCCAGTTCCGCTTGTCTATGACCGAAGACGAGCGCGGGGTTTTCATCGGTTTGAATGAGAGTTAGGATTGTTTGTTGAAAACATTTTATTGAAAATGGCTGCCAAAGAGGTGATAAATATCATTAATGTCTAAAAACATTTATATAATTTAAATTAGCTAATATCTATGCGACATAATGCGACACAAGATCGACACCACTTAGTTCGACACCACTGTGGTTCGACACCACTGTGGTTCGACACCAATGTAGTTCGATATCACTGTAGTTCGACACCACTATAGTTTGACACCACTGTAGTTCGAAAGAATACGTTCTTCCAAGTGTGACATTTTACTTTCAACAGAAACTAAGGCGTCGCACTCCGTAATGTATTGTTAAATAGAGAGGATACACTGTTTCACTTATAAACACAGCCAATTATTACTTCCACAATAAAGGCGAATCTAACAATACCTATTATGTTAAAATCCATCAAGCCGTTTAGGCTACAGAGCGTGCCAAAGAAACAGATATACAAACACTCGAAAAACATTACCCTCTTTCTAGGGCAGTCGGGTAAAAGAGAACTCAACTCCACCAAAACCAACGAAAAAAGAAAACATTACAAAAATAACACCTACCTCAGTAGTCGTTCGTAAGTAACTCTCAACATTTTTATCTTGAAATATTTCGCTCACCTACTCAATTGATTTCTACCAACAGAACTTTCCACTTACCTTTTTAAAACTTTCCACTCCCAACTCGATTCATCACCAGCGCACGTCCCCAAGACAGTAGCGACATCTATCAAAGTATAAAGAAACTAGCACTATTACCTTAGTAACACACAAAGAGGAATCCGTCCAGTAATAATTCAAGGGAACTACATATCTCGAGAACCGTCGGAAATAGAATATTAAAGTGGGTAGCTCATACATCTTGGATTGGTACAAGCTATTCTCCTCATGACTCCACATTTTGTGGACTCCTTTTGTCGTTTTTATGTTGACAAGGTTTTTGACCAGATTCGGACTTCTTTTTTTGAAGTTTATGGCCTTCAATTATTTAAAGATATTTTTTAGCTTATTTTGTATTCGTTTTTAAGGTTTCGTACTCTAAAAGAAGAAATAGAACCCTTATAAGATCACTCCACCAGAGTCTCTAGTGCGAGTTTTTCTAATATATTCGATCGCAAAAACGTTAACGTAGATTATAGTCAACGACCAATCGGACATCGGTTCGCGCTCGAATGACGCTAACGCATGTAATTGCTTGTTCCATTCGCTTCGCGAATCGTTCATGATGAAAAATTTATGGTTTATGTTAAAATTCAGTTTTAAAAGTGGTCATAGTCGACTCAAAAGAATTTGGTGGAGTTTGTGGGTCGATAAACAAACATAATTTTATTGCAAGATTTTTTTTGAGCGATGCTAATTTTTATTGTTTTTTGGTTAAATGTGATGGGAAAATGTTAATCAGCTGTCTGTTTACGTATTTGACGGACGTGTCAGGTGGGCCGAGGAACAATGTCCTGGCGCAGCGGCAAAACAGCCCCCGGCGGCCTAAGCAGGATAAACAGTGCACATTTTGAATAATTTATGCGGAATGAAAGTTATTGCACAATAATAATTATATTTGGAACGGATAGATTTTCCTTTTAATCTTCTTCGTGATTATCTTTTAAATAACATTTTAAACAACTCATAAAGTAATTTTTTTAACACCTTATAATAATAGCTTCCAACACCTCTAACATCATGAAGTTCAATCTCAAAATTTCGGCGTGTATACGGTACAAAGTAAATACTGTACCACACTGTCATGTATAAGCAAACTGCAGTTCCGAAAGCAGAATGTGACCAGCCTTTACATGTCAGCAACATTATTATTGTTTCATTACTTGTTGCGGCGGCGATTAACGGTTGGGGAACGCTTGTAAATGACGTCATTATCAACGAATTTCAGTATCGGATTCGGAAGTATCTTGCGAGAATTGAGGAATAATGTTTCGGAAGTGTGGTTGAGTTGTATTAATAGCGTGGTGGAAATTGAATTGATTTGAATGGAAATGTTTGTTTCTGGTTAACAGAATATTCGTAAATAGACTGAGAATAATATTTTTCACGCAATTTTATTTTCCTAGCTGTTGCTCGCGACTTCGTTCACGTAGAAATGTTGATGTTTGTGTATCCAAATCTATCTCACGGGAACTGTACCTACATTTTACGGGATAAAAACGTATGTGCTATTCCAGACTATAATCTATAGCTCTGTGTTATCTAGATCCGTTCAGCCGTTCTGGCGTGATGGAGTAACAAACATTCATCCAAAATTTCGCATTTATAATAGTAGTAAGAAGTAGGAACATTAAGAAATCATAATTATCTAATAGACCAATACGTAGGTACTGGACAGTACTTCTCCACTGTCACAACAGCCACGCATGGAGATGGGTTGGTCTTTGCCCAAAATAAGACCACAAAAGATAAGTATTCACTTTCCAAATTAGAAAGCAAATTCTACTCCTCAACCCTCAAAAGCTAACTCTCGTTACACAATCCACAAATTCCGTGAAGTAGCTGTAGCAATGGAATCGTCGCCATCGTTCAGTAGAACCTAACAAGCCATTACATACACAAAGGCATAACAAACAACAAGCTATGATGGTACTCGCTAGACATTCTGATTTATAAATATGTGGCCATGAATAAGCCGGTATCTTTAGAAGAAAAGAAAAAAAATATCTTTAAGGCTGAGATTAATAAATCTATAGGTCGTGGCGTGAAATATGATCACAGATCGCGCATGTACATTTTCGGCTCAATAGACAATAACAGGTTGACAATACGTAATAGAGAAAGGTACAATTGGACAACGAGCATCGACTGATGAACCAATCGCGTGCAGCCTCGGCGCGCGTCTTCTTCATTCCACCAAAGAGACCGAAAAATGACAGCTAATACGTAGGTGACGTTTATGATCATAATTGGTGCCGCTAGTTATACTTAGCACGTGCTTTGGCTAAGAGTTATTCTTGTCACTGTCGCACAACTGTCAAAATACAAGTGTAAGATAGAGACAGGAACTTAATCTAAACCAAAGCACGTGCTAAGTAACGTTTATCAATATCGGCCTAAGAGTTAATCTTACCTCTAGTTTCTGAAAGCCTGGTCAAGCAATTGATCAGTAAATCTGTTGATTAGTAAATTTTATTTGCGTGATTTCTTATTTGCTTATGTATGTATGTTAGGACGGCAAACCGCTATACCACTTTAGGTACCTACGCAGCTGTCGCACAGTTTATAGATTTTTGCACAAACCTTATCAAAAAACATTTTGTGGGTGTAGGTATATTTTTCAATTTCAAAACTTTAAACTAATTCATAGGTTAATAATGTAAGCTTTTTAATAGTTTTTTTTTTTATTAAAAAACTATTAAACTTCAAAAAAGGAGGTTCTGTATTCGTCCCGTATGTATGTATGTAAGTATGTATGTATGTAAGTATGTATGTATGTAAGTATGTATGTATGTAAGTATGTATGTATGTATGTTTGTATGTGCGCGATTTTCTCAAAAACTACTGATTCGATTTGGACGGGGTTTTCACTAACGTAATCTACATACTTTCAGGAAGGTTTTAGTATATAATACATTATGTAATCATTCCTATGAACAAAGTTATAGGCATAAATGTACACACTCCGTAGAAGATTTACTGTTGAACGAATTCGTGAAAGAAATCTAACACGGGATAAAGAACTAAAAAGGAAAAAATAAAAAAACTTTTTTAACAAAAAATAATTCTATAGGTATTGGCTAATCTAGTGGAATCAAATGCGACTTTGCGGCGTCTAAACATTTGGTTTATTAGTATCCTGCTGTTTTTAATCTTCTCAGTGCCCTATCTCCTTTCCACTAAAATAAACAATTGTAATTTTAATTTTTACCTCATCCGTTACAACCCCTTTACAAAATTAAAAGACACCACGATTATTAATATCCCTTTCGTGACGAGATTCACCATCACTTAAAACAACAAGCAAGAAATAATTCGGCAGCCATTTTATTCACAATTCCCGCACATTTAGCGGCCCCAAAATAAGCAACATCGAGTACTCCGCTCGCGGCAATCATAACTTGATACAAGACTTTTGCTTCTACTTCGCAGAGGAGTTCGTGAGGCACCTCCGTTAATTAGATGATACAGTAGACGCTCTTTGCTCTTTTTGTGTGCACTATGTATCGCTGTAATGTAGGTAAATCTAATGTAGATGTAACGCTGTTTTGGTCTCTTAGTTTCGTTTTGAGATTATTTTAATTTATGAGAAAATTTTGGTGAAATCATTTAATTCTTAACCGATTTCAAAAAGGAGGACGTATACGATTCGACTATTTTTCTTGTATCTTGTTACGCGATATTTTCGCTGATTTTAACCGATTTGAATGATTGTTTTTTTTTTATTTGATAGAGAAAGCTTTTCCGGTAGTCCTTTATAAATTTAATTAAATTTTTCGTTGAATATTTTTTTGACCAGCTTCAATCCTTATAATCGGTATTTAATTTACCTCACTTCTTCACTCAATGACCTCTTTTCGTATTGTGAGTGACTAAAATTACACCTTATACATAAACAACACGAATAAACCCAGCACGCAACAGCCTAAAATAGTTAAGCCGAGATTTCACAAAACATAATCAGTGGGCCCAACTTTGTGTTGGTCCGATAAATAAATTATGTATCACAGCATCTCATTTATTAAGTGTCCCTACCCAAGTTGTTTAAATATTCGATTACAGAACTAATCCCTCGGTGCTTGAGTGAGATTAAACTATGGTTAGGCTACCTGCAAAAGTTGCCTATAGTGCGCACGACCTAACTTGGCAGGGCTGAAGTTGGCTAACCCAGACATTTGCGCATGTACAGTCGTTAAGAAAGCAGTTTTAAGTGGGTAATAAAATTTGTAGTTTCAAAAAGAAACTGGTTTTTCTATTTCTTGACTAGCACTTTGCCCGCGTGACATACACGTAGCGCCATCTGTAACCATCGAAAATTATCGTTCATTCCCTCGGAAACAGTACTTTTTTTCTGGATGAAAGGTACCTTATGTCCTTTTCTGTATTCTTGACACATATATGCAAAATGTCATGGTGATCGGTTCAGTGGTTTAAGCGTGAAAAGGTAACAAACAAACTTACTTTCGCATTTATAATGTTAGTTTGGATATAATAATTATGTAGTAAAGAATAAGATATTTAAATTAGCAGCTATTCTTGACTAACTTCTGCCCAGCCGCGTAAGATCGTACGGATTCATGTTGAGTATCTCTCAGGCGTAAAGGATAATAAAATTAGAGTTAATTAACTTTTGATAAACTATGAATAATTGTTTTACAAGTACGTTAGTTTATGTTCTAGCTAGTATTAGATTTTGATTCCAATTTAATTATCCACGTAACCCTTTTCCAAACTAGGTTGCGGTCGGCTTCCAGTCTAACTAGGTATGGCAGAATATCAATATTACATGGAGTGTCTGCCGTCTGACTAACCCAACTGCTGTTATAATATATGTATTCTAAGCATAGACAATAAAGTTAGTGGTTAAGGTTAGAGCAGTGGTAGCCTTTAGTGGTTAGGGCCTCGGCTTAGGCGCCATCTCTACGGGTGAGTGTATCGCGACGATATTATCGTCCTGACCCTTAATTCTATAACAACTTTATGAACGTGTCTCTACACGGCGATAATATCGCGGCTGTTGACGTATAAAATGTCGTGGACTCGTCGCGACTCACAACGACATCGCCATCGTACTCACCGCGCGTCCGTTGTGATGCGCGACGCGAGGCGCTGAACGAACACTATGAGCTCTTCCAATACAGTTGCGAGACGCGACAAGACGTCACGGTCACACGGCGATCCGTTGCGAGTCGTGACGATACGCTGGCGGAATTATCGTTATATCGTGGAGTTTACTCGACGATAGGAGGGCGGAATCGTTGCGATATACTAGCCCGTGGAGATGGTGCCTTACAAGACGTAGGTCGTAGACGCGTCTGCGTTATCACAGACTGCGTATTTCCTATGGTCTGCAGTCCGAGCTCGTCTGTGCTAACCAATAAAATTACTGACCGTTGAAGCCGACTGAAAAACCAACCTATATACTAATTAGGTGCAAGCTTTTATTTAACTTGCAGTGTGTGTATGAGGCGAAATCTTGCGATTAAATTATAAACCAGCAGCCTAATTGCGTAACTCAATTTCTTTCGCCATGGTTTTCATTTTGGCAGTTCAACAACATCCATTGCGGCGTTGAGCTAGTTAAAGGAGCGCAGATTAACAATCATACAGCGTAATGAGTGTCAAAAACAATGCCATGGTGATAGCAATTGAGTTACGCAATTCCGGTGCAGTTCCCCCCAATCGGTTGAGGGGAAAGGAACGGATATGCCACTTCAATGACAATGCAATAATATGGTACCATGGAGGTGGTCTCATGATGGAGCCGGGAGGTGGGTATAGGAACTCCTCAACTTCTAACAGAATTCTGTCGTGTTTGGGTTCGTTGGATTTGTCTTGACAAGTACTATAGACCTAGATAATGTCCAGGGTCTCAAGATGGAGTTGGGAAGTGGTCATTATAAAAGCTTGTTTTGCGAAATTTTTTCAACAAAACTTATTCAAATAAATCTTCCTACAAACTTACCTACAATAAACTTCAAAATAAAACACGCATCAAGAAACAATTGAAAGGTGTTTTGCAAACGACACAGAAGCAAGGATACACAAGACTATTGAAATATCCTACTGAGAGGAAACTCCACTTGAAACTTTGCAGTTCCGACTTTCGCCACCGCTGCGAGCACAAACTTTCGTTTGGTCGACCAGAGTAACTTTGAATAACGGACACCGACTATAGGGACAAGGATTGTATGTCATTTACAGAATAGGACGCATGCTCTGGTTGATCCTCAAGCTGTTTTAGCTTATTTCGCTTCAGATTTTCGTTTAGAGAATTTATTCCGACGTAAATATTACCAGTACCGAAATCTCAATGTTTTGACATGTCGCCACATCAGTAGATTGCACCCGTACGAAGCAGTGGCAGGTCACTAGATTTGAATAAGAATGAAAAAAGTATAATCAAAATCGGTCCACGTGGTAAGGACTTATTATCAATTTATAGCTAAACATACATAAAAAAAACCGGCCAAGTGCGAGTCGTACTCGCGCACCGAGGGTTCCGTATCAGTTTTGGATGTATAAAGTGAAAAAATCCGGACCGCATAACTAAGTTTGTTTGTGAAGGAATTTTGATGATTTTGTAACAACTGTACTAGTTAGAAACATCGTTTTATTTTTGGTACCATATTTGGGTCAATTCCTATCAACTCTAATTATTTCAGATTTTTTGCCCCGCAAACTTCGGAGATAAGGGGGGAGGGGGGAATGGTATTTATTTGGACATTTTTCATCATATGTCAAAAACTGTGAAACATAAAATAAAAATATATTTAGAAATATGCAGATCAAGCCCTTTCATATGATATGTCACTTGACCTAGTAAACCCACTTTAAAATTTCGGACCCCCACTCCAGCCGCTTTTGCAATGAAAATAAAAATATTTTTGGACGTTTTTCATTTGCAATAAAGTTGAACAAGCATTCTTTGTAACTGTTCCAAATTTCAAGTCGATAGCATAAGTAGTTGCTGAAATAAGCAGGTGTGACAGACAGACAGACAGACAGACGAAGTCACACCATAAGGGTTCCTTTTTTTACGTACGGAACCCTAAAAACGAGAAGGAGAGATTTTAATCGAATCGAATCGAATTAAGATTCTAACAAATTGAGAGCTTCCTCCTTCTTTGGAAGTTGGTACAAAGTTAGTTACAATTCGCCAGTTATGATTAAGTCCCATGTAAGAGGGCTAGTCGAAACATTGTAGACTGATTACGCTATGATAATTATCAAGTAATTGATAACTAAAGATCATTTTAAATATAATTTAGCCAAAGTTAAAACGATAGTCTAATTGCATTACATTATAGCGATTTTAATGATATTCACACATGCATAATTAATGTTAGAATGACATTAATAATTGAGAACCGAGATAAAACGTTCGGTAGCTCGCACGTACAACTTTCTCACTTTTCGAACACTGTAGCAGTATTGTGTGTGTTGCGACTGCTAGGAATCGTGCAACTGGTTGCTTTTATAGAGTCAAAAATTTACGTGGTAGGTCAAGACTATTTGGAATAAAAATAGAAAATTATTTTTTTTACAAAAACCCGACCGCGGTTTGCCCTATGTCGCATCTGCCGGCCTAGCATGACCACGATAGAAACGGGTTTTGTCTACATAGAAATAGACAAAGTGACAGATTGTAGAAACATTTCTACGTTTTATGAATGAAATCTGTCACTTTGTCTATTTCTATGTAGACAAAACCCGTTTCTATCGTGGTCATGCTAGGCCGGCTGGTGTTATAGAACCACCAAAAAGAAAAGGTAAACAAGACATTGCATTGCTTAACATCAGGCGAGATGGCAGTCAGACGTAAGCCTTTCACCTAATAAATAAAAAATAAAATAAAATCTGTATCTACTCTCTCAGTTTAGATTATCTATAATAACTAAAATGGTATGTGCAGACTGATAAGCAATTCAAAGCGCAATCCTTAAAATGCATCCACCCAAAGCTGTTGCAATGTTTATCTACCTGTACGAACAAAACATAATATTTATAACAATCTTCAACTGGTGGCGGACGAATCTCAAAGGTACTGCATACACTATAAATAAATAAATTGCAATCTTGTGCAACGGACAAAGGTCTTATCGATTGTAGTGTGAAGTTGATGGCATAATGGCATATTTTCTCAAGTTGACCTGAACACAATGCAACAATGCATTTATTTTTCATTCATGTATCATTTTTAAGGCTACGCACTTTGTAATGAAAAAACGCAACCCTTATAGGACCACTTTTTTATGTATGTCTTTCTGTCAACAACCCTTTTCTCAGGAATGGGAAGAGGTACCAGGTATCCACCTGAAATTTATTAAAGGAGTAAAAAATTCAACCTTTAAGTAAACGCAATCAAAAGATACGGCCATTTATGTCACATAATAAATAGTAATTGATAATAGCACCATCTATGAGAACATTGTTGAAACATTGTCTTGCTATTGTCATGGTATCACAACCAAAATTGCCATCGCCAGTTAAATCCCAGAGGCAGCCTTAACAAACTTTTTATTGAATTCATCAGAACACTTGAAGATACCGAGTATAGCGCTTTCAGAGTTTAATTAATGTACCTACGGCAAAACATTTTGAACTAAAACATTTTGTGGTAGAAACTTCAGGCTTCGAAAGCAGCAGAACTATTAATATATGAAATTGGAGAATTTCATAAAGTGGTAGCGATCATAGAAGATGAGTCGAGGAAGAATTAATTAATACCTGCCAACTATTTTAACGGGAATTCATAATTAATATGTCCTGTACTTAGTCTTTCTGCATGGAGAATCGTGTCATTAAGAGGAATAGTTTTCTTAAGTTTGTGTATAATCATAGCAAAGTTCTTTGTGAAAGAGCTATCCAAGAATGTATTACTATCATTATCAGCCTCACTGCTGGATATAGGCCTCTCTTATCGCATGCCATGTAACTCGATCCTCGGCCACTCTCATCCAGGTGCCAACAGTTGCTCTGCGCAGATCCTGCGCTTGCCGTTTCGCGGTCTCCACTCACTAACACGTCTACTTCAACAACTTATCGGTTCTACGTCTGATATGGCCTATTACCAATTGAGCAATATTGAGCATGCTTATTCTGTAGGAGTGTAGGCTATGTCAACTTCTTTGGTTCTCTGTCGGATCACCTTATTCCGAAATTGACCCCTCAGAAAAACACCAAGCATAGCTCTTTCCATAGCTCGCTGAGCGATTGTTTGTATATTAATAGACTTGCATTTGACCACCATCTCGCCTGATGTTGAGCGATGATGCGGTCTACGATGGAGCACGCTTGCTTAGCAAAAACAAATTCACTCGCGATTTGAAGACTCCCAGATTATAAAACTATCGGGGAACACCCACTCCGGCAGCGCATTCAATTGTTTGGTGGTTCTCAAAATGTAAGTGGAATCAAAGCGCTTCGTTCGAGTTTAGGTATATCAACCATGAAACAATGTCCCTTTTTCGTGCTTGTAGCAGTCCGGTCCGATACAAAAAACGGAGGAAAGAATCCGATAATCAGATCATGCAGATCCGAACACTTTTCGAAATGTATCCGATAAAAACTGATAGATAGCAACTTTACATCGATGTTGAGACTTTGGAGCTTAGTTTAAATAAGGAAGTCGTCGCTGATGAGCTTCTTACCTCAAGCTGGTACTTGACTGATCCATCACAAAGGTGCGAGCATATATTATTATCGTAGACTGAAAACCCATCATCAATCACAGCTCCAAGCAAAATATTACGCACTCAAACATCTTTTGACACACGATTTCCCAATATCCACCTAAATTAAACACGCAAAAGCGTACGTTCACGATTAAGCGCCGATAACTCAGTATCAATATTGATAAGCCGTGAGCACATAAGCGAAGGTGAATCAGTAATGAATCAACACTTCTAACTGTAATTTAACGTGTCTGTTTGAGTTTCACAAATTGTGTTTGTCGACTAGTGATTGTGTTAGATCTATCTTGGTTGTGTCTATAGCTTTACTTTTGTCAAGATGTTTAAATAAAGACTTCTTTTATCCGACTTCAAAATGAGGTTCTCAATTCGACTGTATTTTTGACAATGATTCTTTTTAAACTTTAGTTGAATAGTTTTTAAACCAGCCGGCCTAGCATGACCACGATAGAAACGGGTTTTGTCTACATAGAAATAGACAAAGTGACAGATTTCATTCATAAAACGTAGAAATGTTTCTACAATCTGTCACTTTGTCTATTTCTATGTAGATAAAACCCGTTTCTATCGTGGTCATGCTAGGCTTCAATAATCGGTATTTAGTTCAATTTGTCTATATTGACGATGTAATTATTTACAGCAAAAAGTGGTACCTATGTAGATTTTGTTAGTGGTAATAATGAATTCACGCTATTACTGTGACCGAGTGTGTTTATGTCACTCAAAATAGAAAAATAAAAGAAATTAAACATGTCTTAGATTAATATATCGCTCACCTACCTAGAAAAAAATTAGATGGTGATTGAAATTAATCTTGCATGAGAAGGTACATATAAATAAAAAGGCAGCAATAAATGAAGAACATATAAGGCTCGAAAATTACGAGCAGTTTTAGAGCATTTGATATTAAATTCTAGCCCACACCACTACTCACATAAAAGTGAAGGAGGATTATTAAATATCTGTTCAACGACATCCGCTCACACAGACGCCATTTTGTGTTAGTGGAAAATAATAATAAGACGTATAACATGACATTAGTATTTTGATTAACCGCATTTCGCCTTATATTCCACGTACAATACTTATGCATTCGTAATATGTTTAACTGGAAGTGGCCTGGGGCCGTACTATAAATAAAATAATACTAAAATTAAATACACTTGTTTCAAACCAACATTTGTCCATAAAATTGTTAAGCTGGGTCGCCTAGCGTTGCTCTACACACTACTTAATTTGTTGATTCATTTTGAGCAATGTATTTTTTTACAAATAACTGTGTTAGCGTCATTTGACCCATTCCATTCAAAGTAGGAAATACAGACTGAACACCATCAACGTTCAAAATTATGCCATCATCTCTATTTTTTGGGAATGACAAGACAGCTACCAGACTAGCCAAACAAATATGTTTGAATATTGTAGATACCTATTTCACTAAAAAAGTCTTGTCTCGCTAGATATTTACATAATATAATATCTTAGTCAAGAGCTACGTAGGTTTTGTTAGATATATTCATGTTTTCTACGCAAGCAATCCTCAAGGCGACATTTTTTTCATGTTCTTACATAATTTAACTATGCTTCAGAATTTTGGATATAATTTAATATACGTTATAATAATAAAATGATCTTTGTTTTAACAGAAAATACTAAAAGATGTCTGAAATAGATATTATTATATATATATAATCATAAAAAGAAGGTAAAAAGGTATAAATCGTAAAGAAAAAGAAGGTTTTTCGAATAATGTCTAAGTTATTCGACAAAATGTAGGAAATATCAGATGTTTTATTTCTTTACGATGTCAAAATTGGTTTCATATTAGAAATTGTTCGTAATTGACCCCTTTTCGACTCCAAAACCAACGAAAATTCACCGTCTATTAACACACAATTACGAATTCACAAAAAAACATAAATACTTCATGTCAAGCAGGCCTTTCCATTCTCCATACATCAAAGGACATAATATACGTTACACATACCACGTCCCGAGTCATGCCTTATGAGACGAATATTAAGCACCCAAGAGATATTTACAAGGAAATAAAAATGCTGTGTCGTCATTCTATTGTGAACTGTGAATGTGAAAAGACGCACTGAAAACCTCGTGAGAAATTGTGGCAGATGGTATTACCACAGAGTATAGGCCTTACAAATACAGTGGTTCATCGCCCATGCATTTGAGAAATATCAAAATGTATGACGTATACAAGACTGTCAATGACCCGGACTGAATGAATGACAGTTGAGGACATGATAATTTAAGCTCCCCGCAACGCACGAGTGACCTGCGAAAACTCTCGTGTAAAACGACTGTTAGGAGTAATTTAATAGCTAGACTGTGGCATTTGGCATTACTATGACGATCAAAATATAGGCTTATGGAGGTATTTTTTGTTAAACAAAGTTTTCTATATACCTACTCGAATACAACAACCAATAATGGATCGATAAAGTTACCAATCGTTACTAGTGAAAGAGTCGACTCCTATTCTATGCTGAAATTCGATAAAAGTTGAAAAATTATTTTGACGAAAAACGATAAATAGCGGGCTTTGAAGGTCACCGGAATGTCAGAGACCTTGGATAAGTCCACTTAAGGCGGGATATACCTAGGGTTATTAAATTACGCCCACGTCAGAAAAATCTCAGGTAATTTAACCGATATCCGTACCCTTTCGAGTTTAATAAAATATTCAAAAGATGACAATATTTCTCGTATGATAGACCAACATTTTTAATAAGTCAAATCTTTTCTTGTAAAGGAGCTCATGGCAAAATAGCAACTGTAATCGATCGATCTGCGAGATTAAACTGTGCTTGCTACAAGCAGTCAATGGATGGGATACTTTACACATTACCCCCCATACCTCAGAGAGTACGTTAAAACAGTCGGTTCCAGTTGTCATACGAATTTTATGACAGTCGTTATGGGGTAGTCAAAAGCCCGAAAATCTGACAAATGTAGGCCTATCACGAATAATTTTGACGTTGCGTATCATATAAACGTAAAGGTGCCTACGATCGACCCCACTTGACAACCGACCGGGGCCTGCAGTCTCGACATAGATAACGATCGCTTTACGACCGAAATCGGTTGCTATCTATGAAAAAATCCATGGAAAATACGGCGGAAAAACCGATTTCGGCCGAGGCCGGTTGAGACTGCAGGCCCAGGGAGAATCCCGACAGATTGGCATATTTTTACTAGCCCAACTTATCTATTCACGTGCCAATCTGTTGTGAGTCGCCCGTATCGGCTCTACAGATTGGGTATTAAGTTGTAGGCACGTTCGTAGGCACCTTTAGTCATATTTTCTTTTCCAACACCATACGATGAACAATAGAAAGAGTGCCTAGAAAACGCACCTCTCCGAAATACATTTTCCCCCATTATTCTATGAGCTACTAAATCACGCCGCATTAGGGTGTGGACGGCGCAAATCCGGCGGCTGACTTATTGGAATGACCTCAGCCAATCATCAATTTCAATAATAATATCTCATATGCATCGTGTGGGCGAAAAGATTTATGAAGTGCTTATAACAGTGTGTAAAACCTTATAACTTGGATTTTATGGTGGTATTTCACGTGCTCGGTAAAGATAAGTTATTCTGTCCCTCTATATCCAAGAATGTCGAAAAAGGTGACTATTTGGTGATTCCGAATGTCTTACGGAGAGTTATAGGTTTTTGTTTTACGAAGTTTCTTAACGTGGTTTGCGGTAGGAGTTGAGTGGTAGAAATCGTCACGTAAGGAAGAAGCGTTATGCTACGTCTATACGAGTTTGTCTCTCTCTGTCTTTTTCTATTATATACAAGGCGTAAGAAACTTCGTTCGTGACGGGGTCCCCCGACCGCACACGTTTTTTTATGGTTTTTTCCCCACACTAGGTATTTTTCCCGTATCGTGGTCGGACCACGTGATGCACCAATCTCACATAGGTACACAAATAGCTAAAACCGAAACAAATATTTGTTCCATGCGGGAAGTGAACCCGAGATACGTCGTGGAACAGCCAATTGGTCAGCTACGTGCCGTCGGCGTCTGAACTGACGTTCTCATTTTGCCAATATCGGAGGATAGTTTTCATGTCTTAGTGAAATTTGTTCCTGAATCTTTATACTACTTACGAGTTCCAAAAAGATACGATTAGTAGGTGAATCATTGTGTTCAGATACCATAAGAACTAACAATGGGCCCTCACACCAAGAAGATAGGTAGCAGTTCCTCAAACAAGCCACGTTTCACATCTTTTTGACTTCCCAGACGATTTAAACACTAATTAGAATAGGGTCTTATATCAAATTAAGCTCCACTAAGACGTGTTGGCACTCCGCAAACTAAGATATCCTATTTGCATCTCAGTGCCGTTAAATCGCTTTATCTCCTGCTCCCGTTTTGAGACGTAAATGGTGGAAAGTCCTCGACCTCAACAAAAGGGACGCCGCCTGATAAAACTGAAACCATTTTTGCTCACATTTTCTTGAGTTTTAATGCAATATTTTGGATGCCACAAAACCATCGGCATCGGAATATAGGCTAAACACAAAGTGTAAGAGTTTTTTTAAGGAGAAGATTTGGAATGAAATTATTTGAAAAATAACTGATCATCGAAATACTCGTAGGTTACAGGGTTAGCAGGTTGAAGTAGCATGGATTTGGGCTGAAGACCAAGTGTAAGCGGAGTTTCTTTCAAGAATAAGTGGAGTAAATAACTGGAGTCATCGAAATGGCTTACCTACAGTGTTAACTGTAAGCCATTTCGATGATTTTCTCCAGACTCCAGCTAGCTTGCTAACGCAAGCTAAAGTAGCAGGGAGCAGAGATAACCGATGGCCGTTGGAGCAGATGAGTCCTTGAGTGGCGACCGCGGATCGGCAAAAGTAGCATGCCGATTCGCGGTGGACCAATGACCTCAAAATGACGAGACAGGAGATTAACGGAGAACTAGGTGCTGTGCCGCAACTTGGTGTAAGCGTATGTCCAGCAGTGGACTGCAATAGGATGAGTTGATGGATTGATTGATTAACCAAGTGTAAGTGACAGGCGCGGTTGCAGCCGAAGACTTTCGGGGGCATACCAATTAATGCCGATGTGCTATACCGTGATTTTGCCCCCCCCCCCCCCCCCCGGACCGCACTGGTAAGTGATGTCTAGTACTAGTTTGCCATCATCGTTTGCATTGTAGACACTCGATTAACACCCTAGATTATTATTTAAACAACTATCATTATTTTAATACAAACTCGTGATAGAATGGAATAGATAGTAAAATGCCAAGCAGTATAAAATGAATCACTAGTGACTAATAATGAATTTACCTCCGAAACATCAAAGTCAGACAGGATCTAAATAAATTATATTCCTCGTGGTCGAAGGTTGGATCCCGATTGTCAATGTAGTGAACGATTTATTGCCGAACTAACGTCCCACTAAGTTTTAGGGTCACCTCGAAGGAGCGAAAACTTTGTGGGACATTCAGTGTGCTCCTTATTTGTATTCCTAGAGGACAAATAAAACTGTGAGAGCCCTGAGACTTGGATAGATTGATTGGCAGGGGTTTCAAATTGTGAATACTTTTGTGTGTTTAAGAGTTTTCGGTTCATTGCTACTTTGCTACCATCCAAATTCGTAAAAAGTTTATAAGGACCTCCTTATAAACTTTTTACGAATTTGGATGTACTACGAGTACGTACTAGTACTCGTAGTACATCCAAATTCGTAAAATTTACTGAACCTTATGACCTCATAAGGTTCAGTAAATTGATACTAGTACTCGTAGATAACGAATCGCACATCTAAACTGATATTATTAATTTAATAATTTATTAATTATTATTATTAAATAATGTGAAAGTGAATTTGTATATCGGTTACGTTGACAAGGTTGAGCCCGCTCAACTGACTCTGATAAAGGTATGGCGACAGCTTAAACTCTGGGGAAGTAAATATGATATTTTTAGGTACCTACATAAAATAGTTTTCCTAAGATGCGATGAAAACCGTGGACAACAGTAAGTAACAAATCTTTACATGACTTGCAGATAGTTGTTCTGAATGTAGAAACGCGACCACGAAATAACAGTGAAAGGAAACGAAAAAAAACCGGCCAAGTGCGAGTCGTACTTGCGCACCGAGGGTTCCGTATCGGTTTTGGACGTATAAGTGAAAAAATCCGGACCGCATAACTAAGTTTGTTTGTGAAGGAATTTTGATGATTTTGAAAAAACTGCAGTAGTTAGGAACATCGTTTTATTTTTGGTGCAATATTTGGGTCAATTCCTATCAACTCTAATTATTTCAAATTTTTCGCTTCGCAAACTTCGGAGATAAGGGGGGGGGGGGATGGTATTTTTTCAGACATTTTTCATCATATGTCGAAAACTGCAAGACATAAAATAAAATAAAAATATATTTTGAAATGTGCATTTCAAGCCCTTTCATATGATATGTCATTTGACCTAGTAACCCCACTTTGAAATTTCGGACCCCCACTCCGGCCCCTTTTGCAATGAAAATAAAAAAAAAATTGACTTTTTTCATTTTCAATAAAATTTGGCAAGCATTTTTTATAACTGTTCCAAATTTCAAGTCGATAGCATTAGTAGTTGCTGAAATAAGCAGGTGTGACAGACAGACAGACAGACGAAGTCGCACCATAAGGGTTCCTTTTTTACCATTTTGGTACGGAACCCTAAAAATAGCAAAGTATGCTATCGATATCTTCGTACACTAATTTGAACTATTTCAAAACCAGACATTTAAAAAACTTGGAAAAACAGCAATTATCTCAAATTATATGCTGTTTCTTTGAAATAATATTCTAGAAACTTCTGACAGCATTGTGATTGTGACCGCTACATTTTGAGAATTAGAAGGAAACTTTTCGCATTTACATGAATAATTACTGCGATTGCCTCTCTGCCTTATGCCTCTTTTCAGAGATTTTTGAGACAGGTAATGCAGAATGATAATTGTATCTGTTTAATATTGTAAACTTTTCTTGTTTTAATTCAAGTTTAGGCTAGCTGTTTTGTCTAAGCATAATATCAAATTGTTTGATATAAACTTAACGAAATGCTTATGCAAAATTCTGACTACCCTCCACAAATTGAGATGTTCAATTAAATTATACTATGTTACCTACACGACAAAAATCCAACGTATTTTATGCTACTGCCACCCAAAAGACAAGGCAAGTTCAAAACCATGTAACACCTATCCAATTCTTATATAACCCTTAAATTGTAAGCTTGAACACTATAACCCTGTTTCATCTCATCATGTAAGCCAAAATGTAAAACATCCACACATCACGTATATTTATGCACATTTGTTAGAGGCCAAATTCAAGGTGTTGATTCTGACAAGTACCGCTGGCAACGTTTGGCGGGCGGCGCAAATCAAATCAAGCGGCGAGGCAGGCAAACATTTTCCAATATTCGCCGCAGAAAATATTCCGAGAGGTGTTCGCTGTTGAACTTATAGAATAAAGAATATAGATTGTGGTGGAGCAGGTTTTTTAATAAAATAAATTGTAAAAAAAAACTTTGAATAAGCTAATAGGTACCACCTTCAAACAGATCACAATAATATTGTGTGAAACAGTTTTGGAAGTAGATGCCTTTGATTTGGTTTGATTGTGGGTTTAATCTTTTAATTTTTTCATTTCGAGTGACATAAACACTGCGTTTAGAGTGAATTAGTTCATTACCACATTTACATACCATTTTTTGCTGTGAATGAATATTTCAATAATTTCGTCTAACAGGTAAAAGAATACCTACAAAAAAAAAGAAACTAATTGTATCTACACCATTTTGAAGTCGGTTAAAAAATCAGCATCTATTTATTAGCAATTCATTGTATTTACCTCACTCATTGCGTGCTTCCATACTTGATAGTCATCTACAGGTGCGTATGAACGACCGAACTTGACACCCGATCTGTAGAGCCGAACCGGGCGAGTCTCAATAGATTGGCACTCTTTCAATATTAACATGTCAATCTGTCGAGACTTACCCGGATTGGCTCTGCAGATCGAGTGTCAGGTTGAGTCTTTTGTACGCAGCTTAAGAAACACTTGACTGCGCTCTAAAGACCAACGCCAACAAAAAAGTTTTCTCTAAAACAGAAACAAGACAAAGACATTAATGTCTCTTTTCTGCGAATATCCCCCTCCGTATCTTTACCCCTCGTTGTTCCGGGGACAAGCATATGTACTAGTGTCACAGTGCGGTTATTTTTATTCTGCGCCTTCGTGACTCCTGTTTACTTTGCGGCTAGGATCGCTGATTTTGTCTTGTAGATACAATGTTCTAGAACTTTTTGCAGTGTTTCTTTGTACCCAATTTGTTTTTCTTTCTGTAAGGAAGAAGGCTCACCACATATACCCTTGGCGAAACAATACTTGAATGACGAAATATTGGTATTCACATTTTTGGCGACATCAAACGCATTTCATCGCTGTCTCTAGCGACCTTAGATATGAAAACCTTTTTAAAAACGTTTTCGCATTATAGAGAAGATTGTTAGAAGAACGAAGATTCCTAGTGAGTAGAACAAAGATATTGAAAATAAGGCATAAGATAAGAAGGGGGAGAAGGAGAATTGAGTAAAGAGAAAAGTGTTGTCAACGCGCGCAGACTTCGTAGCTGACGAATAGGCAACCATTTCAACTCAGACCTATAACTGGACACATGGTCGTACTTACGAAGATTAAAGATGAACCTGATGCAGTTGTCAACATACTTATTGCTTAAAGTTAACATTAAAATAAAATTACTTAGTCACTGATAAGCCAAACAAATGAATGCGTTTAGTTTCAAGCACTATTCAAAGTCATATTCATGAATAGTGCCAATCTTTGATCATTACTTTCGAGACTATTTATTCCATAAAAATTTAGTTTTGAACAAAGCAAATTATTAAAACAAAACAACTTACTAAGAGTCGTAAGCTCGCACCTTAATCATAAGTTGTTACGAATCAAATGTTTTTCAGAAGTATTCGTGAAAGTCACACAAATTGCGATTTCAAGTTAAGACAGACGAAAAATTAATTGTTGAAGTAGGTGCTGCAATCATTTTATTGTTTTATTTGTACCTACATATTATTATTAATTTGGTGCAAGTTACAGTTTTTCTGAAGAAGACTCAAGTGAAATAATCAAATAAAGAATATTATTTCATTGAAAAAAATACATAGCCTGAAGAATTGCCAAACTAAAGTGGCAGATTGCGGGGCAAATTGCTTGCAAAACAGATCTGGCCGATGGTATTGCAGTAATATATGTCAGTAATATATGGAGTAACTAGCTTCCGCCCGCGTCTTCGCCAGCGTCTTTCGGATAAAAAGTAGCCTATGTGTTATTCTGATGTTTAAGCTATATTACTGTAAAGTTTCATCAAAATCCGTTCAGTAGTTTTTGCGTGAAAGAGTAACAAACATCCATACATCCATCCATTCATCCATACATCTATCCATACATCCTCACAAACTTTCACGTTTATAATATTAAGTAGGAAGTAGGATATGGACTAGTTATAATATGTACTGTCTGAAATAAAAGTTTAGAAAATTTAAACGGATAAGTAAACCGATCTCTGTCATCCCTCGAGGACAGTTAAAGCCACGTTTCATTATTCAATTTGCATAGCGCTATACTCACGGCTATACTCCATTTGAAAATTAGACATTATAACAAAACCTTTTACAGTTTGTTCAGCCGTTTTTGACTTCTATTCCCTGGGCATAAGGATGGCATTAAAAGCAAAAACTTATTTGCAATACTAACTGTTTACTGCAGCTGTCATTTGTTATATCATTACAGCAATAGAAGTCGAAATCGCTTGAATAAACTGAAAATAGCTTATTTGTATGTCTAATGTATATCAAATGGAGTATAGGTGAGCTAGCATGCTAATTTCGTTTAGTTTAAAAGCAGTTAGCCAGCTAGCTAGCTTCACTACGCGCTAAGCACTGCTGAACTGCTCTGAAAATTGCAAAATATAATCCTTTCCGGGACATTATTGGTTTAACAATGTATAAACTTGTAAAGAACACCAAAAATTCGAATCCCAAGCGCTCAAAACATACTTCTAAATTCTGAAACTATGTCCTTTATTCTTAAAACATTGTCACTAACTTTAAACACTGCTAGAATACCTAACCTTAAACTTCTTGGTATCTTTTTTTTTTCATAAAAACATTCCCGGTGTTTCGTTCGCATCGCTTTTTAGTCTGTTACAAAACTCGCTCGCGGTTACTACGCACGTTTGAGCACGTTACCTGTACTGTTTTACAAATAAGACTCAACGTGTCGGCTAAAACATGATGCCAGTAGGAGACTGGAAGTTTTTTCAACGCTTATTTTTTGTTTGGCATATTTGATAAGTCTTGGAGGGGCTGGTGGCTAAATGACGGCCGCGCTGATCGATCGATCTGCGAGGTTAAGCTGCGCTCGCCGCGGTCAGTCCTTGGATGGGTGACCGTTCTTTACACATCGAGACCCCTCCGTGCCTCGGAGAGCACGTTAAGCAGTCGGTCCCGGTTGTCATAGGAATATCTTTGACAATCGTTACGAGTAGTCAGAAGCCCTAAAAGTCTGACAGCTGGTCTAACATTCGAATACCGGTATTACCCATTAATTGGGTTGTGGAGGTCAGATGGCAGTCGCTCCACGTAAAATATTGATATTCAGCCAAAACTAGTTAGACTGGATGCCGACCCCAATATAATTTGGGAAAAGGCTAGGCAGATGATGATATTTGATAAGTCTTGATTTTAGTAAATTTTCTTGAGGACAAAGAGGTGATTTTGTTGTATTAGATATGCAGGTACTGATTGTGCCCGCAGATAGTTACATAATCAATCTAATAATATTCCCACTGCTGGGACTCCTAGGCTTCCTCTTTGTGCAAGAGAGTGGGCCGTGCTCCACCATGCTGGCCTAGTGCAGGTTGGTGTTATACCTTACATGTCTTCGATTTGTTTTTGGTTTTAGAAGATGCTGGTTTCCTCACAATCCTTTCCTTCACCATTTTTACTTCACCAACAGCTAGTTACAGTATAATCAGTAACTTTTCCAACATTGCTTATACTACATAAACGTTCGCTAATCAATCATTAAAAACCTTTTCAATTCATTCACCGTCACCGGCCTATCTCACTTAAACTTTAAAGTGGGGTACTCGTGTTTCAAATTCAAAATTTCAGATAAACCCGAAAGCTTATCTTAAGGATTAAGACTAATCCGGACTTTGTAGACGGCCTGTTATCGACTTTTCGAGTTTGAAATGTTTTTTCAGTCAAAAATGGTAAATTCGAAATAAGTTTCCAATATCTGCCTATATTTTTCTGATCTTGTTGTCCTGAATTTGTTATTCAAATTAAAGGTGCGTGTTTATTTTTTCAAAGTAGGTACTTAACTTGTTTGTTTGGGTTCTTATTTTGTGCTAAAATATGTTGAGGTTTTAATGCCACGTAGGTACAGTGATGGCCAATTTTATGTTTAAAAATTGCTGATATTACAGTTCGGCCGCTGAGAGAATGCGCAAGAATGCGATCCTGACAGTTCGTGATTGTATGGGCGAAGTGGAAAATATTTTACGATAAAAAATATTTTCATCATTTATATGGACTATTGATACTAAAATTCTTATTATAACATCAATCTACAGTAAATTAAAATAGTTTAGTGCTAAATTAATCATGTGTCAGGAACGCATTCTCTCAGCGGCTGGATTGTACTGATATCATATCGCATTTCTTGTAAAGTGAAATAAACAAGCTCGAAGATCTACAATTTATGCAAAACAAAACATTTCGACGTTATAAAAATCGAATATTAATTTAGAGCTATCATTCACACGACGCGCAATGGAATTATAGCTCCACTCAAAAAGAGAATAAAGCATGAAAAAGTTTGTTAAACTCTTTTCACCCTCATCCAATTCCAAATGTGAAGTGAAAAGCCCAATTTCCATAGTTTAAGGAATCAATGGAATTTTTCCAGCGCTGATGACCGAGCGTTGGCATGCAAATTCCTTTTGCAGCATTCATTGTTGTGAAGTTGAATTTACTTCGTTATTCGTGCATATCATGGATTGATTGAATATTATAGTACGTATTAAAATGTTGTACTTATTTTGCTCGCCCGTATTAAGCCTGCAATACATGTTGGCCGAGCGTTATCTAGTGAAGGCCAATACTAACATGTAGACGGTATATTTGCCTTGTCTTGCTATGCTCGGTGTCACTTGCCTAGTTGGTTGAGTATAGACAAGCGCCTACGTGTATAAATAGACCTCATTTGACGTAGCTTGCCACAATTTGCAGTCGCTCGCGATCACTTGCCTCACTTCGGAGCGGTGTCGGTTTTTCTGCACAAATCAAAGGCGCTCGCGCGCGCTCGTACAATAGTGTTCACCATGTTTGTCCGCGCGCTATTATACAGTTGACGTCAAACTTGCCGAACGTGTAGACAGTAGCGCTTGCCTTGTGTCAATTTGTCTAGGCTCGCGTTGGTCTAAGCTCGGCCAACGTGTATTGCAGGCTTTACAGTCATGGAACTTTTAACCTGACGATATGTGGGTGTACTACATAAGTGTAAACCTCTTTGGGGAATACAGTGCAATAATTATTATGTTTATGTTCACTGAAATAAACGTAAAAGCCGACTGCTTATTATTTAACACTTTCCCGTGACTTCGTTCTCGTGACATATTTACATATTTTATTGGGCACAATACCAAACCTTTAAAATCTTCATAGCAAAACAGAAATTACAACCATAGCACACTCCGCACCCCAAGTTTCGAATACTAAACCAACGAGGTTGTCAAAGAAAATATTATATAACCATCGTTTTACAGAAAATACTTTAATCAATATAAAATATTAATAATTATAAAATTAAACGATCAGAAATGAGCAGCCAACATGGCGGCAAAAGTAATAGAGTACGTCACAAACAAGATTCTGTCTATAACTTCTGCTAACTCTTTCTTGTCTCCAAACGTTCTCTGGTTCTCAGTCTCCATTTCTTCTATATTCCTGGTTAAGGGAGCCGACTGCGGTTCTTCATCTTCTTGGATAATATATCCTCCGTTTCTGTCTGATGAGGTCTGGAAGTATGCCGAAAGTTGGATGAGTCAGCGAATTGTAATATGTTGACAGAACCGACAGAATTAACGGACAGCCAAATTATTTAAATCACAATTAGTTAAAATGGAATATGATGTAATGTCGCTTATCTGCAGCCTAATTGCGTAACACGATAATACACTGACTTACAAATGCAGACAGTTTGAAACAACCCATCCTAACAGTCATTTTAACAGCTTGTTATGAGCAAATGCTAAAATAAAATGCAATAAGTACTAAACAGTAACATTTCTGTAAATCTATAACACATAATACCTACAGCAAAGAAACTGATAGATCTTACGATTGGTTGATTGGAACAAGACAAGTAAACTGTCGTAAATACTAAGTAGCAACATTAGTAAAAGATCGGAATATAGAAAGATGCTTTACCAAATAAGCAGGCAAACAAAATATAGTTCTGCAAACGTTTGCGGTCAAAACTTTCTGCATTGTTGCGGTGTTCCGGAGTTTTTCCATAGCATTCGCTATCAGCAGCGCTTGGATCAGTAATGCTAGCAACACTCCCATCAAGACCGTAGTGTAAAGTACCACTGAAATCAGAAGAAAAAAAAATACGTATAAAGTTCGACATTATCGCACCGCTTTTGCTAGTTGACGATGATAAACCGACCAAACTCTAAGTAACGTCATATCATCATCTGCCTAGCCTTTTCCCAAATTATATTAGGGTCGGCATCCAGTCTAACTAGTTTTGGCTGAATATCAATATTTTACGTGGAGCGACTGCCATCTGACCTCCACAACCCAATTAATGGGTAATACCGGTATTCGAATGTTAGACCAGCTGTCAGACTTTTAGGGCTTCTGACTACCCGTAACGATTGTCAAAGATATTCCTATGACAACCGGTATAAACTCTAAGTAACGTCATATAATGTGAGATACTAAATTATGTGAGCGTCAGGGATGTCACTGCACAGTTGCCTCTTTTTAGGGTTCCGTACCAAAATGGTAAAAAAGGAACCCTTATGGTGCGACTTCGTCTGTCTGTCTGTCTGTCACACCTGCTTATTTCAGCAACTACTAATACTATCGACTTGAAATTTGGAACATTTATAAAAGATGCTTGTCCAACTTTATTGCAAATTAAAAAATTAAAAAAATATTTTTATTTTCATTGCAAAAGGGGCCGGAGTGGGGGTCCGAAATTTCAAAGTGGGGTTACTGGGTCAAGTGACATATCATATAAAAGGGCTTGATCTGCACATTTCAAAATATATTTTTATTTAATTTTATGTCTTACAGTTTTCGACATATGATGAAAAATGTCTGAAAAAATACCATTCCCCCCCCCCCTTTATCTCTGAAGTTTGCGGAGTGAAAAATCTGAAATAATTAGAGTTGATAGGAATTGACCCAAATATTGCACCATTGCACATAGCTTTGTAGAATACTCTATGTCGAAAAACAGATGGTACATGGTTCGCTCTTTAAAATCGCTTCCTCTGTGTTGAAATTCGAGACTATTTCATGTTTTTGCAGATAATGTTACAGATAATGTTAGGTGTGGGATTTGTTGCCAAGACTTTTCAAAAGTTGAATCAGTCTATCATTTATCTATCTGTGATGAAAATTAGACGTAAAATTGAGACGTCGGCGTCGATATATTTTAACCCTAAATAATATTCTAAAAGACTATTAATACTTACAGATGGAAGGCAAGGTGTGCGAAGGTATCATGTAGTCAATAAAACAGAGTCCCATGGATATAACGATAGTGCAACCGGCGAGGAACCAAATCCTGCTCATAGTTAGGGGTTCGCTCCAGAAAGACATTAGCACAAACCACATAAGAACTGAAAAAAGATGAATAACCTATAAGTTTTCTTTACACAAAATAATACTAACTAGAGTACAAATTAAAGCTAGGCGGAAGCAATGTATATTAAAAAAAAAACCGGCCAAGTGCGAGTCGTACTCGCGCACCGAGGGTTCCGTATCATTTTTGGACGTATAAAGTGAAAAAATCCGGACCGCATAACTAAGTTTGTTTGTCAAGGAATTTTGATGATTTTGAAAAAACTGTACTAGTTAGGAACATCGTTTTATTTTTGGTGCCATATTTGGGTCAATTCCTATCAACTCTAATTATTTCAGATTTTTCGCCCCGCAAACTTCGGAGATAAGGGGGGGGAATGGTATTTTTTTGGACATTTTTCATCATATGTCGAAAACTGTGTGACATAAAATAAAATAAAAATATATTTTGAAATGTGCAGATCAAGCCCTTTCATATGATATGTCACTTGACCTAGTAACCCCGCTTTGAAATTTCGGACCCCCACTCCGGCCCCTTTTGCAATGAAAATAAGAATATTTTTGGACTTTTTTCATTTGCAATAAAGTTGAAAAAGCATTCTTTATAACTGTTCCAAATTTCAAGTCGATAGGATAAGTAGTTGCTGAAATAAGCAGGTGTGACAGACAGACAGACAGACAGACAGACAGACAGACAGACGAAGTCGCACCATAAGGGTTCCTTTTTTACCATTTTGGTACGGAACCCTAAAAAAGCTATTATAATGAACACAATCATTGCGTAATTGCTTTTGGCTTCTCTCAAGGAACTATCTTAGGACCACGGTAAAACCGATCTCTGATTATTCTTCTAAAATTATAACCAGAATAATAATAATATAATCAATAACAGTGTTGGTCAAGTAATCAAAGCGTAATAGTTTTCTTTATAAATATCACACGGATTATCATAAAACAATTGAGTATATTAAGGAAAAGTTATTCATTAATACAAGGAGCAATGTGTTACCTATCAACGGAGTATAAAACACAATGTTATAAGCGGTCGCCCTCCTCTTCAATTGAATATTGATGAGGAGTCGATCACTCTGATGCGTTTGATTGTCATCACTGGTGTACACCTTGTTCCAGATGTGAGATCTTATTACCGCCTGCTTCGTTGATACTTCCCATTCATTATTTATGACGTCATCTATGTCTGAAAACTAGAAAGGGATCTTATGTATTTTGCCACCACTTAACGTTAAGAAACTGATGATTTAATGATAGGTACTACATTGTCTTGGCTTCTTAAGGAGCTTCCATAACTTGTATGGGTTTTAATTCTATATCTAAGATCTTAAAAGTGGTTCTACATAAAGAAGCACAAGAAAGCAAAATCAATGTAAATCGAAGTCCTCCAGGTTAATTAATGTAGGTACCTAACTAATAATTTTATTGGTCGAAGACTATTTCTTCTTAGATACACTGTTAAATGAAGAAACAAATTCAAATATAAAAAAACTTCACCTGAAGCAGACTTTATTAACAAATCAAAAGTCAAGAAAATGCATATAATTATAATTATGGATGTTATAAGTATGTACTCACAATATGCATTTTGCTGTCTTTAGGATCAATTAAGTCTATAGAGACTTTTTCATGAGCTTCCCATAGTTGGATGACTATAGAGCACAGGTATTCATCGTGGGGCCATCTGTATTTAGAAAAAATAACAACTTTTATAACTTTTATGAATCAAGTCAGTTTATCAAGTCTGTATGTCTGTCTGATTCGAAAAGTCTCGAATTATGTTTTAATTTGTTTTTCTTTGTAATAAAACATGGTTTTGATTAAGTTTACTTCAATTAAAATACAGACTTAAAATTTTGTGAGTCATTCACTGAGTTGCAGAAAGGGTCATTAAGTTTTAAAGGAAACTTTAAAGAGAGAAATTGTATGGCTAATGTCTCCGTTAAAATTAAATTATCTTTCTGCATCCGAGCGATTGTGCATTAGTATAAGAATTAAATGATTAATATTTAAATCGGTTCATTTTAAACACTCAGTTGCGCAGTTATATCTTCCTTAAAATAATCCTGACTCGATTATTTCGAGGTAAAACAGAACGCCTGTACTGTACAATTTCCTGAACGTCGCCGTGTAGATTCAATTGCAAACTTACTTGCTCAAGCCCGGAGGGGAATCAACGCACCAAGTGTAAACCTTGGTCTGGAAATGGAAAGTCGCTTCACCGCTATACACCATTGATATTAGATCAGAGTTACTTGCGTCAAACGCGACCTCGTTGTCGGAACTGGAATAATGAAGTTAGAATAATTTAAATCGTCCTAACATTGTTAGTACCAGTTTGTTGTAGCATTAGAGGTAAATGCGGTTCTTGAAGTCTGGGTTTTAGTTCCAGATCTAATTCTATTTGAAGCTATTCTTAATACTCGTACTTTGAAAATAATTAAAAAACTGGAAGTCAACTTCGGTTAAATTAATGTTCGTTCTGAACCTATAATTGGTTTTAACTATAGTTTCAAAAATCACAATTTCTATTTTGTCTAGGTCTTCGAATCTAAGATGCCGATAACGTTGCCAATTCCAAGTATCAACAAGGTGATGGTATCTAAAGAATTATTTATTCATAGTATATTCATGAGGCGGTGATAGCTTTGAGCTGCGGGCTATCTCAGGCATACCGATGTGTTAATCAAATAAGAACTTCAGACGGCTAAGTAATAGAGGATATAATTAACTTCGAGACACTGTTCGGAGGATGCTTTGGAGATAAGTATTTAAGAGACTACAAGGCTGGAATATTTTCGTTGTTACTTTTGTTTCATGTGTAAGATGGCTTTGTTCCATGTATGAATTAAATGGTTTGTATGATTTTTTCCACATAACGTTTCTTATAATAATGGTAGCTGATTGAACAATCTACAAAGATACATACTTATAAAGATTAGTGCTCACTTGAATACGTAAAACTTGGGTTTCCATATTTGTCCTTGTCTGAATTTGAGGCTTACTGTTCCGTTGAATTTGACTGGGTACCATGCCATGCTCTCGTCTGTCCAACTCTGGAATGAAAAATCAAATTTGGTACGCATAATAAATGTCACTTCGATGACAATGCTATAATATGCTGCCATGAAGGTGGTCTCATGATGAAGCCGGGAAATAGCCATAGGAACTCCTCAACTTCTTGACATAGCTCCATCGTCTTTTGGCTTGTTGGATTTGTCTTGACAAGTACTATAGAGCTTTATGATATCCAGGGTCTCATGATAAAGCTGGGAAGTGGCCATTAAAAAAGCTTGTTTTAAAAATTATTTCCAACCTAAAACTTATTTTTATTTTTATAGCCATTTAGAATAAACAGCCTATAATGTCCACTGCTTGGACTCAAGCCTCCTTTTTAAGTGGGAGGGCCGTAGTCATCCACTGGCCTAATGCGGGATGGTACGTACAAAGGCATTTGAAACTTTCTTATTTTCTTATTGGTCTGAAAACTTTCTGAAATTACACATCTCTTTGGAAGGATACAAAGCAAATGATAATAGTACACAATATTTACGACCCACAAAAAATATATTGGTCTTTTTTACAGGCAAACCATCGGATTGGCAACGTAGCGACTAATTTGGTAAATAATTATTTTGAAATTCAACGAAATCTCACAAGGTGACCAGTCATTTGCTGCCACTCTGATAGTCTGCGCTGTTCTGCCAGATGAGACTTCTAATTCTCTTATTTTCTTTAAACACACGCATGAAGGCAGCCGTGAAATCAAAGATTGCATAATCAGCCTATAATGTTGTAACATTATAGGCTGTGACACAATGTTACGGTGAGACTGTGGGCTCCTCTCCATGAGAGAGAATAGACCGTAATTCACCACGTGGACCCAGTGCGAGTTGGTGGATGTTACATATCTTCGAAGTTTTGGTTGTAGAACATGTCAGTTTCTTTACGATATTTTTCTTCGCCGTTTTTAGAGCTGTGGTAATTAAACAATTGTACGAGAAAAATTAATATCTGGGCTTGGCCTTGAACGGACCTACGACTTGTATGTTGGGACCCTCAGATCATAGAAACAAGGGAGATGTGCCAAGGCGCTATCGAGCTTGATGACTGATTTTGAGCAAATTGCTCATATTACAAACGTACGTGCTGGCGACGAACCGAACACGATCGATGGTATAAATACAGTGTTTTAGTTTAGTGCTAGTGTTGAGTGACGATTAACAGTGTTAGATTGAGAGTGTGCGGAATGTTTAATGCGTGGGAGATCTTTTTATTCACAAGGAGTGCTTAATTATGCGCGTAATTGTGTCGAAAAATGTACTAAAAGTGGCATCAGTTGTTCCCGTACTAATTTGCTATGATGGAATATCTCCTTGTTTCTATGATCTGAGTTGGGACCATTATCACTGCCTGCTACTGCTCAAATCAAAGAATTATTCAAGAGTATACTTACAGTAACAACAGACACTGCAGTAATTAGCCTGGACTGGAACGCATCATACTTGACATTGGTGATCTTGATACCTAATTTCACATCCATTGTCGGTTTTGGTGGTAACCATGGCAACCGATGTAGCAGAAGAGACTTCTTCAACTGTTCAGATACGGAGAGAGGAGGCTCAATTTCTCTCGAGTCTGGTGTAGCTGTGAATTATGAATATAATAGACATTACCCCTGTATTCTCCGAAGAGAGAGGTTTATATCCACATTTTGCGAGTCATTTATACTTAAGTTCCATGCCATGTATCCATGTGATAGGGAGCAAGCCTATCGGGGCTGAGAACTTCTTGAAACCTAATAACACTGACCGACAAGGGGATCGAGACCACTAGAGGAGACCACTAGAACAACGAAATAGTCTGTATTCATCTAAACGGAGTATATAATTGAACTAGTACTTCGCCCGCGACTTCGTCCGCGTGTCCCACAGGAACTGTGCATTTTTTCGGGATAAAAAGTAGCCTATGCTACTCAATGATAATGTAGCTTTCTATTAGTGAAAGAATTTTTGAAATCGGAGCCTATTCGGTACAAACAAACAAACAAAAAAATCTTTCCTCTTTATTAGTATAGATAAAGTCAAATGTCTGTCATAATGAAAAAAATCAACTGATTAGTTTTGAGCTCAAAACCCAAAACTGCTTCTATTCTTATGATGAACAGTCAGTAAGCGTTCCATCATTAGCAACTCATCTTTCACTTGATTAACTTGATTTCCAAAGTTCTGAATAAAATCTAATTTCCATGGTGCGATGAAACATGCAGCTAGCTGTTTCTTTTTTTTTAAAGTTTAACGAATGACGTATTGAAGGACCCCGTCGATTACTCGATTTTAGTTCGATTTTATTCAACACCAATCCATAAATTGTAATTTAAAAAAAATCAACTATTCCCAAAAACATCCATTTCATTCGACTAAATGTATGGAATAACGGGTCCAAAATTAAATCGAACAAAACTGGAATACTGTCTAACCACAAAGATTTCTTAAATTTAAAAATATGAAATTATGAAGTCATAACACTTACATTCGGTTCCATTTGCAGACGGTATTGGGCAGTCGTACAGGAATCTAGCTTCAACCCCTGACCACGCGGCGAAACTAAAGTATTTAATTTCAAGGGGGTTAACATCTATGTAGGTCAGCAAAGGTAGAACTTCGCCCTCCTTGCCAAATTCTATTAGACCATCTGTAATTGAATATTGGAGAACGTTGGTGGAAATTTCTAGACTGTGGTCATTTCTGTCTAGTATTGTTTTTTGTACTGATTTAAAATGGTTATATTAGGTCTTTACCTATGAAATTGCCGTTCTGCAGCACTGGCCATTTCAAATCAAAATAATTTTTGTTTGGCTAAGAATTCTAATTTCAAATTAATTTTATTTTAAAAACATGGATTTTTTTTTCCAAAAGTAGTCATTTGTTTATATCATTAGTGTTACATTTTCTTCGCATTTCAATATTTTTTGTCATCATGGATACGTAAAAAATTCGAGTAATTATGGAATACGAGTACCGTCGTGGCAGCAACGCGGCATAAACGGCACGCAACATCAACGACGCTTACGGAGCTAACACTACAAACCAACGCACCACCTGTTATTGGTTTGCTCGCTTCCGTTCTGGAAATTTCGACCTGAAAAATGAACCTCGCGGTCGTCCGAACACTTTGGTCGACAATGACGAATTAAATGTGATTGTGGAAGCTGATGATACACAATCTACGGCTGAATTAGCAGCAGCTTTCGACGTTAGCGTCAAAACAATATTGGTCCATTTGCGTCAAATTGGCAAGGTAAAAAAGCTTGACAAATGGGTGCCCCACGAACTCAATGATCGCCAGCGCGAAGTACGCGTCGAGACGTGCCTTGCACTGCTCAACAGACACACAAATGAAGGAATTTTGAACCGCATTGTTACCTGCGATGAGAAATGGATTCTGTTTGATAACCGCAAGCGCTCAGCAAATTGGTTGGATCCTGGTTCAGCACCTAAACAATGCCCTAAACGAAAACTTACCCCTAGAAAAGTGATGGTCACTGTTTGGTGGCCTAGCGCCGGTGTGATTCATCACAGCTTCTTACCAAACGGGGTGAGCATTACTGCAGATGTGTACTGTGAAGAACTGAACACAATGATGAAGAAGCTGGCACATCTCCAACCAGCATTGGTCAATCGCTCGTCTCCGCTGCTCCTGCACGACAACGCGCGACCTCATACTGCACAGCAGACGGTCTCCAAGTTGCAAGAACTGGGGTTGGAAGCTCTCCGTCATCCGCCCTACTCACCAGACCTTGCGCCTACAGACTACTACTTTTTCCAGAATTTGGATAACTTCTTAGCGGGAAAAAAATTCAATACCCGAGAGGCAGTACAAAATGCCTTTGAAGCTTTTGTTGCCTCCCGTCCAGCTGATTTCTTTAAGAAGGGCATCAATAAACTGCCACTGCATTGGCAAAGATGCATGGGTTATTACTTCGATTAATACAAATAAAAAATACATGAAAAAAAATCGTTTAAATTTTTTCATACAAAACGGCAATTTCATAGGTAAAGACCTATTATAATATTATTATGATGTGAGAGCGAGTGTTTTTTTTGTTTTTTTGTACAAAATATTGTAGTCATCTACAATTGTGTGTGATAGCTTTTAAATAATTGTAATTTATAACCAACTTGGTTGGTTTCAATATATAAATAAACAAAATATAAGATTTGTTTCAATATTTTGATATTCATACTTTTTATCCAGTTTTTAGCTTCAAGTACTAAAGTTAATTAAATAGGCCTTATTAGATTTGAGTTAAACTTAATTAATAAGACATGGTATATTGAATTTACTTGATGTCACAAAAACATGAAACGTTACACCTTTTCCGATTAAGACAATCAGTAACCAATTATTTTGCTGGCGAAAATAAAACACAAAGTTTCATACGATCAACGTACAAGTTTTACAAAAGGGCCTCTCGATAGAATTAGCTACGGGCCTCGAGCTTGCTTAATCCGGCACTGACCCTGGAGGTGCACTAAGGAGAGATTTTTCGAAATACATTCCTAAAAGGGTAGGTACCTAGTAAAGTTTGTATGAATAACGACATTGTGTTATTTTCCTACTTCTACGTCGACAGAGTCGCGATCACACCTAGTCACAAAGTTCTAGCAGGTACTCAATGGACAGTTAATACGAAACCAACGATTCAAATCGATGCATTCGTGTCACGTGTAGGCAGTTCATACTCAATGCGGCAAGAGGCGGCATTCAGCTAAAATACCTACCACACGATGGGCTAAATGTCAAATGGTACAGTCACTAGGTACCACAAAATAGAAAATACTGGTTTTTTATGCTTGATTCACACTATACTTACGTGTCATGTCGTAATGCATCAATTGTACATCAGAACGCCAATTGTCGTAAATAAAAATGTTCAAAATATACCTAATTCCGATTTAGTTCCGATATAAACTCAGTGCAAGCCTTCTCATCAACTAAATGACAACGTCAAACGGTTATAGGAATACCATTTGTGATACGACATTGAGACTAAATCGAAACCAAATCGGAACATTTTGAACATATTTTTGTTTATGAAAAATTAGGCTTCTGAAGCCTATTGGTTTTATGTATTTTGCATGAAAATGTGCACACTTAACTACTCTGACGTGATGGTTTAGAATGTGCACACCTTCGTTCAAAATATGTGACGTCGATAGGATTCTGATTTATTTTTATAAATATTTGTATTACTATAAAAAGCGATAAATACTTCGCACGGCGTTTTTTTTATAAATCTTACTTCACCGAAGTTAGTCACGATCACGGTGTGTAACATAAAAGTTTATTGCCCACTTTTCTTAGCGACTGTACATTCGCGAATATCTCGATGAGCCACTTTCTATGTTTTGTTAACCCTCGACGTAAAAAGAAGGGTATTATAAGTTTGACCGCTGTCTAAGTTATAATTCTAGTCTTACCTTGAGATATCTTAATATAGAACCCCCTGATTTCCAAACTGGATAATATTTTGGGCGTTTTGACGGAGCTGCGGGCGTTTCTCTTCAAGTTGCGACGTAGTTCTGTGAACTGGTTGCTGCCGCCGCCAACCACTGGCCAACAATATTAAGTCCAGTTATTCAGTTATGCTAATATGGAAGACAGTGATTATCGCTTGTTTGTGGAGATCTCTATGTTGCTATGTTGACCGTTGTAAGTGTGGGTAAGTATTGCAACCTCAGATCGAAAGGTGCGGTTAAACGGGCTAGTTTTTTGACAATTTCTTGCTGCAATTGTATGCCGTGAGTTGAGATCTATATCGAACCAGTCGGATTCGAAAAAATCTTTATTATTTACTTGTATGATAGCCAGACTCATAAGGAATAGTTTAAGCTATTTAACATCACGCTACGACCCTTAAGCCCGGTTTCCACCGCGAGCGGAACGGACTTATTAAGGACTCCGCCGCTTAACTCGCAAGAGTAAACTGCATACTTTTCGACTATTTGTTGATGGGAATACAAGTATGCAGTTTACTCTTGCGAGTTAAGCGGAGTCCTTAATAAGTCCGTTCCGCTCGAGGTGGAAACCGGGCTTTAGCACTTGAGTAACGGGGGTAAAACCGCGGGAACAGCAAGTCTCTAATAATAATATTTAACATCATATAATAGGCTAATTTAAAATGACAGACTTACCAATTTCATAAACAGGATCATTGGCCGCTGGTCTTGTGACAGGGGACAACAAAATATGGCCATTACTAGACGCTTGTATGCCTATGTGCATCTCAAAAGCCGTGTCGGAGTCCTTCCTGATTGCTTTCAGGTTGTCACTGTCGACGCTGTAGAAGTACTTGTAGTAGTAGCCATCCTGGCATATGTGTTCTTTACACTGTAGGGCCACTATGGAGAAGGAATGTGGATTCGTTAATCTATATAATAAACTAGGTAATAAAATAGGATAATAAAAAAGGTAGCCTATATGTTATTCCAGACTATAATCTGTATGCCAAATTTCATCCAAACCCGTCCAGCCGTTTCAGCGTGAAGAAGTAACAAACATACACACACACCCACACACACACACGCACAAACTTTCGCATTTATAATATTATATGATTATGATATGATATGATATAGTGTGATGTGATGTGATGTGATAGTGTGATACGTGAAAAGAAAACTTTATAGCCCTTTTTAGGGTTCCGTACCTAAAGGGGGACGCGAGACCCTATATATTACTAAGGCTCCGCTGTCCGTCTGTCTGTCTGTCTGTATGTCGCCAGGCTGTATATCATGAACCGTATAGAAACGCCCCCTTTTTGAAATCGCGATCACTGCAAATAGCTTATTTCCATGAATAATGGACGATAATTAAGTTTGTGTGGTGATTTTATTATTTTTTCTGCCACTATCAATCTATACTTACTATTACTACTACTGGTTTGTTAGTTTGTATGTATGAGGTAGGTAATTAATTTCCAGAAATTTTGTTCACTAATTATTTTTGGAAGCTATATTATACCTGAGTGCTTTAATAGGCTATTTTTTATTGTTAAAAAAAAAGCACTGTTCCCGTGTGTGCGTCACCCGGAAAATCATCAATTAAAAAGATTTTTTTTATTTTTTATTATGGCTGCACTACCCAACCAGTTCTCCATACACAATCATTTTATTTTCTGCCTAAATTATTTTACAATCAAAAAATATATAATTTAAAAAAATCTCACTTTTCGGCGTAAAAACGAAAGTTTTGTTTTCAGCTCCCACACATTTTAAAAACAGACAAATTCCAATAACAATATATGTCCATAGCATTTTCAACACTTAAATAAAAAAATTGAATAAAATAATTTTAGTAACACACTGTATAAAAATGTTTAAAATAAATCCAATTCAGAATATTGCATAATACGTGCCATACGATGGCGGCACCACTACTGATTAAAAATGTTATACATTTATTTATTATCTGTAATTTCCTGTGTAAATGATAACTTTAAAAATAGTCTAAGCTTATGTTCATATTATAGGGAAGTATCATCAGCCGGTAAATAATAATAAAAGGTATAATATCTAATGCTGAACTAGGTTTTTTTATTACAACTACAAACGAAGGTATAGGAAGAAGTAACAATACCTAATTAACAGTGGCGTGCCTAGAGGGCAAACCCGATGGATTTTTTTCGTTTTAGAGAGTATTAATGTTTATTTTTATACTGCTAACTAATTATGTCTTTTTACAGAAAGAATAGACATTTTAGAAAGGTAGGGCACAACAAGATATGTCGCAAAATCTGGAGCAGCCAGACTGGGGAAGAACCACTTGCACCTTACAGTTACCACAGCCAAAAAACGCTACTATTCGGTAGTGTTATGATTCTGCGGTGAGTAAGGTTACTAGAGCTCCTGAGCGACAGGGTGTTGACAGCGGTGTACCTGTTTGTGCCCTAACGCTGACAGCATAACGAATCCTCATTAGGGTTCCGTACCAAAATGGTAGAAAAGGAACCCTTATGCGACTTTATCTGTCTGTCTGTCTGTCACGGCTGCTTATTTCAGCAACTACTAATGCTATCGACTTGAAATTTTGAACAGTTATAAATAATGCTTGCCGAACCTTATTTTAAAAAGTCGCGGTGTTGCAATCGTTTCATAGACTACGGTATACACTTACGCGCTTATAACCATCGTATGCTTGTTTGCCACTATCGTCGTATAAAAAACAACCGGACAAGTACGAGTAGGAGTCGCGCCCTAAGGGTTCCGTACAAAATGTAAGTTTGTAATCACAAAAAAAAACTATGAGATATAAGTACAATTTAACAACTTTTGGATTTTTTCCTTTACTTGAACCGTGAGACCTTGCTTCATATAGGTTTTGATTTATTTGCGAGTGTCGTATGCGGCATAAATGGCCGTATATTTTGATGGCGTTGACTTAGAAGCTTGATTTTTTTATGGCTCCAAGGGACTGTAGATATTTATAACTCGACACCTCCACGCGCTCCTGAGAAAAAGATACTTGATAGGCAGGCAGACAGACAGATGGGCAACAAATTGATCCAATAAGAGTTCCATTTTTTCCTTTTGCGGTACGGAACCCTAAAAAGGACAGCATGATATACTAGACACTTAGATAATCAGATAGCAAAAAGTACCTGAACTACGCTCCCAAATACATAAAAACCTCCACCTCTAATGAAATGTTGAGCAAAGTTAAACTGCGTAGACGAAGTAAGGATAAGCCGTAATATAAATAACATTATTTTGTTCTCATAGTTGTATTGTAGCTTTATCTCGCGTCCGGCTGATAACGAATGTCGCTTCCTCTATAATCTGTTGTGTTTGATACTGGACCTAACTTTTGCTTTGTTGTATGCAGAATTGCAGATATTCAATGACTTCTGATATTTCTAGGAAGGTATTTTAATTGTATTTTTCCCTCTATTTATAACAGTTTATAATTTATTGTTATAGTTATAGTTAGTTATAATATAGATTGTTTAGTAACAGTGTATAATTTATTAATGTTGGATGCGAAACCCGTGCTGCTACGTTTCCTGTTGTAAGGTCTTAAGTGTTAGTGTTAATTAACCCTTATCTTAAAATGTTGTGCTTATTTTATTCGCCCGCTATTACATGGAACTTTGAACATACAAAACTGACGAAATATGGGTGTACTATATAAGTGTACAGCACCGCCAAAGGGTGAGGGGAAGCCGGTACATTAAAATAGTAACAAAATTACAAATAATTCCATTTTACTTATGTAATACCTATTTTTTATTAACTGTATTTACATATTTTGAATAAACGAATAGATATGACGTAAATAAAACGAAGTTATTCATAATTTTGTTACTATTTTATTGTACCGGCTTCCCCTCACGCTTCGACACTGGCGTACAGTCACCTCTGCCCAATACTTTTGGGGAATACAGTGTAAATTATTATGTTTATGTTTACTGAAATAAACAATCGATACAAACATCAACCAACTCGATAGGAATCATGACACAAAATAAGATAAATATTTATAAAAAGCCGTTTATGTTACAGAGCATGCCAAAGAAATACATATAAAGAGGTGTCGTTGTCTTATTTTCTAAATCTGTTGCCATATTTTATTGGTACATAATAGGTATATAATAAACATAATAGGTACCTACTTACATAACTTTTAAAAACTTCTAAAAAGTTTAAAAACTTCTTAACAAAACAGAAAACCTGTAGGTACAACGATTTCCTCGACTCTGGAATTACAATCATAGCACACTCCGCATCCTCAATTTTCAAATACTAAACATGATTTTACTGAAAATACTTTAATCAATTTATATAATTACAAACGATCAGAAATGAAGAGCCAACAAGGCAGCAAAAGTAACAAAGTACGTCACAAACAAGATTCTGTCTATAACTTCTGCTAACTCTTTCTTGTCTCCAAACGTTCGCTGGTTCTCAGTCTCCATTTCTTCTACATCCTTATTTAATGAAATCGACTGCGGTTCTTCATTTTCTTGGATAGCACATCCTCTGTTTCTGTCCGATGGAGTCTGGAAGTATGCAAAGAGTTGGATGAGTCAACTAATTGTAGTACGTTGACAGAACCTACAATGAACGGCCAGTCAAACTGTTTTTTAAAATCACAATCAGTAAAAATTGATTATTATTTAATGCCAATTATCTGCTCTAAGGAAACTCTTTTTCTCCAAGACCAGATGACAAAATTTATCTTTGACGAATACCAATTTATGAATCATTAAAGGCCAGTAATTGTATCATGTTACGGTTAAGTCTATGTAGCCTTCAAATATGTTGGTTTGTACGACAATTTGTACAGACTCAACGATTACACAGTGACTTACAAAATACAAATCCAGACAGTTTGAAACAACACTCAATCTTAACAGTCTTGGCAAATGCTTCTATAAGTCTCAAACAGTAACATTTCTGTAAATCTATAACACATAATACAACAAAAAAACTGATAGATTGGTTTATTGGAACAAGACAAGTGATTTGTAGCAAATCTTACGAACATTATTAAAAGAAACCACCAGAAAAATTGAAAGATGATTTACCAAATAAGTAGGCAAACAGAATATAGTTCTGCAAATTTTTGCGGTCAAAACTTTCTGCATTGTTGCGGTGTTCCGGAGTTTTTCCATTGCATTTGCCATCAGTAGCGCTTGAATCAGTAATGCTAGCAACACTCCACTTAGGACCGTAGTGTAAAGTACCACTGGAAACAGAAGAGAAAATTTTAAATAAAAAAGATCGACATTATGGCACAGCATCTGTAAGTTGACTATGGTACACCGACCAAGCTCTAACTAACGTCATACTAGATCATGTCCCAGACTATGTGAGTGTCAGCGGGATGCTTCCGTACGCTAGCCTTTTTTTCAAGAAGGTTTTTATATATAGCTTTGTAGAATAGATACTGTAGGACCAAATCGATATGAATCATTTTCTAAAATCGCTTCCTCGGTGATGAAATTTGAGATTATTTCACTTAGTTTCAGCCAGTTCTCATGTTACAGATAATGGTAAGTAAGATTTTTAGCCGAGATATATTTTTTTTTGTTTAGTTTTTAAAAGTTGAATCAGTACATCATCTATCTGTCAGTGTTGAAGATTGGACATAAAATTGAAACGTCTCGTAAAATTGAAATTGAAATGTATTTTAATCCTACGCAATATTCTAAAAGACGAATACTTACAGATAAAAGGCAAGGTGTGCGAAGGTATCATGTCGTCAATATAACAGAGTCCCACACACATAACGATAGTGCAACCGGCGAGGAACCAAATCCTGCTCATAGTTAGGGGCTCGCTCCAGAAAGACATTAGAACAAACCACATAAGAACTGAAAAAAAGGTGAATTAAGTACTTAATAAGTTTTCTTTACACAATACAATACTAACTATAGTACAAATAATAGCAAGGCTGAAGCAGTGTATATTGAAAAAGAAAACTATTTTAATGAACTCAGTCATTGCATAGTTGCTTTTGGCTTGTTCCAAGGAACTATCTTAGGACCATGATGAAAAGTATGATGATGAAGTAGAAGTTGATGATTCATCTTTACTTTTAGGCAGATTATTAATAAATCAATGATGGTGTTAGTCAAGTAAACAAGCGTAAAAGTTTTTCATATGAACTATCATAAAACAAAGTGTATTATGGAAAAGTTATTCATTAATACAATGAGCAATCAAAAATGTGTTACCTATCAACGGAGTATAAAACACAATGTTGTAAGCGGTCGCCCGCCTCTTTATTTGAACATTGATGATGAGTCGATCGCTCTGATGCGTTTGATTGTCATCACTGGTGTACCCCTTGTTCCACATAGCAGGTTTTATTACCTCCTGCTCCGTTGAAACTTCCCATTCATTATTTATGACTTCATCTATGTCTGAAAACTAGAAAGCGATCTTATACATTTTGTCATCACTTAACGTTATGAAACTGGTGATTTAGACACTGTGTTGTCTTGGCTTCGTTCAAGGAGCGTCAATTTAATATCTAAGATCCTAAAGTTGTCCTACATAATCAAGGAAAAGTATGTACAAACTTACAATTTGCATTTTGCTGTCCTTAGGATCTATGATGTCTATAGAGATTATTTCATGAGCTTCCCATGGTTGGATGACTATGGAGCACAAGTATTCATCGCGGGGCCAACTGTATTCAGAAAAAAAAAAACATTTTTTTTAGAGTCAAGTTAGTTTATCAAGTCTAATTAGAAAATTGTTGTCTGATTCGAAGAGTCACTAAATTCAATTACCGCTAAGTATTATTAAAACTTTATTGTACCTATTTTGTCAGATAAGCACAGAATCTGTAGTACTTTGAATATGGTTTTGATTAAGTTTACGCCCAATTTACTTAAAATTTTGTTTACCGTTGGTACCGTTTTATGCATATTATAATGAAGAGAAGAAATGTTTATATTCTTCAGTAGACAAAATTTTGATAAGCCAAGCACGGGTCGCCGCGTGCTCGGGTAGAAAAGATAACGATTTGGATAGAAAGAACTTTGTGTATTCTTTGGTAGAATAGAGATAAAATTGGTCATGCTAAGCGTGCCGTCGCCGTGTAGATACAGTTGCAAACTTACTTGCTCAAGCCCGGAGAGGAATCAACGCACCAAGTGTAAACCTTGGTCTGGAAATGGAAAGTCGCTTCACCGCTATACACCATTGATATTAGATCAGAGTTACTTGCGTCAAACGCGACCTCGTTGTCGGAACTGGAATAAAGTTTGTTGTAGCATTAGAGGTAGGTAAATGCGGTTCTTGAAGTCTGGGTTTTTAGTTCCAAGATCTAATTCTATTTGAAGCAATTCTTAATAGTCTTACTTTGAAAATAATTTTAAATCTGGATGTCAACTTCGGTAAAATTAATGTTCATTTAAACCAATATTGGTAAATTTTAGTTCGGAAAGACCTGGCTTGGTACCATAAAGGTACCTTTTTGTCTGCAAAACGAAAAACTTTACTAGAAGACAAAACCGCGGCCACATCTAATTTAAACCTATACCCCCTTACTTACTGATTAAATATACAACTATCTTTGTAATTTGTATGACAATGAATAGAGATGACAATATTGACATAAGAGCTGTTTAATTTAATTATCGTCTATAAGTAAGGGTAGTCTTCAAAAATCACAATTCCTATTTTGTTTAAATCTTTGAATCTAAGACGACGATAACATTGCCAATTTCAAGTATCTACAAGATGATGATATAACTTTTATTCATAGTATATTCATGAGGCGGTGATACAGAAGATGTGTTAATCAAATAAGAACTTCAAACGGCTAAGAAATAGAGGATAGCTTCGAGACATGCTTAGATAATACTTTGGAGACAAGTATTTAAGAGTAAAAGATTGAAATATTTTCTGATGATGCCAATTTTATTGGGAATTTTTTTTTGTTACTTTTGTTTCATGTGTAAGATTTTTTCCACTTAAGTAACTTATCTTATAATTCTTATAATAATGGTAGCTGATTGGACAATTGATGATCTACAAAGATATAGGCATAAAGATTACTCACTTGATTATGTAAAACTTAGGTTTCCATATTTGGCCTTGTCTGAATTCGAGGCTCACTGTTCCGTTGAATTTGACTGGGTTCCATGCCATGCTCTCGTCTGCCCAACTCTGGAATGAAAAATCAAGAATAAATAATACCATTTTTTTTTAACATTAACTTAAACAGCCTATAATGTTCCCACTGCTGGGACTCAGGCCCCCATTCTTTGAAAGGAGGAGGGCCGTAGTCATCCACGGCCCATTGTGAAAAGGCATGGCCATTCGAAACTTTCCTATTGGTCTGAAAACTTTCTGAAATAACACATCTCTTTAGAAGGATACAATGCAAACGATAACAGTACACAAACTTTGCGACCTACAAATTAAATCACACTAGGTGACCAGTCATTTGGTGCCATCTGCGCTGATCTTATGACTGCTAGATGAGACTTCCAATTCTCTTGTTTTCATTAAACATACACATGAAGGCAGCCGTGATATCAAAGATTGCGTAACCAGCCTATAATGTTACAACTGGTGGGACGATGGGCTGCTTTCCGTGCCCACTCCCTCTCACAGAGGAGGCCTGTATCCCAGTAGTGGCAACATTATAGGCCGATTATGTTATGTTATGTAATGAATAAAGAATATAATATGTTACCTACTGTAAAAGCCCGAACTTAGGTAAATCTTAAGATTTACCAGTAAAACCTAAGATTTACCGACCGTTAGTGGTAAAAGTCCGAACTGTTTTGTGATCATCGTTCATTTCGGACCTTTACCACCATACACTCAGTAAATCTTAGGTTTTACCTCAGAGACACGGTAAATGTTGAAAAGAGTGAATAAGTTGTGACAGAACCGAACTAGTCAACCCCGACTCCACGTGATCTTGTCCGCCCTACCCTAGAGTGTTTTTATAAACCCGGAGGCGCGGAGGGATAACAGCCCCCGCCCGCTGTGACGAAGCGTAGGCACCCGTGCGAGCCGGAGCGGCTGAGGCTGGTCACCGAAGGCGACCAAAAAGCCGAAGTTGCGAAGGCGAGTCTGGATGCCTGCGATTTGTTACGCAAGGGCGGAGGGGCTGCACTTCCCGCAGCGCCGGAGACGTGTAAAATGCAAGTGGCACCAAAAACAAGGATGGAATTTGCAAAATATTAGTTTCCACAGCCCCAAAACTAACATTTACCAACCGTCATTGGTAAAACCTAGGATGTACCAAAATCTAATGGTAAAAGCCCGAAAAATTATCTCTTTTTATAAAATCCTTACATTTACCAACTCATGTTGGTAAATCCTAAGATTTACCGGTAAAACCTAGGATTTACCACTATTCGGGCTTTTACAGTAACAAATATACGTACAGTAACAACAGACACTGCAGTAATAAGCTTGGACTGGAACACGTCATATTTAACATTGGTGACTTTTATACCCAGTTTCACATCCATTGTCGGTTTTGGTGGTATCCATGGTAACCGATGTAGCAGAATAGACTTCTTCAACTGGTCAGAGTCTGGTATAGCTGTGAATTACGAACATTATAACCTAAAGAGTTTCTGTATTTGGTACCTATTCTTGTAACATAATTATCATCACGCCTGTATTCGAAAGGTTAGGCAGAGGTGTAGTACACCCACGTTTTGCAGTTATGATTAAGAGTCATATGTAATAGGGGGGCAAGTCTTTGGGCTTTTACTGGGCACCAATCCAGACTCCGAGTTGTCACTGAGATTTTTTTTATAGAAGAACTCAGTAATGTTTTACCCGATCCGGGGATCGAACCCAGGACTCCGCGGTCAGCAGTTGCACTTGCGATCACTAGACCAACGAGGCAGTCAGTATTCTTCCAAATTAATGGATTATTTAATTGAATAAGAGAAGATAATAGTCAATGTCTTAATGTTCATTAAATAGTTCAAAACCTAAAACTTCTTTAGTTCTAGTAAATCCCTGATTTAACCAGTTCTAGTACTAACAATATATTGTACTAGAACTGATTAAATCAGAACAGTAAATACCAGTTCCATCCATCGCTAGGAAGTTTCTAATTTTAAATAACTCATCTATTATAAATTGTTTTTCACACCACCTGCTCGAAAATGTCAAATTATATGTCATGTAACTCTAACCTTAAGTAGGTCATTAAAGCCCATGGGCAATAATATTGTACTGAATTTCATTATAACCCTTGGTTAATAATGTGATTTGAATTTGAAACCTCAACTTTCGTATGAACACTTTTACCACAGAGGCCTGCATCAAAAAGAACTTGTTCGAAAATCAAACTGGTCAGCACGCGCAGAACACAAAAAAGTCGCGAATATTACAAATCACTGTATTCCAAACGACATATTTTTTTAAAAATTTCAAGCGACGATAGTGATATGACTCCAGAGTCGATAAAAAAAACTATTGGAATTATTAACAATAAAGAAAAACCTCCATGGTACGGTCAGCTTGACATTGGTCTATTGTGTGGTCTATAGTGTACACGCTGGTGAGCCAGGCGTAGCGTAACCATGCTAGAGGCGTACATGACAGAGTAATATAGTTAGCTAGTGGAGAAACTAATAGATCCTATACTAATGTAATTAAAACTTTATTAGAACACATTAAAAAAAAACTCTGATTCTAGTACTTACTTTAGTACTGCTTTTTATTTTCTCGCAGAAGGTGTGAAAAGTAGAGTATACTCCTCGGGGATAAAACGTGTCTTTGTCTAGGGCGAGCTTGTATCCCTCGTTTCACTCAGGATTCTAGTTTTAACTGCCTCGCTTCGCTCGGGAGTTCACCCTAGGATCCTTCGTTGTACTCGGGATTCAATATGACGCCCATGACATAAGACACTGCTTTATCCCCTTGGTGCATAATCTACTATTAATTTCATTTAAAACAAACTAGTTTCCATTGTGGAAAGTTATTGTAGCGCTAAAAGGTGCAGCTAGCGTCCTTTTCATTTAAAATTTAACTAGGTACTTAATATTTTCAGGTTAAGTTTGAGAAAATAACAAAGTAATTCGAAGTCTATTTATAGTTCAACTCTTTATCATTATCTATACTTATAATAAATCTGTAGAGAGGTCAATTCTGTATATGAAATATATTTTCAAAATAACTATCAAGGGGTGATTAGTGATCGATACTGATGCCAAAAATGCAATCAGTAAAATTTTTGTCTGTCTGTCTGTCTGTCTGTCTGTCTGTCTGTCTGTCTGTATGTTCCTTATAGAAACAAAAACTACTCGACGGATTTTAACGAAACTTGGTACAATTATTCTTCATACTCCTGGCCAGGTTATAGTATAATTTTCATCGCGCTACTAATTGTAGCGCTATGAAAAGTATACTATAACTATATAGGAGCAGAGCAGTGAAGGGAAATGTTGGGAAAACGGGAGAAGTTACTCCATTTTTTAAGCTTCCGTCGCGTGTGCAGCCTTAATGGTTAAAGCTACATAGAAATCATGTATGACGGAAATGTTTTACATAAAATTATCTAAAAAATATCCCACAACAGCATATATCTATCTTTTATAGTTGACTCACAATAACACGTGTAACTCCCGATAGCTTAGCAGTTCGGAGCTTTCTGATTGTGTTTGTTTACTCTTACGTTTATAATACTCTCACTCATCCCTAATTAAAAAAAAGTTAACATTATTACCTATTCAATAAAAAAAGAGTCATAGAAATAGGTATAGAAACACCAAACTTATACATTAAATACGCTAATAAGCCATCGCGCCGTCGCCCGTGAATACTGAATCATACTATAAGGATTATTTTTGTGTTATTTTTGTGTGTGTGTGTGTAGGTGAAAAACTCACGGGGTGGCGCGGCACTCCGTGTGATATTCTCCGTAGTTAATTGACTATAAAATACCTATTAAACCTTACCTAAATACAAATAAATTAAAAAGTAAGTCTATGATAAGGTACCTATCTCGTGGAGATCTCGTCCGTAAAATTTTACTTACATAAAAGTAGCGTTGTATACATACCTCCCTATATTTATAAGTATACTTACCTTCAACTATAGTTTGGAATGTGGTGCTGACGGAACCAATATAGTTTTTCGCTTCACAAGTGTACGTTTTATTCGAGTCTTCTTTTTTCGGGTTCATAATAACTAGAGCTCCATTTTCAATGGAATACTTTGCATCTAAAATTTGTAACATTTATTAGAAAGTTTGGATTGACCTTTTAGTTTTTTTTGTGATGTCTTTAAAATGGCCGCTTTTATATCGTTGCTCTTACCGGGTTTAATTGAAGCGCCATTTAATTTCCATGTAATAACTGGTTGTGGTATACCGACGACATCACAAGGAATCCTCAAAGCTAAATCTCCTTCAATTCCTTTTACTGTTGTAGAATTTGAAATGATTTTTGGCGGCGCTGTGAATAAAATATTACTTCAGTGACAGAAGAGATATCGCATGCCATTAAGTTCGTGTACCATTCATGTGCATAAAAGTTTTAGGTAATAAATAAACAGCGCAAGGAAAAGAGAGGACTAACTATGTTCGATATAAAAAAAAACCGGCCAAGAGCGAGTCTTACTCGCGCACCGAGGGTTCCGCACCATCCTTGGACGTATAAGAGTAAAAACAACCGGACCGCATAACTAAGTTTGTTTGTGAAGGAATTTTGATGAGCTTCCGCCCGCGGCTTCGCCCGCGTTTTTCAGGATAAAATGTAACCTATGTGTTATTCTGATGTTTAAGCTATAATACTGTAGTTTCATTAAAATCCGTTCAGTAGTTTTTGCGTGACAGAGTAATAAGCATCCACAAATACATTCATTCTCACTAACTTTCGCTTTTTTGTAGTAGCTTCCGCCCGCGGCTTCGCCCGCGTTTTTGGGGATGTGTTATACATAAAAACCTTCCTCTTAAATCAATCTATCTATTAAAAAAAACCGCATCAAAATCTGTTGCGTAGTTTTAAAGATTTAAGCATACATAGGGACAGACAGACAGACAGCGGGAAGCGACTTTATTTTATACTATGTAGAGATAGTGATGGTAGGATTAAAAACTAAAATGTAGATAAAGGTATGGTGTGGATATTACACATCTGTAATATTAAAAAATTAGAAATTCTAAATAAAATACTTAGTCAATGCATTTCGCATAGCCCGCGGATCTCCGTAATCAGCTGGTCGATTCTGTAAAAATCTCACCGTGAAAACTCAGGTAAAGTGAGTTTGGTTTTGCTAGGAATTGACACTACTGACAGCTCACTTCACCTAAGTTTTCACGGTGAGATGGTTACAGAATCGCACTGCAGATCGGCACAGATAAGTGAAAAACTCACGGCGTGGCGCGGCGCTCCGTGTGATATTCGTCTTAGTTGATTGACTATAAAGTACCTATTATTACTTTTCTCATAAAAGTAGCGTTGTATAATGTATACCTACCTCCCTATATTTATAAGTATACTTACCTTCAACTATAGTTTGGAATGTGGTGCTGACAGAACCAATATAGTTTTTCGCTTCACACGTGTACGTTTTATTCGAGTCTTCTTTTTTCGGGTTCATAATAACTAGAGCTCCATTTTCAATGGAATACTTTGCATCTAAAATTTGTAACATTTATTAGAAAGTTTGGATTGACCTTTTAGTTTTTGGTTTAAAATGGCCGCTTTTATATCGTTGCTCTTACCGGGTTTAATTGAAGCGCCATTTAATTTCCATGTAATAACTGGTTGTGGTATACCGACGACATCACAAGGAATCCTCAAAGCTAAATCTCCTTCAATTCCTTTTACTGTTGTAGAATTTGAAATGATTTTTGGCGGCGCTGTGAATAAAATATTACTTCAGTGGCAGAAGAGATATCGCATGCCATTAAGTTCGTGTACCATTCATGTGCATAAAAGTTTTAGGTAATAAATAAACAGCGCAAGGAAAAGAGAGGACTAACTATGTTCGATATAAAAAAAAACCGGCCAAGAGCGAGTCTTACTCGCGCACCGAGGGTTCCGCACCATCCTTGGACGTTTAAGAGTAAAAAAAACCGGACCGCATAACTAAGTTTGTTTGTGAAGGAATTTTGATGAGCTTCCGCCCGCGGCTTCGCCCGCGTTTTTCAGGATAAAATGTAACCTATGTGTTATTCTGATGTTTAAGCTATAATACTGTAGTTTCATTAAAATCCGTTCAGTAGTTTTTGCGTGACAGAGTAATAAACATCCACAAATACATTCATCCTCACTAACTTTCGCTTTTTTGTAGTAGCTTCCGCCCGCGGCTTCGCCCGCGTTTTTGGGGATGTGTTATACATAAAAACCTTCCTCTTAAATCAATCTATCTATTAAAAAAAACCGCATCAAAATCTGTTGCGTAGTTTTAAAGATTTAAGCATACATAGGGACAGACAGACAGCGGGAAGCGACTTTATTTTATACTATGTAGAGATAGTGATGGTAGGATTAAAAAATAAAATGTAGATAAAGGTATGGTGTGGATATTACACATCTGTAATATTAAAAAATTAGAAATTCTAAATAAAATACTTAGTCAATGCATTTCGCATAGCCCGCGGATCTCCGTAATCAGCTGGTCGATTCTGTAAAAATCTCACCGTGAAAACTCAGGTAAAGTGAGTTTGGTTTTGCTAGGAATTGACACTACTGACAGCTCACTTCACTTAAGTTTTCACGGTGAGATGGTTACAGAATCGCACTGCAGATCGGCACAGATAAGTGAAAAACTCACGGCGTGGCGCGGCGCTCCGTGTGATATTCGCCTTAGTTGATTAACTATAAAGTACCTATTATTACTTTTCTCATAAAAGTAGCGTTGTATAATGTATACCTACCACCCTATATTTATAAGTATACTTACCTTCAACTATAGTTTGGAATGTGGTGCTGACAGAACCAATATAGTTTTTCGCTTCACACGTGTACGTTTTATTCGAGTCTTCTTTTTTCGGGTTCATAATAACTAGAGCTCCATTTTCAATGGAATACTTTGCTTCTAAAATTTGTAACATTTATTAGAAAGTTTGGATTGACCTTTTAGTTTTTGGTTTAAAATGGCCGCTTTTATATCGTTGCTCTTACCGGGTTTAATTGAAGCGCCATTTAATTTCCATGTAATAACTGGTTGTGGTATACCGACGACATCACAAGGAATCCTCAAAGCTAAATCTCCTTCAATTCCTTTTACTGTTGTAGAATTTGAAATGATTTTTGGCGGCGCTGTGAATAAAATATTACTTCAGTGACAGAAGAGATATCGCATGCCATTAAGTTCGTGTACCATTAGGGTGCATAAAAGACTAAAAGTTTTAGGTAAAAAATAAACAGCGCAAGAAAAAGAGAGGAAAAACTATATTCCATATAAAAGGAAGTCGGTTAAAAAAACCGGCCAAGTGCAAGTCCTACTCGCGCACCGAGGGTTCCGCAACATCCTTGGACGTTTAAGAGTAAAAAAAAACCGGACCGCATAACTAAGTTTGTTTGTGAAGGAATTTTGTTGAGCTTCCGCCCGCGGCTTCGCCCGCGTTTTTCAGGATAAAATGTAACCTATGTGTTATTCTGATGTTTAAGCTATAATACTGTAGTTTCATTAAAATCCGTTCAGTAGTTTTTGCGTGGCAGATTAATAAACATCCACAAATACATTCATCCTTACTAACTTTCGCATTTTTGTAGTAGCTTCCGCCCGCGGCTTCACCCGCGTTTTTGGGGATGTGTTATACATAGAAATTTTCCTTTTAAATCACTCTATCTATGAAAAAAAACTGCATCAAAATCTGTTGCGTAGTTTTAAAGATTTAAGCATACATAGGGACAGACAGACAGACAGCGGGAAGCGACTTTATTTTATACTATGTAGTGATAGTGATGGTAGGATTAAAAAACCGGCCAAGTGCGAGTCGTACTTACTCGCGCACCGAGGGTTGCGTATCAGTTTTGGACGTATAAAGTGAAAAAAACCGGACCGCAAAACTAAGTTTGTTTGTGAAAGAATTTTGATGATTTTGAAAAAACTGTAGGTAGGTACTAGTTAGGTACATCGTTTTATTTTTGGTGCCATATTTGGGTCAATTCCTATCAACTCTAATTATTTCAGATTTTACACTCCGCAAACTTCGGAGATAAGGGGGGGGGGAATGGTATTTTTTTTGACATTTTTCATCATATGTCGAAAACTGTGAGACATAAAATTAAATAAAAATATATTGTGAAATGTGCAGATCAAGCCCTTTCATATGATATGTAACTTGACCTAGTAACCCCACTTTGAAATTTTGGACCCCTACTCCGGCCCCTTTTGCAATGAAAATAAAAATATTTTTTTAATTTTTTCATTTGGAATAAAGTTGGACAAGCATTTTTTATAACTTTTCCAAATTTCAAGTCGATAGCATTAGTAGTTGCTGAAATAAGCAGGTGTGACAGACAGACAGACAGACAGACGAAGTCGCACCATAAGGGTTCCTTTTTTACCATTTTGGTACGGAACCCTAAAAATAAAATGTAGATAAAGGTATGGTGTGTATATTACACATCTGTAATATTAAAATTTAGAAATTCGAAATAAAATACTTAGTCAATGCATTTCGCATAGCCCGCGGATCTCCGTAATCAGCCGGTCGATTCTGTAAAAATCTCACCGTGAATACTTAGGTGAAGTGAGTTTGTTTTTGCTAGGAATTGACACTATTGACAGCTCACTTCACCTAAGTTTTCACGGTGAGATGGTTACAGAATCGCACTGCAGATCGGCACAGATAAGTGAAAAACTCACGGAGTGGCGCGGCGCTCCGTGTGATATTCGACTTAGTTGATTGACTATAAAGTACCTATTATTACTTTTCTCATAAAAGTAGCGTTGTATACATACCTCCCTATATTTATAAGTATACTTACCTTCAACTATAGTTTGGAATGTGGTGCTGACGGGACCAATATAGTTTTTCGCTTCACACGTGTACGTTTTATTCGAGTCTTCTTTTTTCGGGTTCATAATAACTAGAGCTCCATTTTCAATGGAATACTTTGCATCTAAAATTTGTAACATTTATTAGAAAGTTTGGATTGACCTTTTAGCTTTTTTTGTGATGTCTTTAAAACGGCCGCTTTTATATCGTTGCTCTTACCGGGTTTAATTGAAGCGCCATTTAATTTCCATGTAATAACTGGTTGTGGTATACCGACGACATCACAAGGAATCCTCATAGCTAAATCTCCTTCAATTCCTTTTACTGTTGTAGAATTTGAAATGATTTTTGGCGGCGCTGTGAATAAAATATCACTTCAGTGGCAGAAGAGATACCGCATGCCATTAAGTTCGTGTACCATTAATGTGCATAAAAGTTTTATGTAATAAATAAACAGCGCTAGGAAAAGAGAGGACTAACTATGTTCGATATAAAAAAAACCGGCCAAGAGCGAGTCTTACTCGCGCACCGAGGGTTCCGCACCATCCTTGGACGTTTAAAAGTAAAAAAAATTCGGACCGCATAACTAAGTTCGTTTGTGAAGGAATTTTTGAAAAAAGTTGTTTTGGCGTAGTCGAATATATGAAGTCCAAGAAAAATGCACCACGATCAACCTACGAATCTGCCATATTCGTGAATTTACATCGTAGCATTCGTAACACACTTTAGTAAATCGATTTAGCAACTCACAGCAAACTTACGAATATGTGAGATTCGTAAGTTCACATTGGTAAGATATATTCTTCAAGGGACTCAATTAACCCATAGCAAACTTACGAACGTGGCACTTTCGTAAGTTTACCAAAGTATAGAAAGTATTATATTTGATAATTTTCTTAGGTAACTTACGAAATTGGCACTTCCGTAAGTTAGCTAAAGTGTAATATAATACCTATGAACTCTCATGTATGAAGGTGTAAAATAACGAATATGCATTTATTTGTTATTTTTGTAATATAAGATTAATACATTTATGGTATACAGGGTGGCAGGTTAGACAGTGGAAATATTTTAAGGGGTCATTGTACTCATGATTATGAACCTAAAATCGCGAAAAAAAATCAGCTGTTCCATACATTTTGTCGAGTCATGTGAACATAAATGTATGGAACAGCTGATTTTTTTTTGTCGATTTTAGGGTTGGTCCCATAGTAAAAGTTGTTCATAATGATGACTACAATGACCCCTTAAAATATTTCCACTGTCTAACCTGCCACCCTGTTTAAAAGAAGCGGAATTTTGAACATCAAATGCATATCAGAGTTTATTACATCTGTCTCTTGAAAAAAGTTATTGTCAATTTAATGTTTCAAAACGTTTCCCTGTAATATGTGTTTTTTGCAGTTTTGTAAGTTTACCATAAAGGTTGCTTGGCTTGCGTGGGACCGCCAGAGCCCCGCAGCGCCGGAGCCGTGACAGAAACAATGCTTGGTGCATGTTGTATGTTTGCATGCTGCATGCTTGCTTGCATGCTGCATACTTGCTTGCATACTTTTAGACTAAATAGGTTTTATGTCTTTTGAGTGGTATATAAAACGATTTTATATTCAACTAGACTTTTGCCCGCGACTCCGTCCGCGTGGACTACAGTGAAATGACCAGTTTAAATGACCTCCGCAGTGTAGAGTGGCTAGTACTACCAAGAGATCAAGCTGTATCTCTGGTTCCTCCCATCAGAATTAGATGAAACGTGGCTTAGATTTTAAGTTGGAGCCCAAGCTATCGAACTGTGAAAACCACATCAAAATCCGTTCAGTACTTTTTGCGTGATGCGCGCACAAACAGACAAACAGACAAACAGATAAACAGACAAACAGACAAACAGACAAACAGATAAACAGATAAACAGACAAAAATTCAAAAAAAATATTTTCGGGTAAATTTACGTCCTAGTACCCTATCCCGACTGTTTTTAGGGTTCCGTAGTAAAACTAGTCTGTCTGTCTGTCTGTCTGTCCGTCTGTCACACCCTCGTAAAATCTACAGGTAGATGTCTTCTCTAAGCCGCTATAAAAACCTGTAGCATACATGACACTGAGGGATGAAGAAAAATATTTTTCATTTCTCATACTCGGAAAGTAGTGTTTGTTTGATCAGAGCAGCGGGTCGAAAACGATGCTTACCTCCCTTGGGCGGGAAAGACTCATAGTAATTGCTTCCCTCCCTAGGGCGGGAATGAATTTTAAAAATAGAACTAAAATTGGTTATTTAGTCGGCTATATTTTTTTTTACATAATTAAGAAAAATATCGACTAAAAAAAAATGCTGCGGTCTTGTGAGTGTATACGGCCAATGTGAATTAAAAAAAATACCTATTAAAGTGGGATGGCCCGCGGCGGTGACGCGGGCGGTGTGTTCCATATTTGAAATTTAAATTAAAAAAGACTATTTATGTATAATTTGACGGTATACTAACTCTGTACCGAAATTAATTGATTAAAAATGAGTTCAAGCGATTCTGTAATGTCGACCCCCAATTCCGTTAAAGAAAACTACTATTTTTTACTTTCCTTATATTTGAAATGAAAAGTAGAGTGTTTAACACGGGTGAAAGTCATCAATTCCCACTCGGACTATAGCCGCCCTCGCTTCGCTCGTGCGTCGAAATACCTCGTATGGGAATTGATTTCTTTCCACCCTTGTATAACAATCTACTATTTCATTTCTCATACTCGGAAAGTAGTGTTTGTTTGATCAGAGCAGCGGGTCGAAAACGATGCTTCCCTCCCTTGGGCGGGAAAGACTCATAGTAATTGCTTCCCTCCCTAGGGCGGGAATGAATTTTAAAAATAGAACTAAAATTGGTTATTTAGTCGGCTATAATTTTTTTTACATAATTAAGAAAAATATCGATTAAAAAAAAAATGCTGCGGTCTTGTGAGTGTATACGGCCAATGTGAATTAAAAAAAATACCTATTAAAGTGGGATGGCCCGCGGCGGTGACGCGGGCAATGTGTTCCATATTTGAAATTTAAATTAAAAAAGACTATTTATGTATAATTTGGCGGGATACTAACTCTGTACCGAAATGATTTGATTAAAAATGAGTTCAAGCGATTCTGAAATGTCGACCCCCAATTCCGTTAAATAAAACTACTTTTTTTTACTTTCCTTATATTTGAAATGAAAAGTAGAGTGTTTAACACGGGTGAAAGTCATCAATTCCCAGTCGGACTATTATATATTATTATATATATATTCACGCACCCCTTCATGTGGGGTATCGTTGGATAGGTCTTTGAAAATAACATAGGATAATAACATAAGGTTTCTAAATGACTTTTTTATTTAAGTGCATATTTAGCGAACTAGGAGCTCCGAAAGTCGTTTATAATGTGTAATTTTCCAATCGCGTTATCAAAAAATCTGAAAAATTCAAGCTTATGGAATCTAATAAACACTCTCGATCAAAATTGGTTTGAACAAGATACGTTAATAATTTTTGAAATATTCACTATTTTCAGTTTTGACCGCAAAAATAACTTTGTATCTCATTATAATATTAGGAAATACAAACTTATGTTTGCAGTTGGAAGACTGAAATACTTCTTCCTACGGAACCCTAGACTGTGCGTGGTTCGACACGCTCTTGCCCGGTTTTTTCTGGAATATCATCAATGTACAGACACGGCTCTTTTACAATTGTATAATAGTATAGATGTATGTTATGCTTATAAAAATTAGTTATTTTAAAATTATATCAATCGTTTATTATATTTACTGATCATTATATAAAATAAAATTATAGATTCAGTTGTTATACCTATCTTGTAAATACTAGAGATTTTGTAATTATACCATAATATACATATTACTTACCCATTAGGCAGTCGTACAGAAATTTAACTATGATGTTTGACCACGCGGCGAAACTATAGTATTTAATTTCAAGGAGGTTAGCATCTGTGTAGGTCAGCAAAGGTAGAACTTCGCCCTCCTTGCCTAATTCTATTAGACCATCTGTAATTGAATTTTTGAGAACGTCAGTGGAAAGGACGTTGGCAGTTTTGGGCTTGATATGGTACAGTAATAAAAGCTTCCAAAAATAAAAATATATTTTCATTATTCTTTGCCTAATTTATCTTAGAGATTAAGAATTGGAATCAAAAATCGAAATAAATAAGAAATAAAATGATTATGCCGTTGACATTTTGAAACAACCAATAAAACAAAATCGGGTGCATGCTGGCTGGCGCATGCCTCCACAGAATATCATGTCGACAGCAACTAAAACCTTTGAATTGAGAACTCATTAGTCGGGCTGTACTTCACTGGATCATTCACACCATACTCACTCACTCACTGTCACAAATACGAAGATTTCTCTTTAACGCAATTACGTACAAAAACAAATAAAAAATGAATTTAAATACTCTTGAAATACTCGATCATACCAAATGATAGGTCTCATTCGGGTCTTTATAATAAAAGCGTGGACTGTATTAACATAGGTTTAATACCGCAACTATTACAATCAACGTATATACAAATAGGAACAGCGAAATGCCCGTAATGCGCGTCTGTTAGCCGAGAGCTGAGAGCTGAGTGGTTGCAGGCGGCGCAGCGGTGCGCGTGCGGCCGGGTTTGATACCCCGACCCCGCGCTTTCCCCGGCGTCGTCCACGGTCAGGTAGTGATGCGCCGACATATTCCCCGGGTTGAAGGGAAGTCTTCAAATTTCGACTGGAAGGGGGCAGATGCAGTTGAAGGCACGACGAATGGTGCCCCTCTTCGTCTTCAATTCGGCCACTCTCGTGACTCCGTCTACGCCGGGATAGGTCTTTGTGACCCGACCCAGGGACCAGAGTAGAGGTGGCGTTGTTTTGTCCTTGATCAGGACTAAGGATCCCGTCTTCACTTCGCCTCTGGAATCAAACCACTTCGATTTTGCCTGAAGCAGAGAGGTATATTCATTATGAAATCTGCTCCAGAAATGCTGTCGGATGAACTGGACTCTTTTCCAACGATCCAGTCGCGTAATGTTGGCTTCAGTCACCTGAGGGTGTGGTACAGATATGAATGGCCGTCCAATTAGGAAGTGAGAGGGTGTAAGTGCCGAAAAATCGTTAGGGTCTGAAGAGAGAGGAGTAAGAGGGCGTGAATTCAATAAGGCGGTATTGAATTCACGCCCTCTTACTCCTCTCTCTCTCTCTCTATATGAGTGAGACAAGTAGTCATCTCCTCAAAGGTAAAATGTGTAAGATGCAGTAACCTTTTTAAGTGGTGCTTACAAGATTTTACAGCAGCTTCAGCCAACGAATTAAAATGAGGAGTGTATGCAGGCGTAAAAATAAATTCGATACCCTCCTGCGCCATTTCAGATGCAACATTTGATGATTGCAAGAACCTATACATTTCATTTGATGCGCCTACGAAATTCGTCCCGTTATCGGACGTGATGCTTCGAGGCTTGCCTCGACGCGCCACGAAACGATTTAGAGCAGCCATGTACGCCTCGGTGGTAAGGTCGGAGACGAGTTCCAAGTGTACAGCTTTCACTGCAGAGCAAACAAAGATGCACATATAAGCTTTTGTTAGTTTGCATCCGCGGCCTTTGCGATTGGCCACCAATACTGGCCCAGCGTAGTCAACATAACTATTTAGAAATGGGAATTCAAGATGAGTTCTTGAACTAGGTAGTTGACCCATAATAGGCTGTACATTCTGAGCTTTGTGTCTGAAACATTTAAGACATTTATTCACGACAAATCTAGACAAGTTTCTACCACCTAGAGGCCAATAAGTTTGTCGTATATGTGACAATAACAACTGAGGGCCAGCATGTACAAGCTTTAAATGTTGCATTTGAAATATAAGTTTAGTAAGAATGTGTTTACTACACAACACTATAGGGTGTTTTACATTAAAATCGTAGGGGGAGTTATCAAGCCTCCCGCCCACGCGGATGAGGTTATTACTATCTATGAAAGGTGTCAAAGGAAGCAATCTATTTTTACGTGGTAATTTCTGACCAGATTTTAAAAGATTATACTCTTCAGGAAACATCTCAAGCTGTGAATAATGTATAATTAAATTTAATGAATTTTCAAGTTCTGTTGCAGAAAAATTACCACATAATTTATTTTTATTTTTTAAATTGTAAATAAATCGTTGTACATATGTAAATATTTTTTGTATTTTTGTTAGGCTAGAATACTTTACTAATAATTGATGTATAATTGATGAATGAATGGTTGCGTCTAAATGATTATTATTATTACATGAATGATTGTCACTATTACTACTAATGAAATGAGTCACTACTTCCGGCAGATTATCTTTCCCTGTGTTTGGCATTTTGGGCCACTCATTTTCATTATGCCATAAAAAGGAGGGCCCGGACCACCACAGAGGTGTGTCCTTGATAACGTCGGCCTTAAGACCACGGGAAACAAGATCCGCCGGGTTGTCCTTCGACGGTACGTAGCTCCAGGTATGACCACATGTGCTTTCTTGTATCTCATTGACTCTATTTCTAACAAAAGGTTTTAGTTGATTAGAAGGAGTAGAGAGCCAACCCAGCACTATGGTGGAGTCGCACCAGAATCTACATCTATGTATGTGAATGGTAAGCGATTCCTGAACCTTAGTACACAGCCTTGCACCTAACAAAGCTCCACAAAGTTCAAGTCTCGGTATCGTCGTTGGTTTGATGGGCGCTACACGATTTCTAGAGACTAGAAGTTGCACGCCCGTGGTGGCTCCGATACTATCACAAGACCGAACGTACACACAAGCGCCATACGCCCTTTCGGACGCGTCGGTAAAGACGTGTACTTCGTGTGTAATAGAGTCTTCACGCAAAACCCAACGAGGAATTTTTAAATTATTTAACGATGGTACTGTGCCTTCAAATGTAGACCAAAGGTTTCTCAACTCGAGTGATATTTCGTCATCCCAGTCATATTTTTCTAGCCATAGACGCTGCATGACTATTTTCGCTTCGACGACGCACGGACCTACGAGGCCTAGTGGGTCAAAGATTTGACTGATAACAGAGAGGACATGACGTTTAGTGACTTTGGTAGTGGAGGTGATATTTATAGTATAAGTAAGCGAATCAGAGTCACAAACCCAATTAAGACCTAAAGTTTTAGATTGAGGTGAGTTTGGACTCTGCTCAAAAAAATGCAATGTGTTGTGTGACTCGTCACTATTTGTAATTTGTTTAAGAATTTGAGGATGATTAGATCGCCATTTACGTAAATTAAATTTTGCAGAAGATAGAACCGAATGTACCTTTTTTGAAATTTTCACAGTATCAGCTATGGTATCCCCTCCACTAAGAAAGTCATCAACGTAGAAGTCACGTCGTATGGCACATTGGGCACGACTATCCTCAATGCTATCAGCCAAACTTACCAGACACTTAGTGGCTAAATAGGGAGCAGAAGCGGTACCATAGGTAACCGTATTTAAGGTGTAGGTCCTAAGGGGTTCTGAAGGTTCAAACCTAAAAATAATTTTTTGAAGAGGTCGTTGGACTGGATTTAATTCTATGGCTCTGTACATCTTTTCCACGTCACCTGAGACCACGTACCTATGCTGACGAAAACGTGTTAAAATCGAAAACAGATCGTCTTGTACTACGGGACCGACCATCTGGATGTCATTTAACGACACCCCTGAGCTAGTAGAAGCTGATGCATCGAATACTACGCGTAGTTGTGTAGTGGTGCTAGAACTACGAATAACTCCATGATGTGGAATATAATAAGACATGGAGTTTTCAGGTGAAGGAGTACAGTCAGAATCTAATGTCATGTGACCTAAGCGTTCATATTCCCTCATAAACTCGATGTATTTATTTTCGAATGATGGATCGCGTCTAAATCGCCGTTCAAGGGATAGAAAGCGATTCCTAGCATTAATATAAGAATGACCTAATGAACTAGGATCCCCTTTTAAAGGCATCGTGACGACAAATCCTCCATCGTCTTTACGGACGGTGGTTTGAGCAAAAAGCTGCTCACACATTCTTTCTTCAAGAGAGAGTGAATGTTTTAACGATACGTTGTCAAGCTCCCAAAATTTTGTAAGGTCGGGAGTGACATTGGAATGGTGGCAAAAATGAGTAGAAATAGAGTTTGATTTATGCGAAATACTACCTGACACTAACCATCCAAATTTGGTTTCACATAATTTAGGTAGATGTTTCCCTAAATTTATTGTATTCCTGCCTAAGACATTCCAGAACACTTCAGCCCCTACCAGGATGTCTACGACCGACGGAACATGGAAGTTCGGGTCTGCTAATTTAACACCTGAAGGAATAGGGACGTGGTTGATGTGCACGAATGAAGACGGTAGAACCTTTGTAATTTCAGGCAAAATATGACACTCGATATCAACAGTGAAGGCACAGCATAAAGACTCTATTGAGAGGTGACAAGACTGTGTACTGGTGGAGATGTGATTATTAATGCCCGTTACCTTGGTGCTCGTACCGCGTCGTAACAAACCCAGTTTCTCCGTCAAACTCTGCGTAACAAAGTTCGCCGTACTGCCGTTGTCCAGCAATAAGCGCGCAGTGTACTTCTTACCCGTCACGCCAGTCACGTTCACCATAGCTGTGGACAGTAAAACATGCGCAGAAGTAGCAAGCTGCATAGAATTGGCTGATAGAACAACATTAGAAGAAGAAGGCAAAGCAGAAGGCATAGCAGAAGGCAAGGGATTGGAAACTGGTTTAGGATCATTTGACTCTAAATGCAAAAGCGTATTGTGCTTTGTTTTGCAATATTTGCAATGTGAAAATTTACATTTATTAGAGTTATGTCCAAAGCGTAAGCAATTAATACAAACTTTATATTCGTTTGCCTTTTGTATGCGATTTTCTATAGATAAGCTTCTAAAAGATTCACATTTATATAATGTATGTGCTTGGGAGCAAAGTGGACATTTAAAGTTTTTACTAATATTTGATTTTTTATTTATTTGATTAGGTTTAGAATCAGTTTTATTTGAATGACTATTATTTAAGGCAACAATAGTATTCGATTCAGAAGTATGGTTTGATTCAACTGATTCCAACCAGTCCGCTTTCCTGCTTAAAAAAGAACAAAATTGAGCTAAAGTAGGATCCTCTTTCAAAATATTATTTCTGTGCTCCTCCCAGTCACGACTTGTTACTAAATCTAATTTCTTAGCCATGAAATAAATAATGATGACGTCCCAATGTTGAGTGGGCTGTTTTAATGTTGTTAGTGCCCTAATATTTTTATTAATTATATCAACAAGGTTTCTGATCGTGACACTTGACTCTGTTTTAATCGGTTCGAAATCAAATAAAGCCTGAAAATGATTTTTAACAAGGAGACGGTTGTTGTTGTACCGATCGCACAACAGATCCCACGCAATTTTATAATGGTCAGCCTTAAAATCAATATTTTTAATAATTACGGCTGCGTTTCCCTGGAGTGAAGCTCGCAAGTAGTGAAACTTGTTAATGTCACTGATGCTAGTATTATCGTGAATCAATGACGCAAAGGTATCCCTAAACTCAAGCCAGCATTGGTAGTTCCCATCGAAATGAGGTAAATCGATTTTAGGCAAACGAACAAAACTACTCTTAGATGAATTATGTGCACCTGAGTCAGCATCTTTGAAGCCCGCGTCCGACCCAGCACCGGTGGATGAAGCGCCGAGCAGGCTGCGCGTGAGTGCCACCAGACTGAAGAACTGGCGGTCAAAGTCCTCACGCTCAGTAAACGCAGACGAGAGAGAGACGTCGGTGTCATCAGCAAGTACTTCGATCTGTGTCTGAAAGTCATCAAATTCAGCGTGTAAGGTTTCGAATTTATTAAAACGCTCTGCTAAGTCTAAACGCTGCAACTCAGATATTACAGAACTACTTTTTACTAAAGTGAGATAATTGTTGTAAATCGTAAGCTTTGATTTTATTGAACTACGTTTTTTAATTAATGTTTTTAAAGTATCTGCCATTTTAAAGTGAAATTTCAACAAAACTAACCAATACTAATGATCTTAATGTATAAAAAACTGCAGATCAGCTGTGCGAGAACAAAGGGAAAGTGAATAGGTGTCAAGGTCAACGACTTAACACGTGTTTAACGCAGCTCATTAGCAAATGACCAAGCGATTTGCTACGAAATATTTGTATTTAAATAAGCAGCGCAATAGGAAACGATATGAATTCACTAATATGAAGCACTGAATGCACTAAAAGATAAGGAAGATTTAAAAACGATTTTTTCGGCGAGAAAAGAAAGCAGAAAATTAACTAATTGGAACGGACTCACTCAAATACAGTCTTATACTCCCAAAAAATGACATCAGCTCCCACGATGACGATGCAGGCTGCTTCGGGAACGACTTCTTTGTTCGAATCTGCTGGCCGTGCCGCGTGGTGCTTGCGAGCGGGTCAAAGTCCGCACAACTTGCACGACGACCGATGACGTTGACGGCGATATTTACGGCGAAACTGGTATTTATTTTGCGCAATCCAAGGACTAATTACGCGATTGAAGGACCAAAATGATAGGTCTCATTCGGGTCTTTATAATAAAAGCGTGGACTGTATTAACATAGGTTTAATACCGCAACTATTACAATCAACGTATATACAAATAGGAACAGCGAAATGCCCGTAATGCGCGTCTGTTAGCCGAGAGCTGAGAGCTGAGTGGTTGCAGGCGGCGCAGCGGTGCGCGTGCGGCCGGGTTTGATACCCCGACCCCGCGCTTTCCCCGGCGTCGTCCACGGTCAGGTAGTGATGCGCCGACACCAAACTAATTTCATATCTGTACCGACATACACAATCTGAAGCCCAGCGTTCTATGGGCGTCTGCCAGTGTCCTAGACTATGGTCATTTCTGTCTGGTATTGTATTTTGTAAGTTTTATGTTGAAAACATTTTTTTAAATAAGCTTTTACAATTACCACTTCCCAACTTCATCATGAGATCCTGGACATCATAAAGGTCTTAGTACATACATGGCAATTTAAATAAAAGCTTGTAAAAATTAGTATTATAATTATGACGAGAGTGCGGGTGTTTCTTGTTCTTTTTTTTTCTTTATTTAAGTTACAAATGTATTGCCAGTCCCATCGTTTTGTTCTTTTGTACAAATATTGTAGTTTTCAGTCGCGCGTTGATAATAAATCGTGATAACTATGCATCTAACTAAATAACAAAGTATAATAATTTTTTAAATGTACGCCAAGTGTCATAAAATTTTTTTGAGCAATCATCCTTGGAAAATAGGGGTAGTTTTTAGAAATTTTCATAACATGTTCACAGGGCTCTCGCATTCGGAACCTCTCTCGCTCGCACAGAACCATATATTTTAAGAATGTTTATATACTTTAAGATTACATTTTTCAAAAATGCATCTTTTCATTCAATATTATTAAAAATGGTTCTGTGCGAGCGAGAGAGGAGAAAAAATTCCGAGAGCGCCCTTAAGTAGGAACCTCTATTTCCAAAGTTGTGGGTATTTTTGGGACGGATTGTTTTTTAAAGGATTCATTGATTTATCAGCTATTAGAAAAATGACAATTGAGTGCCTAGGATGGAGTGTTTTTTTTACAATTAGCAGGTTTTGTTCGAGAAGAGGAAAATTTCCAAAAAACTTAAAAAGTGCAATAACTTGGAAACCACCAAGTTTCGACCCCAAGTTTACGGGTCTGAATTTGTTGCAAATAAGCTCTAGTATAACTCCTTTCAAGGAATATGTCGAATTACCTGGCACCCTGTGTATAACATAATTATTTATAAATTCGGGAATTCGTCGTCGAGTGACGAATTCTCTCAGTCAACTCCTACGGTAGGAGTTAACTGAGAACGAAGTTCCTTAATGAACAAAGTTCACTAACGCGGCTTGCGGTAGGAGTCCTACCGCAAGCCGCGTTAGTGAACTTTGTTCTAAAAAATTGTCAATTTTAGTTTCGTTAAATCCAATTCATAACGAACATGTCATTGTACTGCGAAAATTGTTAGTCGTTATCTAATTCCATTACGTGCTATTACGACTCATATTAATGATTAGTTAAAAATATATCTGGTATCCAGCAGGATTTGGACGAAAAAAAAAAGTTTAGGATGAAATAAATTCCGCCACATCTTTTGTTACCAATTGAATTCGTGCACTAGATTTATGTATGTACTCTTTACGTTACGCGTTGTACCTATTTTACTGAAATCATAATTCTAGTCTTACCTCGAGATATCTTAATATAGAACCCCCTGACTTCTGAACTGGATAATATGTCTGGTGTATCGGTAGATGCGAGTGTGTTAGCCCCGAAGTTACGACGTAGTACTGTATTCTGGTTGGCGCTGCTCCCGAACACTGGCGAACAATGCTAAGTCCGGTTAATCAGTTACACTTATATTGTGGACGACGGTGATTATCGCTTTTAAGTGTGGGTAGGTATTGCAACTAAGCATGCGTAAACAGGTAGGGCACACCGGGATATCTCGCTCATATCTGGAGCAGTCCGTCTGTGGAAGTACCTTACAGAATACCACAGCCAAGTAACGATACTCTTCGGTAGTGTTGCGGCTCTATGGTGAGTAAAGTTGCTAGAGCTTGACCTCTATTTTAAAGAGTCGGCAATGTGGATACTAGGTGTTGCAAACGTTTCATAGGCGACGTAACCGCTTACCATCGGGTAAGCTGTAAGCCTGTTTGCCACCATGCCATATAAAAAAAACCGGCCAAGTGCGAGTCGTACTCGCGCACCGAGGGTTCCGTATCATTTTTGGACGTATAAAGTGAAAAAAACCGGACCGCATAACTAAGTTTGTTTGTGAAGGAATTTTGATGATTTTGAAAAACCTGTACTAATTAGGAACATTGTTTTATTTTTGGTGCAATATTTGGGTCAATTCCTATCAACTCTAATTATTTCAGATTTTTCGCTCCGCAAACTTCGGAGATAAGGGAATGGTATTTTTTCAGACATTTTTCAGAAAACTGTGAGGCATAAAATTAAATGAAAATATATTTTGAAATGTGCAAATCAAGTTCTTTCATATGATATGTCATTTGACCTAGTAACCTCACTTTGAAATTTTGGACCCCCACTCCAGCCCCTTTTGCAATGAAAATAAAGCTATTTTTTTACTTTTTTCATTTGCAATAAAGTTGGGTAAGCATTTTTTATAACTACTCCAAATTTCAAGTCGATAGCATTAGTGGTTGCTGAAATAAGCAGCCGTGACAGACAGACAGACAGACGAAGTCGCACCATAGGGGTTCCTTTTTTACCATTTTGGTACAGAACCCTAAAAATGATGAACTTACCAATTTCATAAACAGGATCATCAGGCCCTGGTGTTGGGGTAGGGGACAACAAAATATGTCCATCACTAACGGCTTGTATGCCTATGTGCATCTCAAAGGCCGTGTCTGAGTCCTTCCTGACTGCCTTCAGGTTGTCACTATCGACGCTGTAGAAGTACTTGTAATTCTTCCCCTCTGAGCATATCAGTTCTTTGCATTGTTGGGCCACTGGGAAGAAGAAATGTGAATTCGTTAATACGAATAGAAACGCCCCCTTTCTCATTATAAATATGTAGCTCATTTCTTTAAATAGTGGACGATGATTGATGATGATGATGATGATGAGTGGATAGTGATCTATGTGCTGATTTTATTATTTTTACCCGATTGTCCCAGAAGGAGGGTAAAGTTTATCAATAGTATGTATGTTTGTAAGTATGTCTATTTCTTTGGCACGCACTGTAGCCTAAACGTCTTGATGGTGTCGTTAGAATCGTCTTTATTTTGGGAGTAACTTAATGTATTTGTTACTGTAAAAGCCCGAACCTAGGTAAATCTTAAGATTTACCAGTAAAATCTAAGATTTACCGACCCTTAATGGTAAAAATCCGAACTGCTCTGTGATCATCGTTCAATTCGGACTTTTACCACCATACACTCGGTAAATCTTAGGTTTTACCTTAAAGACACGGTATCTGTTGAAAACAATGAATAAATTGTGATAGAACCGAATAGGTCAACCCCGACTCCACGTGATCTTGTCTGCCCTACCCCTAGAGTGTTTTTATAAACCCGGAAACGCGGAGGGAGAGCAAAGCGAGCCGAAGGCGACCAAAAAGCCAAAGTTGCGAAAGCGAGCCTGGGTGCCTGCAATTTGTTATGCAAGGGCGGAGTGGCTGCTTTTCCCGCAGCGCCGGAGATGTGAAAAATGTAAATGGCACCGAAAACGAGGATGTAACTTGCAAAATATTAGTTTCCGCAGCTCCAAAACTAACATTTACCAACTGTCATTGGTAAAACCTAGGATGTACCAAACTCTAATGGTAAAAGCCCGAAAAATTATTTCCGTTTTATAAAATTCTTACATTTACCAACTCATGTTGGTAAATCCTAAGATTTACCGGTAAAACCTAGGATTTACCACTATTCGGGCTTTTACAGTAACATATACATAATTATTTAAATATTGAGCAGTCGGTTTTTTTTTAAATCAATTATCAATTACAAAAATTATCTAAAATCACCAATTAACCGGAAAAGATAAAAATATATTTAATATTTTTTGTTTTATTTGGCGGTGTATACGTTTCTTAAAGGCTGCACTACCCGATCAGTTCTCCATACACAGTCATTTTATTTTCTTGATAAATTATTTTACAACCGACAAATAATTAAAAAAATCTCACTTTTATCCGTAAAAACGAAAGCTTTGTTTTCAGCTCCCACACATTTCAAAAACAGAAAAATTGCAATAAAAATATATGTGCTTAACATTTTTACATAAATAAATAAACTGGAATAAAATAATTTTAGTAACACACTGTATAAAAATGACTAAAATAAATCTAATTCGGAATATTGGATAATAATTGTGAGCCATACGATGGTGGCACCACAAGTGTTTAAAAACGTTATACATTTGTATAATCTCTGTAATTTCCTGTGCATATTAAAGTGAATTATCATCAGCCGGTAAATATTATATATTATACAGGTTGTCCCACGGCAATGCTACACGGAGGAAAAATACTTTAAATATAGGAAGGAAGTTTTGGTTCATGGAGACTTAATTTTATAATAATGTCTTAGGTTTTCGCGATTATTACACATTATAATAAAACAAGTTTAAACGGATTAATCGCGTATATTACAGAGTTTTCCTGACGTTTCGAACACTTTGCAGCGTTCGTGGTCGCAGGACGACTGTCGTCCTGCGACCACGAACGCTGAACGCTGAACGTCCGTACCAAAATGGTAAAAAAGGAACCCTTATGGTGTGACTTCGTCTGTCTGTCTGTCTGTCTGTCACATCTGCTTATTTCAGCAACTACTAACGCTATTGACTTGAAATTTGGAACAGTTATAAAGAATGCTTGCCCAACTTTATTGCATATGAAAAAATCCAAAAAATATTTTTATTTTCATTGCAAAAGGGGCCGGAGTGGGGGTCCGAAAATTTAAAGTGGGGTTACTAGGTTGAGTTGTCACTCGACCTAGTAACCCCACTTAAAATTTTCGGACCCCCTCGGTGTGCGAGTACGGCTCGTACTTGGCCGGTTTTTTTTATAATAAAATTGACCTTTTCGATCAGCAACATAGAAATACAGGAATATTCTTTTTTACATTTGGTCGGTCCGATTCCCATATGAAGCAAGCAACTTTATAAAAACAATATTTAAAGTACTTTCCCTCAATGTCATAGTTGTGGGACACCCTGTACATCTACTGCTGAACTGAGTTTCCCCATCACAACTACAAACGTAGTTAGGAGGAAATAACAATACCTAATCACTTGTTTTGACAGAAAAAATAGGCATTTATTTAAGAGAAGTGCACAGTGGGATATCTCGCTAAAAAGCCCGACTGGAGAAGTATCTCCACCTTACAAAACACTACAGCAAATAACGCTACTCTTTGGTAGTGTTACATTCCTGCGGTGGGTAAGGCTACCCGTTATTTTTTTTATTTTTCGAGGTGGAAATCCTCATGGATGTCCCCCGCCCTGAGGAGGGCGGGGGGGTCTGTCAGACTCTTACTGACTAAAACCACCCCGGTGTTCCTCCAACTACCTTGCGCCGGGGGCACGGGAGTCACTCACGCATTCGTCCGCACCCCCCGCAGGTAATGGCCCGCCAGGTTGTAAAAGGCTACCCTGAGCTCCTGAAGATGAGCTATGTTGACAGCGGGGGACCTGCTTGTTCCCTAAGCTGTCGGCACAGCGAATCCTCATTTGAAAAGGTTAGCAATTATCTCGCGTCCGGCTGATAACGAATTTCGCTTCCTCTATTATCTGTTGTTTTTGATACTGCGACCTAACTGTTGCTTTGTTGTAGGCAGAATTGCAGATATTTCAATAAATTATGATATTTTAAGGTTTTTGATTTGCATTTTTTCCCGCTTCTATTTTTAGGGTTCCGTACCAAAATTGTAAAAAAGGAACCCTTATGGTGCGACTTCGTCTGTCTGTCTGTCTGTCTGTCACACCTTATTTCAGCAACTATGTACTAATGCTATCGACTTGAAATTTGGAACAGTTATAAAAAAACCGGCCAAGTGCGAGTCGTACTCGCGCACCGAGGGTTCCGTATCAGTTTTGGAGGTATAAAGTGAAAAAATCCGGACCGCATAACTAAGTTTGTTTGTGAAGGAATTTTGATGATTTTGAAAAAACTGTACTAGTTAGGAACATCGTTTTATTTTTGGTGCCATATTTGGGTCAATTCCTATCAACTCTAATTATTTCAGATTTTTCGCCCCGCAAACTTCGGAGATAAGGGGGGGGGGAATGGTATTTTTTTAGACATTTTTCATCATATGTTGAAAACTGTGAGACATAAAATTAAATGAAAATATTTTTTGAAATGTGCAGATCAAGCCCTTTCATATGATATGTCACTTGACCTATTAGCCCCACTTTGAAATTTTGGACCCCCACTCCGGCCCCTTTTGCAATGAAACTAAAAACATTTTTTAACTTTAATCACTTTCAATAAAGCTGGGTAAGCACTTTTTATAATTGTTCCAAATTTCAAGTCGATAGCATTAGTAGTTACTGAAATAACCAGGTGTGACAGACAGACAGACAGACAGACAGACAGACAGACAGACAGACGAAGTCGCACCATAAGGGTTCCTTTTTTACCATTTTGGTACGGAACCCAAATGCTTATCCAACTTTATTGCAAATGAATAAATTCAAAAAATATTTTTATTTTCATTGCAAAAGGGGCCGGAGTGGGGACCAAAATTACAAAGTGGGGTTACTAGGTCAAATGACATATCATAGTATGAAAGGGCTTGATCTGCACATTTCAAAATATATTTTTGTTAGGGTTCCGTACCAAAATGGTAAAAAAGGAACCCTTATGGTGCGACTTCGTCTGTCTGTCTGTCTGTCTGTCTGTCACACCTGATTATTTCAGCAACTACTTATGCTATTGACTTGAAATTTGGAACAGTTATAAAGAATGCTTGTTCAACTTTATTGCAAATGAAAAAAGTCAAAAAATATTTTTATTTTCATTGCAGAAGGGGCCGGAGTGGGGGTCCGAAATTTTAAAGTGGGGTTACTAGGTCAAGTGATATATCATATGAAAGGGCTTGATCTGCACAGTTCAAAATATATTTTTATTTTATTTTATGTCTCACAGTTTTCGACATATGATGAAAAATGTCCAAAAAAATACCATTCCCCCCCTTATCTCCGAAGTTTGCGAGGCGAAAAATCTGAAATAATTAGAGTTGATAGGAATTGACCCAAATATTGCACCAAAAATAAAACAATGTTCCTAATTAGTACAGGTTTTTCAAAATCATCAAAATTCCTTCACAAACAAACTTAGTTATGCGGTCCGGTTTTTTTCACTTTATACGTCCAAAAATTATACGGAACCCTCGGTGCGCGAGTACGACTCGCACTTGGCCGGTTTTTTTCTAATCTAACTTCTAAGTATCGAAATAAATTGTGAATGCGAAAGTAAGTTTGTTTATTTGTTACCTTTTCACGCTTAAACCACTGAACCGATCACCATAAAATTTTGCATATACGCTGTCAGGGGTACAGAACAGGACAAAGAGTACCTTTCGTCTAGGAAAAAGTACTGTTTCCGAGGGAAAGAACAATAACTTTCGAGGGTCACAGGCACTAGATGGCGCTACGTGTATGTCATGCGGGCGATCGCAGGCAAAGTGTTAGTAGGTATAATAATGAATAAAACAGAATAAACAACAAAAAACTGCGTAACATTTAAATATTCACTATGTCACTCCCTTAATAAAAACGAATTTAATGACACCTCATATGTTGAAATCCATCAAGCCGTTTAGGCTACAGAGCGTGCCAAAGCAACAGATATACATACATAAATGCATACTCTCGAAAAACATCACCCTCCTTCTGGGGCAGTCGGGTAAAAATACAAATAAATTATGTACCTAGTACAAAAGTCTAAAATCTATTCCACAATTTCGCCAGACACTATTAAAAAACCGGCCAAGTGCGAGTCGTACTCACGCACCGAGGGTTCCGTATCATATTTGGACGTATAAAGTGAAAAAATCCGGACCGCATAACTAAGTTTGTTTGTGAAGGAATTTTGATGATTTTGAAAAAACTGTACTAGTTAGGAACATCGTTTTATTTTTGGTGCCATATTTAGGTCAATTCCTATCAACCCTAATTATTTCAGATTTTTCGCCCTGCAAACTTCGGAGATAAGGGGCGGGGGGGGAATGGTATTTTTTTGGACATTTTTCATCATATGTCGAAAACTGTGAGACATAAAATAAAATGAAAATATATTTTGAAATGTGCAGATTAAGCCATTTCATATGATATGTCACCCCACCTAGTAACCCCAATTTAAAATTTTGGACCCCCACTCCGGCCCCTTTTACAATGAAAATAAAAATATTTTTGGTTTTTTTTTCATTTGCAATAAAGTTGAATAAGCATTCTTTATAACTGTTCCAAATTTCAAGTCGATAGCATAAGTAGTTGCTGAAATAAGCAGGTGTGACAGACAGACAGACAGACGAAGTCGCACCATAAGGGTTCCTTTTTTACCATTTTGGTACGGAACCCTAAAAACCTCGATTGATCTTCCTCCGCGTATAAAGGCGACTCCAAACTGCAATTTGGAATTCAATCAGCTTTTTCTCGCTATCTACTCTGTTCACGGTGAAAACTGTGTAAATTTATACCGATTTTATTAATGCTATTCCATTATTTCACCGTTAATATTCTGTTGGTTTAAAACGAATCTGTCTGTTTTCTATTACGCGAAAATGACGGTATTTTCGCCTGTTCACGTACGATTCAATAATATTGTTGGTATTGACTTTTTTTTATTACGAATATAGGTCAAACCTTAGGCATAGATGGTACAAAAAACAGCTGTTGAACTTCATTTCGGCGAATATGACAATAAAATTTGTTTAAAAAAATTCGAGATTAGTTTTTAATAAAGCTTTCATTTTATACTACCACGTTGACCGCAACTTCGTCCGCGTGACCTACATGAACTGTGCATTTTTTCGGGATAAAAAGTAGCCTCTAGCACTCAAAAATAATATAGCTGTCTATTAGTGAAAGAATTTTCAGAAACTATCCTCCACATATACCTATGTATACTCAAACTCACAAAATTCAATCTGTTCCGATTCTGAAAATTTACTATTAGAAAGCTACATTAGCCCTGAGTTGTTGGCTTCGTTTTATCCCGAAAAACTGCACAATTCTTGTGGTCACGCAGACGAAGTTACGGGCAAAGTGATAGTTGTCGTTTAAAAAGAAAAAGCTCTAATTTCGTAATATAATTCGCTACATAGGACTAAAACATACCTGGCAAAATGTAATGAAACCTAGGTTAATACAGGTGTGAGGTTATGTCACTGGAAGAGTCTAGTTTCACCGTAATTCCTACGTTTCGTTAAGTGAGTGCAGCAATTAGCGTCAATCATAAGGCGGGCGGTAAGCCCTCAGCGTCTTGAGCGCCAAGTATTTATAGCGTCACTACTTGAGGTTAAGCGTCCCAGGGAATTTTAGGTCGAGTTGACGAAGAAAATTGGTTACGATTGTTACGATTGAGGAATTCGTTTCTTAATTTCCGTTTATAGAATTGGCTTTGAATGTTGTAATGTTACTTCCAATTTTGTTTGGAATTCTTGTTTTGATGTCTGGATTGAGTCAATTTGAATCTACTGTTTTGAGAAATGCATGTATTGAAATTTTTATTCTGTAAGTTTAGTTAGACCAAATCATAGGTACATGCATTTCGAATAGGCTTGCCTTCTGTTAGAATATATTTTTACTATAAAGCTCTGCTTAACCCTTCGAAGAATACAAGCATGTTGGTATGTATTCATTTATGACACAAATCCTACACTTGTGTCGCTTAAAGCTTGACAGCGCGACATTGTCTTACAACCCGTTAATGAGGGTCCGATTAACCATCGGCTTAAAATCTTTGCAGGATTTAGCACGTGAGTGAGGGCTGCACCTTATTCTGAAGTTGGGGTCAATTTGGTATTTTCATTAAGAGGCTGACAAAACCCAATTTTATCGATTCACGCATTTCCACCCGTAAAAGCTACCAATGTTAACTTTTACGGGGGGAAATGCGTGAATCGATTGGTTTTGTCATGTAATTTACGGGTAAAAACTGTCAAAATGTGTTAAAAACGGGTGAAATTGAACAAAATCTAATTGCGGCGAATATATTAACTTTCTAATCATGCAGTGATAGCCTTGTGGTTTAACCATGTGCCGCCCATGGCGAATGGTTCGAGTTCGATCCCGAGGTACGCACCTCTGACTTTTCGAAGTCATGTGCGTATTAGAAATTAATAATATCACTTGCTTTAACGGTGAAGGAAAACATCGTGAGGAAACTGGCACGTCCTAGAACCAAAAATTCTAAACACTGCATAATGAAATAGCCATTTAAATTGACTAATAATCATAATTATTCGAGACTTTTGGGTTTAAAACATTTTTTGAGGTGGTCGAACTCACATCGGCACCCCTTCATGCCTCGGAGAGCACGTTGAACAATCGATCCTGGTTATCATAAGAATATTTATGACATTCGTTACAGGTAGTCAGAAGCCTGACAGTCTGACAACGGGTCTAACCTTAAAATACCAGTATTACCTACTCAGTAGTTAGATTTTGAAGGTCAGATGGCTGTCGCTCCATGTAAAATATTGATATTCGACACCAACCTAGTTGAAATTAATGAGAACGAAGAATGAAGTTGGCTAAGTGGATGATCTTTCTTGATCCTCAAAGCTCTTCAGTTGCATTCCTCGCTTAATCCCGTATTCTGTCATAAATTATGCCTTAAACATCGCAGCATACCGCGCCACCACCGTCGACACACGATGTTTACCAGCAATTAAATATCAATTTTGTAAACATTAATCATCCTACGAATTGTTATAAATGTGGCAACGTTCGGAAGCTGTAAACACTTTGGTGTGACATAGGGGCTTCGGTTTCGGGCAACTTCGGGACTGTTCGAAGGTGTTCGTGTATCGATATGTTGTGATGAATTGGTTTTGTCGTTCGATCTACATCTACGTACGGAATAAAGAACAAGGCTGTTTTTACTGTTCTGTGGATCTACGACTTATGATTCGATTTTTAGGGTTCCGTACCAAAACGGTAAAAAAGGAACCCTTATGGTGCGACTTCGTCTGTCTGTCTATCTGTCACACCTGCTTATTTCAGCAACTACTAATGCTATCGACTTGAAATTTGGAACAGTTATAAAAAATGCTTGTCCAACTTTATTGCAAATGAAAAAATTAAAAAAATATTTTTATTTTCAATGCAAAAGTGGGCCGGAGTGGGGGTCCAAAATTTCAAAGTGGGGTTACTAGGTCAAGTGACATATCATATGAAAGGGCTTGATCTGCACATTTCAAAATATATTTTTATTTAATTTTATGTCTCACAGTTTTCGACATTATGATGAAAAATGTCTGAATAAATACCATTCCCCCCCCCTTATCTCCGAAGTTTGCGGAGTGAAAAATCTGAAATAATTAGAGTTGATAGGAATTGACCCAAATATGGCACCAAAAATAAAAAGATGTTCCGAACTAGTACAGTTTTTTCAAAATCATCAAAATTCTTTCACAAACAAACTTAGTTTTGCGGTCCGGTTTTTTTCACTTTATACGTCCAAAACTGATACGGAACCCTCGGTGCGCGAGTACGACTCGCACTTGGCCGGTTTTTTTTACTTACAGCTGTATCATACATGCACAGATTTGTATGTATGTCAATGTCATTCCTTTGCAGCGCCATTGCTTCAGTTTTAGCGACTACAGCTAGACTATTCTGTAACGACACGCTGCGTGAGTCAATTATAATCATAATAATATAATCGATACTATAATATACAAGGTGGCAGGTTAGACAGTGGAAATATTTTAAGGGGTCATTGTACTCATCATTATGAACAACTTTTACTATGGGACCAACCCTGAAATCGCGATAAAAAAATCAGCTCTTCCATACATTTTGTTGAGTTATGTGAACTGAAATGTATGGAACAGCAGATTTTTTTTTCGCGATTTCAGGCTTGGTCCTATAGTAAAAGTTGTTCATAATGATGAGTACAATGACCCCTTAAAATATTTCCACTGTCTAACCTGCCACCCTGTATATCACATGCGTGAGAATACTCCCTCAGTGTTAACGTCTGAATCCGGTGAGCTCACGGTGAGATTTTCCCGCGAACGTTGCCAAACAAATTCGAGGAAGCTTTGATAGGCGTGCGCGTTTCCGACAACCGTAGTGAAAATATCACGGTGAGATTCTTCCTCGAGCATTTGCATACAAATTGGCAGTTCTCGCGGCTCTCTCTAGACTAGCGGTTCAGCTGGATGTTCTGCAACTTTAATCTATAAGTTAGCCGGTCTTTCCACCATTGTGTCACAAGATTTACCTACCCTTTAAGAGTCTTGTTCTAAGTACTGATGTTGATTGATGGCACGTCCTAATGTTACGCTTTACGTAACACAAATTATGGCTTCTATTAATACACACATCAGAAATATGGAATATGGAAACTGTGGTTGTGGCTTTCTGCTTTTACTTGTACATACATTTTTACGTCCATAACATGATTTTGTCCCGGTTAATGGATGGGTAACATCACGCTGTGAACCTTTGGGAGCTAAGCAACAGGGGTGAAAGCGTGGGACATAGTTCGCTGTTGGTTATATATAACACTAGCTTCCGCCCGCGGCTTCGCCCGCGTTTTTGGGATAAAAAGTAGCCTATGCGTTATTCTGATGTATAAGCTATATTACTGTAAAGTTTCATCAAAATCCGTTCAGTAGTTTTGAAAGAGTAACAATCATCCATACATCTATACATCCTCACAAACTTTCGCGTTTATAATATTATTAGGATATAACCAACAGCGATCGGTCCAATAAAAAGCAACATAAAGCTAAGAATGTAATAAAGAGCTAGCATACCTAATTACCTACCTCAGATCATAGAAACAAGGAGACGTGCCAAGGCGCTCTCGAGCTTGATGCCTGATCTTGAGCAAATTGCTCATATTAAAAAAACGCGCTGGCGACGAACCGAACACGATCGATGGTATCAAAATCAAAATCAAAAGTCATTTATTCAAAGTGGGCTAAATGATTAGCACTTTTTGAACGTCAACATACATAAGACAGCCCCCAAAAACGCCCGCCCTTCACCGCTTCCTAGTGTTTTAGCTGCGAAGAAGAAACGGCGCAACAAACTCCGCAGCAAAAATAAGCAGTATAAATACACTGTTTTAGTTTAGTGCTAGTGTTGAGTGACGATTAATATGCGCGTAATTGTGTCGAAAAATGTACCAAAAGTGGCATCAGTTGTTCCGGTACTAATTTGCTATGATGGCATATCTCTTTGTTTCTATGATCTGAGCTAATTACATTTTATAATTTCATAATAAAGACGAGTGAATATTTCATAATATTGCCATTTTATATATTATTCAAACAGCAATCATTAATCCTACAAAGTGACTTTATCATGAAACCCTGTGACCAATTAGGCATGATTAAAGATCGAGCTTTTATTACTATCCAGCCATATTCCTAATTAACGACGTCTGTTTGCTTCTTACAGTTTTTAATTAAAACTGTTTTGAGCAAAACTGTTAGCATTCGGTAGCGGTTGTCGGCAATTTTGGGCTATCCACTTTGTACCGAACGGATCAAACAAATTAAAAGCTGCCCTTTTGTACTTTAATTTATTTGACCTGTGCCGATAAATAGCGTTTTTGTTTGTTTTTTATTTATCGACGGCTTATTGCGAATGTTTTCAGAAATGATTTATTTGAGTTTTGGGACTTTTTGAAATTGGTTACGGCGGAATGTTTTGGGCGAGTGGCTCGAGTGTTTTGCCAAATACAAGCAAGAATGGTTGCAATTATGTTTGATATCCTCGAACGAACCATTTCAGGTACCAATCGTTATTTTTGATTTATGGCTTGACTGAGCAATTTCGACAGCGATTTACTAGAAATGGTTCCTAACTCCGCGCTTGTACCTACTGAATTTTTTTCTGATGAAAAACCAACCCAACATTCATTGCTCGACCTGATAATCAAACCTGGAATTCACGAGCACAGCAGCCAGTGACCACTAGACAGACATTTTATAATCATTAATATATTGTACTAGACTTTTGCCCGCGACTTCATCCGCGTGGACTACAATGACTTGACCAGTTTAAATGACCTCCGTAGTGTAGGGTGGCTAGTACTACCAAGAGGTCAAGCCATATCTCTAGTTTATCCTACCGGAATTATATGAAATGTGGCTTAGATTTTAAGTTGGACCCCAAGCTATCGAACTGTGAAAACTACATCAAAATCCGTTCAGTACTTTTTGCGTGATGCGCGCACAAACAGACAAAAAGTCTTTTTGGATATAGTTACGTCCCAGTACCCTATCCCGACTGTTTTTTCTGGAATATCTTCAATGTACAGACACAGCTTGTTTATAATTTTATAATAGTAGGTATAGATATCTTCATGATGTTTACAAAGCCATTACTAAATATAGATATTGTTATATTGCATCTATACCGCGTTGTTTGAAGTTCATTCCACACAAAACAGAGGCGCCGCACAAACACATATTAATGCATTGTTATTAGTACACCTTGTAATTAAATTCTCTGTGTAATTAGATGTTATTGCGTCTTTGTATTCTACTTGTAAGGGTTCTAAAGCGGCGATAATTCAGCTGTATTACGATATCTAAGAAATCGGCATTGTTACCAAAAGAGTCCAAATTCGAGATGTTTACTAGTAGCTAGTCATTAAAGAATTCCAATATCCACCTCCCGGCTTCATTATCAGGCCCGCGTCACCAAGTGTAATGTATGAGACTCGTTAAAACAAGCCAAATGACCCCAAACTTGAGGGATTTCCTATTAGCTATTGAAGAGTACCATTTCCACCTCCTGGCTCCATTATCAGATCAGTTCGATGGTACCAAATTATTGTATCATCGTTCGGATTACATATACTTGCAAAGTTTTAAATCGATACGTCTAATTGGACCTAGTTATGCAAAAAAGATCTAATCAACATTACATTAAGTCAGTTTTGAAGAATCAGCTTTCAGGTTCAGATATTAGTGCTGATTTTTGACATATCCTTGCGTAGCTATCGTGAGGTATTACCTACTATTGGTTTGAGATTTTGTTTTTCACATCATTCTCATCACACCATTCTGCCATTTTTTTATTCTATTTTTTTTTTAATATATCAATCGAATGTACTGCCAAGACAAAATCATTTCGCTACGGGAAAACAACCGCTAAAATTTCGCCATGTATAGTGGATGTGGGGTGTAGATTGGATATTTTTTGCATAAATATTTTCAACTAGAAGAAGATTAGATTAGAAGAAAAAAAACTTTAACTAAAGCATAAGATCCCTTGTATTCTTAGCCGCCAATCTAGAGGCCTTCACCGCAGTAAGATCGAGAAATAGAGACGCGCCTAGACGATTATCGACTACGTATCTTGACAGATCCCTTAATGGGATCGGAGGGCGCACCACTCAATTATCCACGAGAGCTTATTGCCAATATTCCTTCAAAGCTAGGTGGCCCTTCAAGCTTCACTTTGAGGGACATTGAGGTAATTTTTTTGTTAATCGATTAAGTGTGTATGGTTTTGATTCGAACGCTATAGTTATGAAGGATCGATTCTTGAACGGGGTGAAATACTTTCAGATGGGGTGACAATTCAATTATTCCATTTATGTTTTTCTTAAAACGTAAAGTCAGTAGCAAAAGCATTAGACATGTTACCAAATCAGTTGTTACATAAGTAGGTACCTAAAAATAAATTTTGATGTAGTACTCTATCATACATTTATTGGTTAATAACAAGCTACCTAAGTAGAAAATGTTTCTAGTTTGAGTATTTGAATCTATAATGAAAGGCCTCATTTCCATTTGAAGAGAGACGAGACGAATCAATTGATTCGAATTTAACTTAAACGATTAAATATTAACAAATAAATGCGGTTAAATGAGACACAATTAAAATCCTATTGTTTTGCGGCCCAATTTGAGCTACTGTGAATTGACACTCACTTGGTTGAAATACGAGTACATAAAATATGCAGACGTATTTAAAAATTAAACTGGTTAAACGGCAACGGCCAAATGTTATAGAAAAATTAATTGTTCGCAATTACTAATTTTAAAACTATAGCACGTATTGCTGGGCCGAAAGCCAAAAAATCAAGCTATTTAATTATCGTCTTGGCGAGGTGACCTCCCGCTCTGTCGTGTCGAGGGGTACTGGTCGGAGACTGCAAGCGCTATTGCCGTGAGTTTTAGATTTATGGAGGGGCATAACGCTAATTTTCCTTACGTGACGATTTCTGCTAGTCAACACCTATCTCAGACGCCGCTAAGGACCTTCGTTTCAAAAATAAAATTCTGGACTATCCATAAAGCCACAAAAAGCTGGTTAGTACATTTGTATTCCAGTATCAACCTCAATCAAGTTTATCGTAATGTTACCTTTACCGTAATGGATATGCTCTCACAAACACAATGGTTTCTATTTGTATTTAACTCACAAATGAGATGAATAGACAACCTTTAGACAATGCTCGATATAAACCGTCGAATGATGTCCATTGCTGCTTTGTTAAGGACTTTGATATAGCTTTTGTGTTTTAGAAAAGCTATGTTAAATAATAAAGTCTGTCTATGAGCGTGTCGTTGGAAGACAAAAGCGTTATCGAATAAAGAAAAACAAAAATCGACAGATGAAGTTGACACTGAAAGTCACATTGATAAGAGGTTTTTAACCCGATAGCAGCGGTTTAGGCTTTGCGTTAACTGAGTTTTAAAGTATAGATTGAAGATTGATATTCAGCCGCATATAGGAAAAAGGCTAGGCAGATGACTATATTACCTAAGAGCTGATTTCTACGCAATCCATTTCAGCATTTTTCATTGTCAAACCCCTTTTTGTTGAACCCATTTTCGATCATACTTGTGTTTCAGTTTTCACGTAACATTTTTCAATGAAATTCGACACAAGCTCGTGTTACCGATTTTACCATTATATTCGATAAATTCTGCTCACAGACACAGCTAACAACGAATATATTATTCGTCCAATTAGAACGGTGCCCTGTGATTGGTCAACGGAGATTTCAGTCTCAGGCCAATCATGAAGACAGGGTAGTGAGGATAAGACTTCGTGTTTTCTAAAATACTTAATTTTGTGGTTTCGACCACACAGCTCACCCACAATTTTTGTATGTGATTCTTTTTAAGTTTTTAGCTTTGTTAATCTAAAAAAAAATCGATCCGATACTAAAGAGAAATAATATCGTTCTGTAAATTATTGTTGCAACTAGTTTATACAGCCAGTTACTCAGACTTTGTCGTGAGTTCGCCACAATTATGCATAAAACCGAGCTCGAATATAAATATGAATCCAAATTACAGAAGCCGTGGTCGCGCTGTTGATTCATTTTTGTAAAAGATTTATATATTTCCAAGAGAATCGAGAAAGAGTTAGGTAATAGGTACTTATAATTGATGATTGAACATTATTTAACTTAAAAAATAGTAAATTAAAAATTAAAAAAACCCGACTGCCAAAAAACAACTAAAAAGTTCAAAACAAGAGCACTTTTCAAGCAGTCTGATGCAGTTGGTGGCAATTATTTGTGTTAAATCTTAGATTTTATGCCACCAACTGCATCAGACTGCTTGAAAAGTGCTCTTGTTTTGAACTTTTTAGTTGTTTTTTGGCAGTCGGGTTTTTTTAATTTTTAATTTACTATTTTTATTTTTCACTTTTTAGTTTTTAATGTATGTTTTCGTAATCTTCTTTTCGAGCCCTTCATTTTGATACCCCAAATGATAGGTTTTGAGGATAAGTAAGAATTAGCGAGAATGATTGCTTTGTTAAACAACTTTAAATCGTTATATATCCTAAACTATTATTTAAAATGAAAAATAATAAAAGGAACCTAAAGATGATTTTAAAATACCTATTCAACGACACCCCACTTGACACAGTTCATCAACTTTTTTTTTTTTCATTTTGACAATATGGCGTCTGGTTGTCGCTGTGGTGAATTTTGATTACTGTTATGTCTTTAGTGACACTCGCAAGGTTAAGACGAATCGATTGACGTAAGAATTATCAAAATCGGCCTACGCATTTGGTCTCTAGAACGCCACATAGAAACAAACATACATACATACATACATACATACATACATACATACATACATACATACATACATACATAGACTGATAAACACATTACCCTCCTTTGCGTCGCGCAGTCGGGTAAAAAGCTCTTAAAACTTTGGCACGGAAATAACAAGGATAATTATATGTTTAATCAGTGGTTAAAAATGACAAGTTTTTTAGAGTAAGGGTGTTTATTTCCAACCAACCAAAGTTTTATCACACATCACACACTTAAAATCTAATGGCACATCCACGCTATCCTCGCCCCGTCTTCGGCCCATTACACACATTCGTGTAATCCTAACGTGACACCCAATGCATTGTAATGCGACATTATTCGCTCCGGTAGTTTTATCTCAGTCGGACAGTGTGAACGAGGCTTTAGGGGCTCCCTGTGGCCTAAATGTAGCTACGTGAAGTACATGAAGAAGGTAAAAATATGGTTTCGTATTTTCAGATTTGTAGAGCAATTTGGTTAAGGTTGAATAGTTTTTAGTTGAGATGGATGAGAGAGAAAAAAGTATAATGCAGAAATATCAAAAGTATTATGGTACACTCACGTCAAAGAATATGAAAACGCTTTGCGAAGTTAAAACACGTTTTACTTTTAAATATTTTCAAGCAATGCGAGTGCTATATGTATAAAATATATGTATATATTTTTTTAAAGAAAAGTTGCCCCACACTAGGATTTCTTCTGTGTTGTGGGTGCGTTTATAAACACAAATTTCACATACAAAAACAGCTAGACCAGTGCGGGAATCGAACCCGCGACACGTTGCGCAGCAGCCAATCTCTCAGCCACAGCGACAACCGTGCGGCCAACAAAAATGTCTACTAAGATTCGTGAGAAATAGTTAGGCTATTTAACATCACGCTACCACCCTTAGGGGCCGAGCAACGGGGGTAAAACTCAGCTAGTTTAATATATCAAAATTAAACTAGTAAGTTAGTTCGTTCGTCTCCTATGCATTCGTGCATCGTTCATATCGACCTACTCAACTGATTAAGACGAAATATGTCTTAGATTTCGGTTCAGCCGTTTTCACGCGATGAGGTAACAAACAGACAAACACAAAGTCTAAAAAAATGTTTCGTGTTTTTGTTGCTTATAATTTAATGTAATATTCCGAGCTGATTTTTGTGAAAATATTTCCAATGCAAAGATTATTTTACCTCTACTACTCTAGAAAAACAGTTGTATAACCTCAGATCATAGGAACAAGGGAGATGTGCCAAGGCGCTATTGAGCTTGACGCTTTGATACGGTCACATTGACCGCATAACAAACGTACACGCTGGCGATGAACCAAACACGGTCCGATGATATACATACAGTGTTTTAGTTTAGTGCTAGTGTTGAGTGACGATTAACAGTGTTAGATTGAGGGTGTGCGGATTTTTTTGTGTGGGAGATCTTTTTATTCAGAAGGAGCGCTTATAATTGTGTCGAAAAATGTTCTAAAAGTGGTGACAGTTGTTCCCGTACTAATTTGCTATGATGGCATATCTCCTTGTTTCTATGATCTGAGTGTATAACTATACCTACAAGTCTTGTCAAAAATATTTTTTTACCAGTTTTATTTTCATATCTCCTAAACAAAACTCAACCATCAGACAAAACCTTATTTTTACAACAAAACAGCTAACCAAGAAGAATTAATATCCGTTCCTGTCAAAGGAATTCAATGAAAGGACCGATACAGCAATAATTAGGAAGTCACCGACCGTTGCATTGTTAGCAGAATAAAACCGACAGTTGTCCTCCATTTGTCAATCCGACTTCCTCCATTGGCTTCGTTAAAGCTTCCTTGCTACGGATTGTGAGGTTTTGTTGAAGAGTATTGGGTTAGAATTGTACTGGTCAAAATGTACAAGTATTTTACCTACCTTATTTTAAAGAATGTGTACATAAGTTTTATGTTGAATTTTTTTTTTCAAAGCAAGCTTTTATGATAATCACTTCCCAGCCCCATCATGAGACCCTGAACATCATCTAGGCCCTACAGTACTTGTTAAGTCAAATCCAAAGAGCCCAAACACGACCGAGTAATGTTCATAAATTGAAGAGTTCCCATGGCCACCTCCCGGCCTCATCATGAAACCATCTCTATGGTACCATATTATTGCATTGTAAAGATGTGACCGATATATTCGTATTCGTTAAGATATCAGTAATATTAGGCGTATTCACATATCAGTAATCCGACGGATTCTGATATGCTAATATTCCGTATCCGCTTTATTTATACACTGATCGTTCAACATCGGTTGGATAATATCACTCGGCTACTCGGCTCGTCTGCTGATATAGCTGATATTCGTGAATATTCGTGACGGATATCTGTGTCGTTCGTATCGTTAATATGGTGCGAGCGAGCGAGCCAAATGAATGACCGAATGGATTAACCAATAAGAGCGTCTGGCGGGTATTCGATCTCTATTGTACAGAACTTAGGATTTTCCATTGGATATTTTATATCATGGCGACCCGGGATTTTACAAATACAACAACTCTTTTTAAGATTTCTTGACTGGACTCTTTAGTAGAGTTTCTAATAGTGTATTTATTTACATTTACTTATTTTATAGTAAAATTATTGGAGATATACTAGTTTTATACTACCACGGTTTTTCCCCCCAGTATTATTGTTAAGATCATAACAACATTTACTGAAATAAGTTATTAAAACGTTAGTCGTAAATCATTCTTTAAATGAGTGCCTAGTAATTATGCTATTATTAAAATTATTTATCAAAGCATATAAACCTAGCATACATCCTATAAAAACTAATAAGATCGCTTGGTAAAATAAACATATTACAAGAAAGAATAGTGATACGTACGATACGATATCAGTAATATTCATATATTAGTTAAAATATTATAATATCACTTGACGAATATATTCATATTAACTAATACTGACAAATATCGGTATTAACCCATCTTTATTGCATTGTCACCGAGGTTACACGTCATGTGTTCCAAATTTCAGCTCCATCGGTTGGGGGGAACTGGTCTAAAATTCTGTTGCAAGATTTTGCCCACCACTAACAGGGCAAGTTAAAAAAACACTCTCGAGCTCGATTCCTTATATTTAATTTACCGATTGTTACACAATCGGTAAATAAAATATAAGAATCGAGCAATTTTGGAAAATGCCGTTGCCTATGGAAAAAAATATCAAGATAAATGAAACAAAAAGACATCCCTGTTTCATATGCATAACTTCTTGTGACGCCCGGAGTAATAAATGTCATGCTGAGACAGCTCGAGCGATATTGAAGATCTTCACATGTCTTCCATTCTATTCCTTACTGATAATGTGAATGCAGGAAGTGGTGAGGGATGGTTCATTTTGAGGACTATTTTTATTATCTGTCGATGTTCAGTGCTCATTAGCTTTAGCCTATGTAGGGTGGGTTGTTTCAAAGGTAGATATACGTAAGTAAGTACGTACCTAATTGTAAGTCAGTAGGTAAGTAATCGTAAGCCGGTAAGTAATCGTAAGTCATATCTAATTTGCATCCGATTTGTAGAGCCAATTCGGGTGAATCTCAACAGATTGGCACGTTATCACCTACCTTTTCACGTGGCAATCTGTTGAGACTTGCCTGGATTGGTTCTACTGATCAGGCGTAAAATTGGGTCCTTTGTAGGCACCATAAGGCATTAAGCCCGCCTTTGTATGTTGCACAAAGTTTAATAAATAAATGAATGGGCGAGAATGGTATTTTTTTATTGGTTGATCGATTGTTTTTCTCCCTGTCCAAAAAACATCAGTTACTAAAATAGGATATCTATCTGTCCTTTTAAGGTACAAATAAACCTTTTTAACTTTATTGTGGACCAATAAACTATTTATATAGCACTTTAGAAATAAAGAAATTGAGCCATTGGAGCCGTCTCTCTCAAAAGCTAAAGGACCCTAAATTCGGGTCCGGATTGTCCGCTCAATAGCCAGCGAATAATGAACCTTAAAAAATACGATGGAAACACTCTTCAAATCACTTGGGACGCTTCTATTAAATCGAAAGAGATATTTATTTTGAAGTTGCTTCAAACATCTTTAGATAACCGTGTCGGGAAATTAAGTTCGGGTTCGTTCGGAGGTTGTAGGGTGAATTCGTGGTTATAGAGTGGAAAATGTTGTTATGATTGTGAGTAGAGGAAATTTATAGTTTTTGGTAATTGAAAATGTTGTTATTGAGGTTATGTAACGAATTGGTGTGGTTGATATTATAGTGGAAATGTGGAATCACATCAGACTACCAATTTTGTCACTATTTAGTGTTTAAGTTATAGAGAAAAGGGGTTTAAAATTTCAATTAAAGTGGGTATGACACGATAGCTGTGTAGTCAGAGTGATACGCCACGGTACGGCATAGGTTGATCCTAGTTGTTTTTAAAACTCTTTTATACTTATAAATTCGCTTAGGGTAACTTTGGTCCAATGGTCAAAATGGCAAAATTATTGAAAAATATTAGGGAAGCTAGATCATTACGGTAATAAACTCATAGTATTCTATCGTACAAGATAGAGATTTAAGACATCATATACAGGTGGTACATTTTCATGTAAAGTAGCATGCAAATCTAAAGACATATTGGTCTTTAGCAGACATTTCAATTTCACCCCATTCGGGAATAGGTGCTATTTCTCACGTAACATTCAATTTCTTAGGGGTGAAAAGTCTAATTTATTACGTACGGTGGAACGCGGAACTATTTCTGGAGGCGATACAAATACGACGCAGAGTAGCCGAGTCTAATTTCTTCATTTTGGATGTATTGACAGAAGATAGTGATAGTGAAAAAGATTTTTGCTGAGCGAAGATTCAAGCAAAAACTAAGTTATAAACTAATAAAAAAAATTGATGATCAAAACCAGCAGTTTTGCATGGAAGTCTAACCTCCAAGAGGTGGACCAACGATCTAGGGAAGGTCGTGGGAATCTCCTTAATTTGGGCAGTGCAAGGACGCTCGTTGCCGCGTTGTGACGATATTTGGGACAGGCATATGTCCAGGGACGTCTTTTCGCTGGTATTATGATGTTGATGGACCAACTTAGCCTATAGATGCTGACCGCTGAACAAAAGCCTTTCTCGAATTTCGTTGCTCCTTAGTAAGGTAGTCATCGATCCATCTGGCTTAAACCTTACGTTGCTTTTGTCGTTTATTTCCGTACAAGGACTCGTCTGCTACCAAAAAACCACTGTTAAAGAAACAATCCTTCGACTTTATTGTCATCATCTTTTGGATATGTAGGCCGCCTGTCGCATTATGAGGAAGTCATTTGCTTTCAGTACACTATACTCATTGAGGAAACCGAAAAAAAGTTGCCCGAAATATCCAAAAAATGTGCCACTACATTGTCCCCAATATTGACAGTGTTATTAAACAAAAAGTGTCACATCACCGTTTGTAATGAATTTTTTTGGCCACGTTTTCCCTTAGGTTGGTCCACAATAGGCAAACTGTGAGCGGCCGACTGAGCTTTCGCTAAACAATTGAAGTAGCAAACTGTTAGCGCAAACTAGCAAACTGTGGACACTCCATTTCAAATATATGGAAGGGCGTACTAAACCGATATGCCGCAACTCAGTCGGCCGCTCCCAGTTTGCCTATAGTGGACACAGTCTTAGAAGTGGCAAGTTGTGTCATTCTTTTATTATATTTATGTTGGTAATGTCTGTGGTTAGGTTGTCAAAGGCCCAAAATGGCGTCGAGAAGATAAGCAACGGGCAACAGTAACCTTACACTGCATAAAGTACCATTTGCCATCTGTAACACATAACACAATTTACACAACAAACTAAAATATTAAGAATGCGAAAGTAAGTTTTTCTTTTTTTTTATTATTGGGTGGGCAACAGGTAGGCAATCCACGTAATGGTACATAAGTGGTCACATTGCCTATTGGACATCTGCAATACCAGAGGAATCACAGATGGGTTGTCCACCGTAGAGAAAAAGTTAAAATTCGCTTTTCCCATCATTCTCTTAGGATTCTAATGAAACGACAGACTGAACACGATCGATGATATACTCGTATAAAACAATTTTTAGTTAAGTGTTAGTGATGAGTGACGAATAACAGTGTTAGATTGAGGGTGTGCGGATTTTTTTATGTGTGGGAGATCTTCATAAGGAGCCCTTGTAATTGTGTCGCAAACTGTTCTAAAAGTGGCGACAGTGGTTCCCGTACTAATTTGCTATGATGGCATATTTCCTTTTTTCTATGATCCGAGGTATACCCTCATTTCGCCAGTTGCGATTTAAATGTGGCAAATTCCGCAGTAAATATGATTGCAATAGTTCACGTCAAGAATGCAATGGTTTTGAATTCTTGACCTCTAGCTCTCCAGACTTCAGAGCTACATCCATTGTACTATCTGTTTCTTTTATTGTAAAGGTTTATGAAGATTGATGTTTAGCAATTTACTTTCCTGGACTAAATAAATGAACTGCTACAAAAATAGTCTACCTTAATTTATTCCGTAGGTGCCTTTAAGTCTAAAGCCAACCAAGGGATCACAGCGAGTGCTTACGTAACCTCATCTACCTTTACATTGATAACATGATACGGCAAAATGCTGATTTCCCTAAGGATCGCGTTTTCTGGAACCAAAAAGTCGCCATTTGTTATATCACTGTTCATTTATTATGAGCACAGTTAAGGAGTGGAATCCATTTATGGAATTTTGACTCCAGATTAAGATTCTTTAATTTTGAAAATTTTGACGTTGAAGTCTAAGGGCTAAGTTCACCGACAAGATAACAGTCCGATAAATTGAAAACGGCCGTTTAATATGACTTTTTGTATAGTAAAAGATAAGTTAAACAGCAGTTTTCAATTTAACGGACTGTTATCTTGTCGGTGAACTTAGCCCTAAGGCCATGTTGTTTCAACTTACAGTTACGTATCTGTAACCGTCAAATATGGCGGCTTGTACGACAATTTCATACTGACTTAACGATTACGTACTGACTTACGAATACAGATGGTTTGAAGCCGCCCTAAGTATTCAATCTTCAAGATACTGCTACTACTTATTTGATACTATAATCTTCAGAGCTAATCGAAGATTTTGTACATTTTATGATAATTAAAATATCATAAGACTACTAATTCCAAATGTAGTTGTTTAAACTGACGAGCCCCTACAACGTTATCTTGATTGAAAAATATTTCTTATTTACATAAGATAGTTACTAAGTAGATATGACTTCATATATAGTCATATCTACAGCAATGATCTCATGATCATTGCTGTTATTTCTGTCTGAAGGAAGGGGCTGGTGAATTACAGTAGCCCTGTAAATTACCTGTCATCTTCTTTTGTTCTGTTGTTCTAACACCGATCTGTATAATTGATGAAAACTATTTTTAGTATGTTAAAAAATATATTGCAAGTGGGTTAGCTAATAAATTCCTGGCCAAACTATGATTAATTAAAAAATTACTTTTTATTAAACTGAGATAGGTAGATAGATAGATAGATAGAATATACTTTATTGTACACCAAATTGTAACAGCATAAATTAGGGTACTTATTGTTAATTTTAAGGGTACAATGGCGGTCTTATCGCTGATAGCAATAAGACTGAGTTTAAAGAATAAATTTAATACCAACCGAAAGTATGAAGAATATAAAAACGGGTTGTCTATTTTTTTCCTGGCGCAATAAATTTGCATGAATTATCTTTCAACTAGATCGGGACTTTACGCGCACAGAACATAATCAAAATAACAGTAGGTACTTGATTGAAACGTCGAGGTTAGTCAAAATACTGTTCCGATTTGAGTTGAAAAACATTACAATTAGGTACAATTCGCGAAAGTTTAAAAACTACGATCAAATATCTTTTCAGAAATCTTTTCCTCCAAAACCAGCCAAACTAGGGTTAATCTCAAAACGTTAGCATTTACCCATCTCAAACAAAAGCACACAACTAGTGTATCCGGTCCAATGCAACCAGGTCACTTGGAAACTGCTACAGCAACGGAGACAATGGCGACGTCACTTCAGTTAATGTATTGCTGTCTTTTAGATACTTACACCTGGCACTACTAGAAGTACAAAAAGTTGATAATACTCTTAAAGATTTTGAGAATTTCGGACTCAATTGACAATTTTGATATTGTAATAAGCGCCTGAGAACTGATGAATTAAACATTAATAATAATGTAAGACTAATAGATGTTCTAGGTGCAAGGAAAGATGAAAATAAGAGGTTTTTTTAAAGATTAAGTAGTATCGATTCTAATTGAAGATTTGATGAAAGTTTGTAAGATACAGAACAACTTCGAAAAATCAAAATATAAAAAACTTAGATACCTAAAAAAATATAAAAAAAAAGTAAAAACCGCCTGCGAAAAGATCACAATAACGTCCAACAGTAATGAGAAACAGTTTCCGAAGCCGGTGCCGAATCAAAACAAATCATAAATCAAAGGCAGCGACTTCCGAAACCATCTTTATCGATGCTTCTGGCATTGCAGACGTCCATAGGCAGGAGTGACCAGTGGCGTGCCTACAGGGCAAGCCCGAGGGATCTCTCAATTTTTCATGAATGTAAGTAGCGTACAATAAAAAAACACTTACAATCATGAAAAATTACGCGAAATACCCTCGGGCTTGCCCTGTAGGCACACCATTGGGAGTGACCACTTACTAATAGACGCACCGCTTGCCTGCTTACCATGCATAAAATGAACCTTCTGAATATACTATTTCGTGTCAATAATATTTACAAACTTTATAAAATTACTCGTAATATTTACGACAAAGCGTTCACAGTGTTTTGAAATGCTCACGTCCTGAAACAAATATAACTCTTGTTTTGCAAAAGGATCGCTATCGTATTTGCGATTTTAATTATGTTTATTTGTTGTTCGCAATCGTGAAAGATAAATGTTTATTGAATAATAGAGGTACAGTTTTAATAAAGATGCAATTGTATTTTCTCATAGATTAAGGCAGAGTTTAATTTAATTAATTAGTGATGTTTTATTAAAGTTACCTCGTTCGTATAAGCGCATTTGAGCGTGTCATATGAATATGAACATTAACTTTATAGAAATAATGTTCATATTCGTATAAAACGCTTAGTTAGGAAAGTAATGTCTAAGTGCGGTCTCTGAATCTCGTCCTTAGAGAAGATGTGTCCAACTTGTCCTGAATTTAGTCTGACCCGCTGTCTTGTCATGATTCTTAATCGTACAGAGAACAGCTAGCTTTATAAAAGCTCCTTAGGATTGTAAAGTAACAATGTGACGCCCTCTGTTCGTAGTAATGGATTAATAAATGTTTCTCAAGTCAGCGGATGTTTCTCTGTTTGTAATAAATTACTTTGATAAGCACCTGTGTCGTAAAGTTGTACAATGTTGAAGAATATAGATTAAGGTGTCTGATTTTGAAAGTGTGGTTTCTTTGTTGTGTGTGTGATGCCACTGTGATTTTTGTTGGTTTTGGAGCCGAAAGAGGTCCATTATATTCATAATTATGAACAATTCCTGCTATGGGGTCAACCCTGAGTCGTGAAAATAAATAAAACAGATTTTCCCTTCCATGATTTTTTTCTGAGAAACGACTGACTATTTCAGGGTTAGTGCCATGGTAGAAATTGATCATGATGAATTTTATTGCCCCCTTTCGTCTTCAAAACCAATTAAAATGCACTGTGTATTATAATTATCAATAATTTGTACTTTTAAAATTATTTTAAATCTGTACGCCATTTATGTTATAAAATGTCAACTTAGATTACCTATTATACATATAATTACTAGCACTTCGCCCGCGACTTCGTCCACGTGTCCCACAGGAACTGTGCATTTTTTCGGGATAAAAAGTAGCCTATGTTACTCAGTGATAATGTAGCTTTCTATCAGTGAAATAATTCTTAAAATCGGTCCAGTAGTTTCGGAGCCTATTCGGTACAAACAAACAAACAAACAAAAAATCTTTCCTCTTTATAATATTAGTATAGATATAGAATAATCTAAGGGCCTGTACACATTACGCCGTAACAACAGCGGCACCGTAACCGATCATATTAAGTTGTTTCATTTCAAAACCCCATCTAATTTTAAAACCGCACTGGTTTTTTTGTCCATTCTCAAATTGACAATCTTCCCTTATTTATGTATTTTAGAAAAAAAATCTTCAACATAAAAATAGCCCCGGAAAATGGTTTAGAAAGCTATTTTTTTCACACACCGATTATTCTGTTCAGGTTTCACGTCACAAACGGCTGACATGACGGCAAGAGTTATATTCTAACAAAAACTAGTATCAAAAACCCAAAAAGAAAATAAAAATTTACGCGTCAATATATTTCGAAACTGCTCGTTAGCGCATTTGCTGCTCAAACAAATTCAATATTCAATGGTAAGAGCAGTAACCATGGGTTTACGATCCCATCAAAATATTCACTGTAGCTTTGCGAGCGTAAACATAATTTATTAAGACTTTGTTTTGAAGCGCTTAAAATGGGTGTTCTTCTCTCGTTTAGGCACGAATCAGGGGGTCTACTCTCTAAGCACGAAATCAGTAGTTTTGACCTTAGTTACGGGCGTTTCTTACTCCGTATCACCTACGGACATAAGATTAGTTTAGGGCCCGAACTAAGAATGAATGATAGCACGATTTGACAGTTGTCCCTACTCCCTATGTGTTTTTATCCGTCCGAAAAATTGAATTTGACACTTGTTTTGACGGAATCTTATGTCTATTGTACTTTCGGACTAAGGACCGGGCAATGGGGGCTTTTTTTTAGGGTTCCGTACCAAAATGGTAAAAAAGGAACCCTTATGGTGCGACTTCGTCTGTCTGTCTGTCTGTCAGAGCTGCTTATTTCAGCAACTACTAATGCTATCGACTTGAAATTTGGAACAGTTATAAAGAAGCACTTTTCAAAATATATTTTCATTTTATTTTATGTTTCACAGTTTTCAACATATGATTAAAAATGTCTGAAAAAATACCATTCCCCCCCCCTTATCTCCGAAGTTTGCGGAGCGAAAAATCTGAAATAATTAGAGTTGATAGGAATTGACTCAAATATTGCACCATAAATAAAACGATTTACCTAACTAGTCCAGTTTTTTCAAAATCATCAAAATACCTTCACAAGCAAACTTAGTTATGCGGTCCGGTTTTTTTCACTTTATACGTCCAAAAATGATACGGAACCCTCGGTGCGCGAGTAAGACTCGCACTTGGCTGGTTTTTTTTATTTAGTGAACTAAGAGCTCCGAAAGTCAAACAATGTGTGTGTCTGCTGTAATTTTCCAACCGCTATATCAAAAATCTGAAAAAAAAAATCAAATCATTTAGGCTATTTTAATAGTTGCAAAAACTGTCTTTATTCATCCGTTTTCAATCGACTTAAACTAGTAAACCAGTTTGTTAGCCTCGATTGAAGTGTAGCGAGCATGAACATCTAACTGTCCTGCACAGATCACTGCATATGATTACTGATGTTTTAAACGGCTGCCCCACAATGTGCTATGATTGTGGTTACTGTAGCGAAAAATATCAACCAATAATATCAGCTTGTAATAATGTTGTAGCCAATAATATCAACCTGTTATACCACAGAGCAAATACTTCTTTTCATAAAGAAAAGAAAAGACGCTTACTCACTACGTGTCTCCGATTTCAAGTTTCGGGAGGCGGCGGGGGGAGGCAATTTATGTACCATTTCAAAATTGATGTCCCTAGATGATTTCAAAATTGTCAGTCAGTATGTCTCAGTAGCTTTGGTTTGAGATGAGAGTACATGGCGATTGTGCGCGAACTCGAGTCGTACGTATGATAAAATGTTCGTGTTCGATGTTAGTGTTCGTGTTCGTTCGTACGTACCATTAAACTATCAATATTATGTAGGAACATAGGTACCTATACTCCAATTGATTGCCCTTTAATCATCCGATAGCACTGATTAGCACCAATACTGATAATGTGGTTGGTTACTGGCACTTACTGAGAAGTGAGAATTGAATTATGTTAACTACCTAATAAAATTAATGTAGTGTAAAGATTGAATTATGGGAAAACGTTAAGTGATTAATATTCAGCATTCATTTTGTTGGTGAGTCAACGTGGTCACTATTAATAAAGAGACACTCTAAATCGATTTTTATAAAGTTAATAAAATTTATGCGAAACCACTGCGGAAATTTTCTCTACCGAATGAAAAAAACAATAATTAAAATCGGTTCTTAACCACCGAAGATAACGCGTAACAAGATGAAAAATTTAGTCGAATTGATAATCTCTTCTGTTTGGAGTCATTTCAAAAGTCTGTGGAAAAAATGGCATGGACTACTAGTACGTAGGCAAGAAAACTGTTAAATTCGAATTTAAATAACAGAAGACAATAAAGGGAGCCATTGTATACGGCATAAATATGAACAAACCCAAAAAAATTTTGGATACAACTATCCCAAAATTGCTAAAAACGACACAATACTTGAAAGTCAATATCGGGACAAAGAACTCTGAAACCCACACGGAATCCATTTAGCCGTTGCCAGTGGCCGTAGATAGGAAATACATGGGAATAGTCCCACATAGGCTGAAAAGCGCATGTGGCCGTAGAGACATTTTTTCGACTTTTATTTGAACAGCTAGCCGTCGGCCTGCCTAAATTATTACTGCAATGTTTTTCGAAATAAAACTAGACCATACTCTCGCATAAAAGCCGTGTATGGTTTTAAAAATTCAATTTTCTCGCGCGGGTTTTCGGCCCGTTTGGATTTTTGGTAATCAATTTCATGCTGAAATTATTGTTAGCAATCATGTTTGGGCAGGAAGAGATTGCAATGCCCTTCAAGTGAGCGAACTAATGAGAATTTAAAAATGTAGTTCAGTTGGACGTGTTTTTTACTTTTTCGTCTTTGTAAGGAGAAATACGAGGCGTGCCTTTTGTTGTTTATTGCACTTTAACTTGGCATTTGTTTCTATTTTTTATCAGGTTTAAGGAAATGTGCCTTTTATATGCAAGCTTCCTTTTAATGTTTAAAGTGTTTCTTCGTGCTCATAATTGAGAGTGATGATAATAAAGTCTCTTCTAGGGATCTTCTAGGATTCTTTAAAACTTATTGCATTGCGTGGCTACCGCCGTTTCACTGGCGATTTATAACTCATATTTTGTAAATCTATCTCACAATCATTAATTAATTACTATTCAACAAGTGCACAAGCTATAAGAAGCACCTATCAATGTTTGTTGAGCACAAAAATATAATAAAAGTTGCAGTAGTTATGTGGCATAGGTATGTCCTAAAAGAACAATGTTTATTTTAGAAAAAGTGTATAAATGTTTGAAAGAATATGTCACGCTGTTTTGAAAATATCAGCCAACCAGCAACATTGGCAGTGGGAGTGACGGCTCAAGCCACTTCAGTATCGTCACACGTTGACTCATTCGCTTCAAAGCCGGGTACGCACGAACGAACACGAACATCGAACACGTAGGTACCAAATGTTCATAGGTACATACACAAATTAGCTAAGCGAACATTAATACAGTTCGATTCGAGTTACCGCTCAACCACCATGTACTCGTACTCTCAAGTCTCAGACGTTCTCAGTAGCCATGACTTCGCCATTGGAAGTGGACGATAGTGAAGTAGCAATGTTGTTACGTAAGGAGTTTTTATGCATTTCCATTGGTTAACGGAGCCATATCCGCTCCTCACCGCTCCGCTTCAGTGAACAGGTTTATCAAAATTCTCCAAAATCGTCTAAACAGAACGTACAATGGATCGCCACGAATATATTTGACGAGCACAGTGTTCGATGTTCGTTAGTGGTACGCACAAACAAGTTGCATGTATCATGCAACGTAACAAAGTTCGTACGTGCGTACGCGGCCCAATGGTCATTGTTCTTAGATACCAGATGACCTAATTTCCTTGCACAAAACGTGATACATATGAAAAGTTTATGATTCAACGTCATCATATTTTCAAGTATTTATAGATAACTTTACCAAAGATGTACTTACAAGTAATTTTACTAGTAACGTCCTCTTCGTTGCACTTAACACTGCCGATAAATCGGTGATAAAATCGATGTTTTGACTGGTGAAATGATTGAATAGATAAATGAAGTACGCTTACTTGGTAGTTAAATGATAAGTAACATTATTTTGTTCTTTAAATCTCGTTGAGCATAAAAATAGATACGAAATTAAGACAAACAAACGTATAGATCTCTGTTGATGATGATTTTATCTATATTTTAATATCACAAAGAGGTAAAGTTTGCATGTATGTGAGGTAATCTCAGGAACTACTGATCCGATTTTGAAAACTCTTTCAATAATAGGAAACTAAATTATCTATGAGTGGCATGGTTATACAACCATATGCCTTCCACGGCGAAGGTTCCAGTCCAATCCCGAGGCATGCACCGCTGACTTTTCGAAGTCAAGTGCGCATTAGAATATATAATTATCACTAGCTTTAAAATTGAAGGAAAACATCGTGAGGAAACCTGCGTGCCTTAGAGTTCTCCCTCCATAAAGGTAATGAATGTCTGTGAAGTCTGCCAACCTGAACTTGTTTATAATTAAGCCTTTCAATCGGCATTATAAAAATACAGGCGTTTTTTCACATTTGGTCGGTTCGATTTCCAGCTGAAGCAAGCAACTTTTTTTTTTTTTTTTATACAGTATTACTTAATTTTATAGTTAAAATTAAGTAATACTTAAAATAAAGTGAAGTTTCTATGAAGCAAAACTTCCTATCTCAAATATTTAAAGTACTTTCCCTCCATGTGGCATAGCCGTGGGACACCCTGTATATATTTACATATATAAAATTCTTTGTCCTGACTGACTGATGGATCAACGCACAGCCTAAACCGCTGGTCGTAGAAACGTAAAATTTGGAGGACGTATTCCTTATGTGATGTAGGCATCCGATAAGAAAGGATTTTTGAAAATTTCACTCCCAAGAGGGTGAGAACGGGTTCGAAAGTTTGTATGGGAAAACGTGTTTGCTTAGCTTTATTTCCGACCTCCACGCGGGCGAAGCCGCTGGCAAAATCTAGTTAGGTATATTATGCTCATATCAACGGCTTGGTGAACCGATCTGGCATCACTTATCACTAAAATGGGTAGTTGTAGAGGATTACACACATAAATATTACTAAGCATCAAGCTTAGCAGAAAGATTAGTAATCAATTTGTTGTTTGTGAGCAGATAAGAGACAACGCCGCCAATCGTCTTAAAGAATTACAAGATAGACCGAAATTCCTTTAACTCTAAAAACAACAAATTAATGGCGAATTAGATAACATAACATCGTAACTGTATTTCCCGAATGATTAGGCAAAGGTGTACAGTACGGTCAGCGACATATATAGATAGCTGATAATTTCAGAATTAATTCAGATCATAGAAACAAGGGAGATGTGCCAAGGCACTATTGAGCTAGACGCTTTAAGTTGATCAACGTGATTTTGCTTCCGACGGATCGAACGCTATCGATAATATAAATACTACGTTTTAGATTATTGTTAGTGTTGAGTGACGAATAACGGTCTTGAGGGTAAGCGGAACTTTTAATGTGTGGTAGATCTCTATATTTACAAAGGAGCGTTTGTAATTGTGACGCACACTGCTTTAAAAGTGGCGACAGTGGTTCCTGTACTTATTTGCTATGATGGCATATTTCCCTGTTTCTAATCTGCAGTAAGTATAACCTAATTAGTTTTAAATATATCATAATACTAGTTTTCAAACTATTAGGTACCTGCTCTTTAATAATTTGTTACAAGCAAGTAATCATTGGCATGTTTTCTTTCATAAAACTTTGTCGAACTTTGGACTGACTGTACTTACATTTCGTAATTTATGTTTTAAGTCCCATGTAAACAGGGGCTAGCTTATTGCCATTAATCAGGTACAAATCTGCAAAATGCTACTGCGAATTTTGTAAAAAAAATCCAATAACGTAGCGGAACCTACACGAGGCAATAAATTACAAGATGACGAATTGCAAGATAAAATTAATAACAATGAAACAGTCACAATAGGTGATAGAGAATATCTGCTATTAAATGTACTCATAATTGTAAAGATACTTGTGATAAGAAATTGTTTATATAGCAAGTATTTTGTACAAGAAATAAACAGTCCAGTGGTTCAAAATGTTGGCTGTAAATGTGTGTGTGTTCATGGTGCTTGCTATAAGCCATATTGTGGCTAGCGAAAGTGAGTGATATATAATATATTTTACAAGCTTTTATTTAACTTGCCCTGTTAGTGGGGGGCCAAATCTTGGCACTGAATATTGGACAAGTTCCCCCCAACCGATTAATCGGAAATATGGAACGCATAAGTCACTTCGATGACAATGCATTATTATGGTACCATGGATGTGGTCTCACGATGGACCCGGGAGGTGGCTTTAAGAACTCCTCAACTTCTTAACATAACTTTGTCGTGTTTGGGCTCTTTGTATTTGTCTGGACAAGTACCTATCTGCTATAGACCTAGATGATGTCCAGGGTTTCATGATGGAGCTGGGAAGTGGTTATTATAAAATCTTGTTTTGAAAAAACGTTTTTCAATAACTTATTATGTTACAGAAGCAGTAGTTTGTTACTATGGTACATGGGCCACTTACAGGTATAGCCTCGGAAAGTTTGACGTTGAAGATATCAACCCACATCTCTGCACACATATGATTTACAGTTTTGTGGGACTAAATTCTAACGGAAATGTTGTATCATTAGATCCTTATTTAGATCTACCGGATAATTATGGTCGAGGTATGTTTTTTTTTCTTTACTTTACTTTACCATTACGAGAAAAAATATTTTATTATGTAGGTATAGAACAATCCTGGAATTCCGGAGGTGTATCCATATTCTTAAAATGTAGCTTGAACAATATACGTATTTGACATCGGTCATTTTAATCATGCAATATTTTGAGAACTGTAATGTAACGTTTAATGTCGTTGACCCACACACTACCTATTAATTAATTAACTAGGTAATTAGATACAGAGAGCCGGCTCCATTCAACGAAAAAAATGGCACGCACACATGGACAAGCGTCTTCGTACAACAAGTGCAAGCACACTCGCGACTGGCATTCGTTCAAAGAAACGCAACACAACGATCACGAGTCTATGTGCGCGTGCGCATGGTACCTATCGCTCGTTGTTCGGAGCTGGCCTTCTGTATTTAATTATTTTGTAAAGAAAATATCCTATATATTCTTTTCCAAGGTTCAAGCGATCTCGATACAATATTTCATCAAAATCGGTTCTCCATACTTTTCACCCATTTTCAAACAGACTAAGTCGCGGGCAACAGCTAGTTTATATTATTAATTTTTTAGGACCTGAATAAAGTAAATGAACCTATCTCTTTGCATTTTAGATAACTTCAGAAAATTCAACGCATTGAAACAGAAAAATTCAAGATTAAAAACACTTTTGGCTGTTGGTGGGTGGAATCAAGGATCCGCTAAGTTCTCTACCGTAAGTTTACTGTTCTAGTAAGATACTTTAATCAAAACTCTCAATATACCTTTGAATATCTACCAAACAATCACCTTTTGAATTGATATGCGATTACACTTTTTTGATATCGCTGGATAGATCTTTGAAATTGTTAAATATGGCAGCCTGGATAACAACATACTAGCAACGATTACAAGTAACTTACAAATACAGATGGTTTCAAACAACCCTGCCACAATAAGTTCACGACCATTTTACTTCATAACACGACAGTTACAAAACAAACCCAAAACAACAGTCACCACAACTGTTCATTCATCACCAGCTAACAACTGCCCATACATTTCAGATGGCAGCCAGCGCCTCGCTAAGAAAGAACTTCATCGACAGCGCCCTAAAGATGATAACCAGCCACGGGTTTGATGGCCTAGACATGGACTGGGAGTACCCGAACCAAAGAGATACTGTCTATGGAGCTGCGGACATTGATAACTTTACAACTTTGTTGAAAGAAATTAGAGCAGTGTTTGACAAACATGGTCTATTGCTCACTGCTGCAGTGTCGGCTGTAAAGGCATCAGCTTCGCGGTCTTATAATGTTGCACGCATATCAAAGTAAGTGGATTTTACTGCCTTTTGGTATTAAGTATATGTTTAATGTGGAGTCGCATTTTATTTTGCTGGATGGACCGACGCAAGCGTTATTCCTGGAAAAGCTGCAGTTTTTTCGCTTAAAAATTTGTTTATCTTCGCTTTATTCTTTAACTTCTATTTGGAATTCTTCTTTTTTCGTATTATTATGAACTAATAATGTACCAGAATGCTCATGCCATGGTAAAAATGAACTAATCAGTAAGGTGGTGGTAGAGCTGATAGCCTTGCGTGTCCCGGATGCACATTTAAATATCGCCAATCATGGAGGCTATTTCTTTCTACTAACAATTTACTCGACATGAAATATGATCATGGTAGGCTTATTATATTATTGATTGCATCTATCCCTTCCGTCCTTTTAACTGCTATCTGATATCCTCGACAGTCATTTATACAGATTTTGTTAGCATTTATAAAATTTGAATATTGCCTGCTCCGACTTAATTTTGCAGATACTTGGACATAGTAAATATAATGACATACGATATGTACGGGGCTTGGGATATCGTCACTGGACACAATGCCCCACTCCATAAAGGGGAAGGAGATGACGCTGCAGTTCCAGAGGACTTGAACACTTTGGAACAAGCTTTAAACTACTGGATTGGTGCAGGTAAGAAAATTACTCGTAAATACCCATCCCTTATCAGGTGCGTCACCTATTATAGTTAGAGCATCTATGGGATGCCCGTAATCTTCTCTCTTTCAAGTGTTGTGTGCCTTCAGGCTACTAAGTCAAGTAGATGCGAAAATGAAATTGGTATTTATTTGAGTACTAAAACTATTTTCTAACAAGTTAGCTTTCCACAAAACTTTCCGAGTATTTTTACACGAAAACTATGTATCTTGTCTTCATTAGTTTTGATGAAGCAATCGTTATATTGCAATTAATGCTAACAGGACCTATAGCACTAAACGCGTTAATAGAAGACAATGAGATTGATTAATGATTATATCCTTCCTAAGACTTAACGTTGTTCCATGATTTACTTAGTGTATCCTATATTCAAGTTTTACTCGGTTTTTCTCTCAGGTTGTCCTCCAGAGAAAATAGCACTAGGAGTTCCTTTATATGGCAGGACGTTCAAATTGAAGAGTGCTAGCCAAAATGGTGTGAGAGCTCCTGTCACTGGGGAAGGCATCGCAGGACCCTATACTGCTACGAATGGCCTCATCGGGTATAATGAGGTAAGGAACTCTGCAGTTTAAACTATTCTTATTCTCATTAAAAGGCTACTAAAGATGACCTTGTTGGTTTTGTGCAATTTTTTTTTTAGTTTTTCTGGCAACTTATTCTATCTACTTAAGGAGTGACGTTGCATGGCCCATTAACTCACATTTTTGAACAACGACCTTCCATAGACCAACGTAATGAACAATAATTAAAAGAGATATTTAAAAGCATTACAATAAGATGCTCTTTTGTTTAAAATATTCTCTCAACCGCCTATTATTCTAACCACTGGAACATTCTATAGCCAAAATACTACTTTAGATGTTATCACTCTTAAAAAATCACGTAACTTTTAAAAACTTATCCATTACACCCACATTCCAAATGTAACAAAAAATGAACCAACACTCCTAAAAAACTTTGCTTCGACAATACCGGGTCAAAGTAAAACAACAGACCTGGGGGGTGATTCTCGCGGGTTGGATATTAATATCGAATTCGATATATATTGCAACAACTATCAAAATCCCTACCATTTTGACATTTGTTGCGATATATATCGAATTCGATATCAATATATCACCCGCGAGAATCACCCCCCTGTTCATACATATGTGACGGAACATCAAAACAATATCCAAGTACATTCGCAGCTCCTGCAGTACAATGATGCGGTTCTAGCATTAAACTAGACAGAAGAAAGCTGGCAACACCCGACTCATATCAAACTTATCCTTTATAAGAACAACTGACACTGAAGTTCGAAAACTTTCTCCAACGACTTCAGAGCTGCAGATGGCATAAATTAAATTTCGGTGTTTCGTTTCACAAGTACGAGTAGAATTACCTTTGTGGAGGAATTAAGATTATTCAGTGACTGTGCTTGGATTGTTTCTGTCGTAACTTTCAACTATCTGTGTGGCCTAATTACAGTATGTAATACGAAGTTCTAACTATGAAATTGGTTAAAGAGTAGGTTAAGTATACACCGTGTGATGACGCGGGAATAGTTTAAGCCACTGAAAAATTAAATAAGGGGATAGCGACAATATTGTACGATTTTACATTTCAACTAGTTAAGTAGTAAGGTTTGTTCTTCATTGTATTACGAACTATAGCGGCAAAAAATAATTTTAAATTTATAAAAAAATAGTTTTTTTTTGTTCATGTCCTACTCATCAAAACCGTATTTATAGTAATAACATTAATTCTCACATACCTCCATCGATTTAAAGAAATTGTTGCAATAACATTGATTCTCACATATATCTACCGATTTCAGTTCTGCAACAAACTTCAAACCGAATCCTGGACCAAACGCTTCGACTCCCTCGCCAAAGTACCCTACGCTTTCAAGAACACAGACTGGGTTTCCTACGACGACACCAACTCGATCACTGCCAAAATCGGTTACGCCAAAACGTTGAACATCACTAAAATTATGACTTGGAGTATCGAAACTGATGACTTCCATGGAATTTGTGGGGATGGAGCTAATCCTCTACTTAACGCTATTAACACCGCGTTAGGAGCAAGCGAGATTAATCTTAGTACTAGTACTACAGAGTCCTCTAGTACTCTTACCTCTAGTTCTACTCAGTCCCCAGAGTCTTCTAGTACTCTAGCCTCTAGTACTACTCAATCCCCAGAGACTTCTAGTACTCTCGCTTCTAGTTCTACTGAGTCCTCAGAGTCTTCTAGTACTTTTGCTTCTAGTTCTACTCAGTCTCCAGATTCTTCTAGTACTCTAGCCTCTAGTTCTACTCAGGCCCCTACCGCTGCTCCAGATAATATCTGTAAGGCAGTAGGCTATACATCAAAGCCTGGAGACTGTTCTGCGTTCGTTTACTGTATGAAAGATGTCCTTGGTACGTTAATACCTAAGGAATTCAAGTGTCCGGCTAATCTGTATTGGGATCAAACTATATTGGCATGTAATTATCCGAATTTGGTCGTATGTAATTAAAAGATGACGTAATTTTACATAAAAATTAAATTAATAAACGACTGATTGGATTATGATTTTTATTTTATAGGAGATATATTGCCATGAAAGATGCATAAAATAGAAAATATATATATATTTGTTTTTGCAAACGTATACTATTGAAAATTATCAAAATAAGGGTTAATAAACGACTGATTGGATTATGATGTTTAATATAATGCTTGGTTCTTATCTTAAGTTTAAGTAGTATATCTTTGTTTACCTTTAATATACGACTGATTGGATTATGTTGTTTTAGTGTTATAATGCTTGCTTGTTTGTTGGTTCCCAAGTTTAAGAATTTTATCTTTGTTTACCTATTTATGTCTTGTGAGTTGTGAGCTCAACCAACAATTCGTTCTAGGACATTTTCCATAATATCCTACGGAATTTATTAAAGCCTAAATAATTGATTCACAATATGAAATCTTGGGAGGTAACTTTACCTGTAAACAGTATGAAATGAATATTTTTTAATATTTTTTAATGACTAAATTGCCGTAAGATGAATCGTAGCTTAACCACGGAAGAGAGTTTAATCTTCCGTCTTCGATTGTTTTCTAATACAAAAACCCAAAGAAACAATCGAAGACGGGAGATTAAACTCTCTTCTGTGGTTTAAACTACGATTGATCTTACGGCCCTTACGGTCGTCAAAATATAAGAAATCGGCTATCAACAAATGAGAAACGCTACTCTTGTTAGGCAACTAAATATTCTTCTACAAAATTTCATCTCATAACTGTTAATAAAGTTTCTTTGAAATTCCCCAGCGGTGTTTGCTAGCGAATGCGTTCCGAGTTATAAAACTGTCATCTTCATACGATGCTCGAGGTGTTCACGAAATGCTCGAAAAAGGTGAGAATGTATGAAGTATAATGTAGAGAGTGTACCTCTCAGATCATAGAAACAAGGAGATGTGCCAAGGCGCTATCGAGCTTGATGCCTGATCTTGAGCAAATTGCTCATATTAAAAACGTAAAAATATCTGTTTGTTTACAAACAACAATGGAAAATAATACTTTAACTGAACGTCATCCAATACATCTCAGCACCGAGGTAAAAGTCAACTTTGAACTCAGAGATTTATTACTGGCAATTAGGGATCCAGGCATCCTAATCCTACTCGTTGAGACTGCTTTGGCCCAGAGCTGAGGATTACGTTTATCCTTTTGAGGTACGGAATCCTAAAAAACAGTATCTTAGTAATTTCCTTGTCATAATCATTATAGTCTATAATAACTACTATCTAGGTTCTAGCTCCCAATCTAATATACTGTAATACCAGAAACATATCTCGTCATCTTTAATAACTTTCCTACAATGTGGGAGCATTGCTGACTCGTCCAACGTTTTCGCTCCGAATATAACTTTTGATACAATGCGTCACCACATTGTAGACTCGGCCTCTTTGGTAAACAAGTATATTTTGTGTGTTCGTTCAGATGTTGTAGTACTTTCATTTTATCAACTTGAATATAATCAATATAGTAAATATTTACTTTAGAAAATAGGCTTCCGAATGAGTGTACCAATATACGTTTCGTTATCAAGCTTAACAGGCGAATTAGTTCTTTAAAGTGTCCTTTCCTCTAGACGCTATCATGCCTTATTTCTGGAAATGGTCTTTTAGACACCGTATAAGAGTTCAGACACCATTCAAACCAATTTAAATCTAGACACATTGAGATGTAAGGAGACGAGCCCATAAAATAGCACTACGCGTTTGTCTTATTTCTCACACAACCACCTATTTATAGCCTATACTATAGCATTATGTATGGTCACAATGAAATATTTTAAAGGATCCACTGATAGAACAAAAATGTATCCTTATATCAACCGGATGGCGTCCACTGCGTACCAAGAGGAACCATTGATTTCCAAAATGATTTGTTCTGGGCCGCTCATATCTAATAGCACAGTAAAAATATGTACACCAGTACGGAAACTACGTACTAACGTTCGAAACGGCACACTCACACAAACACGCGGCAACCACTCGTCTTGACGCGGCACTCACGACTGCCAGCACCGCGATGTCCGCTTAGAGGTCTCGTCGATTCGCGTGTTTGTGTGAGTGTGCCGTTTCGAACGTTAGTACGTAGTTTCCGTACTGGTGTACATATTTTTACTGTGCTAATAGCGACCCGCAATCTTCAATGCTAATGGTATTTGCATTCCCCGTAGAACCAACTGGGCTGCTGCAACTAAGGGCCAATTTCACCAACGTCAGATAAAATTTATCCAAGGAATAAATTTGAGATTTGACAGATTTTGTATAGAAAATCTGTCAAAAATTTGAAATTAATCCTTGGATATAGTTATCTGACGTTGGTGAAATCGGCCCTTAGTAATAAAAGAGCTCCCACGAATATTACAATACGTCCAGCGCACCTTGGGCAGCTAGGTTCAAGATTCAGCAGCAGCATTTGCTCCAATCCAGCTTCAAGCTTGCTAACTTGTTAATCTTACGGTCTTTCGTAACATTTTAACTGCACGGCTCTATCTCAACTCACGGCTATACAATTGCAGCAAGAAATTGACAAAAATTAGCCCGTTTAACCTCACCTTTATCAAGTTTTATTTCACTTACAGAGGATAGATACTGTCAATCAAATAAATATTCCTACGCAAGTAACTCAACACACTATGCGAAAAAAGAGTACATAATCGGCCTATAATGTTCCCACTGCTGGGACACAGGCCTTCTCTCTGTGAGAGGGAGTGGGCCGTAGTCCATCACGCGGGCCCAGTGCGGGTAGGTGGACGTCACATATTTTTCAAATTTTTGGTTCTAGGACATGCCGGTTTCCTCACGATGTTTTCCTTCACCGTTAAAGCAAGTGATAATTAATTTCTAATACGCACATGACTTCGAAAAGTCAGTGGTGCGTGCCTCGGGATCGAACTCGAACCATTCGCCGTGGAAGGCACATGGTTAATCCACTAGGCTATCACTGCTTTGAAAAAAGAGTACCTATTCCCAAAAAGAAATCGCCGGTATGAGCTAGTAAGCTACAAATGTCAAGTAAAATGTTTTCCCTGTCTTTCTCAGTCAGACATGAATATATTTTAGGAAAATTATGTCGCTCATTCGTGAAAGGTAATACCCATCGGCTTGCGTACCTATATACGAGATTTTTGTCACGGACAATTTGTTACAGTGCCTTATATTTTTGGAGAATATGCGAGTGGAGACGGTCTCAAATAACCCTTATTATTATACTTATAGAATATAATTTATAATGTTTTTATTACATTTCTGTAATAATTTGTTAGATTTTTCTGGTTTTAAGATGTATGCTTGCGTATGATATGTTTTTATTTAAATAATTTTGTGGTAATTCTTTATGATGGCTCATTTACACTCTTGCCTCGTATTTTGTTCATATCTCGCCTCGTAGTTCTGTAATAATTTGTTAGATTTTTCTGGTTTTAAGATGTATGCTTGCGTATGATATCTTTTTATTTAAATAATTTTGTGGTAATTCCTTATGATGGCTCATTTACACTCTTGCCTCGTATTTTGTTCATATCTCGCCTCGTAGTTTGCGGAAAAACGAGTTTCCGTTCACATTCTCGCGGTGCGTTCAGAGTGCTGATTCCGAGTTGCAAATCACCACGTCAATCGAGTAAACTTCTATCGAAGTGAATGGAGTAACCAATCATGTGCGTTAGAGTCATCACTACCTAGCGCAAACCGGTGTTCGATTGGTCGTTGACTATGAATTTCGCTAATGTTCTCACGGTCGAGTATGTTAGAAAAACTCGCACTAGGCACTCAGTGCTTTCGACGCGAACACTGCAAGTGGTGAGACGGGGCGCGTGCGCACTAGAGCACTATTTACACACTCATTTACACACTCGTTTTGTGGCTTACTTCGCGCCTCGTCTAATCACTCGTGCAAAAGTGTAAATGAGCTATTAGAATTAGGAAATTCTCAATCTGAATCAAACATACATAGGTAATAATATCCTACTGATATTATAAACGTGAAAGTTTGTGAGGATATAAAGATGGATGGATGTATGAATGTTTGTTACTCTTTCACGCAAAAACTATTGAACGGATTTTGATGAAACTTTACAGTATTATAGCTTATACATTAGTATAACATATAGGCTACTTTTTATCCCAAAAACGTCGGCGAAGCCGCGGGCGGAAGCTAGTTATTTAAATAAATGTGGAAGTGATTTCTGTCTATCTGTTATGTTTTCACGGTTAACTACTGAACCGATATTGATGTTTGGAACAGCTTGATTCATGAGAAAGAACATAGATTAATTTATATTAGAGTACATAAAGTAATTCTCCAAAAGTCGAGTAAAACGACAGGCAACATCTAGTCTAGTTCTTATATAAAAGGAAAAATAGTACTTACATGAGTTATTTAATTGTATTTTCTCCTATCCACAAGATATTTTCGGCTCATCTACATCCAATAGATTGGCTCGTTTCGCTCCAATTTGGCTGCCTCTAGTAATATTAGTCCTTACATTACAAGAATTACAAGTATTGCGACATCAGCGAATTCTCTTGAATATTTTTTCTTATTATTTCTGTTGCCTAAGGTTTTGCTCGAAAGATATCAGGTATGATTACCATTTAATGTGTCCATATCATAATATTACGCTTGTGATCCAATGGAATAAGCAGAGCTGTATAATACACTAACATTTTGACCATCACGAGCACGACTGCTGAGCACATTTAATAGGTTAGTATAAGCTGGATTGAAATTTGGGTTTGAATTTTTTTGGACGGAACCCAATTGTTTTCTAAAAGAAATGTACCTTAAGTTACTCCTTATAACATCAGCTATCGGTCAGTGAAAGTTTCGTCAAAATCGGCCGAGCCGTTTTGATTTTTTTTGAAATTAGCTGGAACAAACAGATAGGCATTAAAAAAAAAATTGTTATTAATCCTACCGTTATACTTTTATTGTGCATATAATAAAAAGCTGTTAGATCAGCACGGCCGTCATTTAGCCACGAGCGAGGTTAAGTTGCGCTTGCCGCGGTCAGTCCTTGGATGGGTGACCGTTCTTTACACATCGAGACCCCTCCGTGCCTCGGAGAGCACGTTAAGCAGTCGGTCCCGGTTGTCATAGGAATATCTTTGACAATCGTTACGGGTAGTCAGAAGCCCTAAAAGTCTGACAGCTGGTCTAACATTCGAATACCGGTATTACCCATTAATTGGGTTGTGGAGGTCAGATGGCAGTCGCTCCACGTAAAATATTGATATTCAGCCAAAAACTAGTTAGACTGGATGCCGACCCCAATATAATTTGGGAAAAGGCTAGGCAGATGATAATGATAATAAAAAGCTGTTATTTTTACATTGCAAGCAAACACTTAAATTTTATTTATTTGTATGTACTTATATTGTATATGTACATAGATGTACATATTTATCGTATAGAATGAGATCTTCGTACAAAGAGAACATACAACGACGTTGTCTCCGTTGAGTTATTAGACCGACGCCACTTAATCACGAGGCGTCACGCACAACGAGACACATCCTTCCAACTCCGTCACTGAACTCCTCAAAACTCACTCACTGCCACGTAAGTTGTCACAAACTCTGACACCCCTACTAAGATCTGCACTTTGTATCTTGTAGTAATCTTCTGGTTTAATTTGCAGAATTTGTGGCCTCCTGCGGCCGCAAACAATAGAATTTTTTGTGTCCTATTTTACTGCAATGATGGGTTAAGTTAGATTTATTACCATATCATTACAGCTACGTTATAGATACCTGCGTAGAATCTCTTACAGTCAGTTGCAGAAAAGACAGATTTTAACCATAGGAATTGTAGGGTTAAAGTCTTCTTTAAAACTTAATGACCTTTTCTGCAACTGACTGTTAGTCATTTATTTTACATAATTTCTATCATTAAAAAAAACAACAAAAAACAATGACCGATTTACTTTACATTTTCCTAAAAATATGAAGACGTTAAGATCTGAAGTACCAATAGAACGCAAGTCCGATAACCGTTTGATTATACTTTTCCTGATATACTAGAAGAATCTCACGTTCATCGCACTTCAATAAAATCTAATGGGGGACCATACCTTAGAGACGAGAATGGGTTTATCTTGAAGGACTTTCTAACAATTTCACTGTTGCTACGACGTAGCTCGCGTTACGTTATGTTGTGCGGCTACGCTAGCTACGCTTTCGTAGCAGGTAAACTGTTTGCTACGCGCTACGCGTCAAGTCAAAATTAATATTATTATGGTATGCTCAATATGGTCATTATTCTTCGGACTTTATTGTGCATCGGACGTGTCTTCTCATGTACCTACTTACGTAGTTGCTTAGTAAAAATAATTTGCTTTAATGTTTTGGAAAGGTGAAATTATTACAAACTGACGATCGTCAATAATTATTTTTCTTGAGAAGTTTTATAAACTGTAAATATAGAAAGCAAATAATTTTAGGTCTGATTGAATGCTTTTGTCAAGAGTGTGATATCAAAGGTTGTCAACGCTGAGGCCATACGAGACGCGCTCAGAAACATACGGGACCTCCTGGACTTATATCATGAGCTGAGTTGGTACGAGTGACCAAGAACTCGCTCCTGTGGTCACACACATACAATGGCCCAATCAAGTGCGGAGAACAGGTGGTATAACTAAGTATCATAGGCTGCCAATAACAAGTTATAACATTTAACAATTTCAATGAATAAATAATGATGCGCCAAATTGATTAAACCAAACGAAATATTATCTAATTTTAATAGGTATTTCGTTTTACATTAGTTTATAAGTTCCATCGAGTTCACCAATAGTAGGGCCTTTTATACGTGGATCACGGAATTCACAAACTTCACTCTCACAAGTCGTGAACTCTTACAAATGCTTGTTTTATTACCATCACTTTTTTACTGGTGGCAACACCGTCTAAAAAGTTGTCAAAAGACAAATTTGTGGGACGTGATGCCTTTCCGTTATGTCATACAGTTGGTAACAAATAGGAATGCGTTGTGATACGCATTCATAATGTCCCATTGTTCTTATTAATGGGGCGAATATATTTAAGGATATAATACTGGAAACAATAAACTTCTATTCTATTCTATTCTATTCTATTCTATTCTATTCTAAGGAAATAACATTTATTACAAAATGTGGGAGGGAAAACTGACGATGAAGGTTGTATAGCTGTTGCAAATCAGTGAGTCATGTGACTTTTATGACATTTACATAAAGTTTAAATTACAATGATTGGTGCGCGCACGTAGAATGCAACAAAAAAGAATTGTTAGGTATAGGTATAGGTACGCTGAGTTGCAGAAAAGGTCATTATGTTTTAAAGGAGACTTTAACAATAGAAATTGTATGGGTAATACCTCCATTAAAATTTAATTATCTTTCTGCCACCGACCGATATAGTCTAAAAACACCTTCGCAAATAAAGCATTCTTAAGAACCAAATTAAAAAATCATAAAAAAAATTGTGAGTAGTTAAAAGACTATTTTTAGTGTTTTTGAGAAGTAAATTATTTTCGTGTAACTTTAACTATTTACGCAGCGCACGCCACGGAAGCTCTTAGATGGGACGATATTTTTTACTGATAAAATATAAATATACTGTTGTTCACAACACAACATAGATTTTCAAACCATACTATTAGCCACAAATACCAATACGTACGCGCTTCCATTAAAATCTAACCGACATGAAAATAATTGCCATACCGCAACACATTGATACTATACACAATATGTAAAAGTAACCAATTAATTTGTAAAGGACATCGTAATTATTATAATACATTACTGGAAAATGGATTACGGCGACCCATAGCTAGGCGTGGTGATTCATCTAAGGTACGTTTCCACTAACGCGGAGTTGGGCGGAATGGAGAGGAGTGGACCGTGAATTGGCCAATCACATTGCTCGAAATCTCTACTCCGCACTAGTGGAAACAGTGTGATTGGCCAATTCACGATCCGCTTATAATAAAACAAGTTTAAACGGATTAATCGCGTATATTACAGAGTTTTCCTGACGTTTCGAACACTTTGCAGCGTTCGTGGTCGCAGGACGACTGAGGTGGTAGGCGTCATGACAGCTAATTTATAGAAAAATTATTCTCGATCTACCCGCACAATCGATTCAATCGATATTATTCGAATCGTACTCGTTTCGATGCACACAATAATCGCTCACGGTGTCTCGATGTTTTGTAGTCCGGTGTGTATGTCCGGTTCGAAACGTCAGGAAAACTCTGTAATATACGCGATTAATCCGTTTAAACTTGTTTTATTATAATGTGTAATAATCGCGAAAACCTAAGACATTATCACGATCTGCTCTTCCCCTCTCCGCCCAGCTATGCGTCAGTGAAAACGCACCCTTATCTGGCCTTAATTTCTTGACTAAGTTGGGGCCAGCTTCCAGTCTAACCAGATGCGGCTGAATATCAATATTACATGGAGCGACTGCCATCTGACTTTCCCAACCCAACTACTGGGCAATATTAGTAGATTCTTATGACAACCGGGAGCTATACTGTCTCCGAGGCATACGGAGGGGTCAACGGGCAAAGAACGGTCACCCTCCCATGGACTAAACGCGGCAAGCGCAGCTCAACCTTGCTGATCAATCGCGGCTGTAATTTAGCCACAAGCTCGTGGGGTGATAAAGGGTGTTGACCAAAAACTGCCTGCAAAAGTGTCGGTTAGCAGCGAGATGACCCGACAATATTTAAAATCATTTGCAAATCGATAGAAATGGCACAGGACCAAAGCAAGTGGCTTAATTAAAGAGGCAATTGAGACCTATACCAAGCAATTTGATATTATGGCCTGTGGATGATGACACCTTAAAAAATACCATATAAAACAAAAATGTCGACTGTTATGATTATGACCATCATCTTTATACATAAACACAAACACAAAGCTAATAATCCACCATCTTCCATAAAGAATATCGCACAAACTCTTCAAACTTCGCGGCTTAGAGGTTTAATAAAAAATTTGATCAGTTTAAACAAAGCAATTCATATTCATGAATGACAATAATTCTCTAAGAGGCCGAATAAATTAGATACCGGGGGTTTTTACATGGATCGTAGAAAGGGAGTCAGCGAATGGGAATGCGGCATTTCTGGTGGAAAACTAGGCAATTTCAATTATGTATACTGTGTCATAGTTAACCAGATGTAACTCAATATCTATCTACACTAATATTTTAAAGCCGAAGAACGCGCTAATCTCTGGAACTACCTATACCAGTCGGATTTGAAAGATTATTTTTGTATATGATAGCCAGATTCTTAAGAATTAGTATACTCGCCCAAATCGAACACCATGACTAGGGAGTATCTCCACCTTACAGGACACCACAGCCAAATAACGCTATACTTCGGTAGTGTTGTGTTCCCGTGGTGAGTATATAAGGTTGCCAAAACTCCTGAGGATGCGCTATATTGACAGCGGGGAAACTGCTTGTCCTCTGTCACACATCTCCCTTTCTATGATCCAGGGTAGCTACGAAAGAAAAAAGTTTCCCGCCGCGAATTTACTTGCATCTCACGTACCTATTAGGAATGGGGGACAAATAAGACGTTTATTTAAACAAGGGTGCAGTATAATTGCGCTATATAAAGTGAGACACCCCTAATAATGAAGAAATAGAATATTACGTTCAGGTATTTGCTTAGTTGTTATGATGCGACGAAACAATTCATGATGGCTTTAGATTTTATCTCTAGTCTGCTAGTTAGCAGAACATGAAAATTGATAAAAGTAAATCTGTTAAGCAGCATCTATCATGAAATTTCATAGCATAGATCGGATATTAGGTATATTGATCATGGTCTGCTTTCAGAATTCAGGAATTAGGTATCGTGTATTACCCGTTTTTCTCCATAGGAATCTACGCTTTGGAACGGGCATCTAGCTTCATCATTCTGACTAACTGACAGACTCCTTGACAATTCAAAAGTAAGTATAATACCTACCTATATGTAATTGGTCTAATTGAAATAAATGCTTTGATTTTGATTTTTGACTTGTAGGTACACGTAGGTATCTAATGAACACTGCAACCTCACCTAAAGATGCACAACTACTCCAAACTACCCCGATTAAACCTATAAGAGTTCCTCCAATATTTTCTCACAGAACATTACCGATCGTTTAAATGAGTAGGTAACCCTCAGAGCTATAGGAGAGGACCTGCGAGTGAGGAGTTATCAGCGTCTTCCGCATGGTCGGCCATGACGCATTCGCTCGCGAGCCCCTGTGTCCAATCGTCGACAATTTGTTACATTATTCTACTTGAATTCCTTTTAACGCTTCCAGTTTCAGATACTTTTGTTTGAGATAGCGAATTGTTTGTACCTGGAAGTTTGAGGGATTCGTTTTGTTGTTTACAAAGTTCATGGTAGATACCTACAATAAATTAAAATAACTAATTAGAAATAATGTAAGTAGGTATTGGAACTATTATTTGTGGCCTCGCGCAGATCAATGAATTTTTGTTGAATAAAATAAGTCCTTACATTGTGCAACTATCGAAGACACCTGACTTAAGATTAAAAAATATTCTAGTAGCAATATGCAAACATGTAACACGTTGATATTATATTTTATAAGGCGCTATTTCACTGTTTTCTAAAAATAACTGTATCTAATGTCCTTCACATCTAAAAAGGGTACATAGACAGACCTACATCATTCTGAGCTGCACATAAGATTAAACAAAGTCCGGTAGTCTCTTTGCAAACGCTTAAATAAGTAGCTTATCATTAATTCAGTACGAAATTTGTTCCACATTAATTTGGAAATGTGGGACCCCAAAATAATACAAAGTACCATGCTTAGTCATTAATCTATGTTACCAGTGTACACAGTTTAAATAATTACAGACAAATGATATACAAAATGTGTATGCGTAGTTAGTCTTATGAAACGCAACTTATTTCTAATTTTCCAGTTAAATTGCCTCACATCTGTGAATTGAATAATTAGGTAGACGTAACGTCGATATGGGTAAGATTGACCAAAGGGTTTTATTTATTCTTATTAAAAATGACACCATCACCAAAATGTATAATGTACTACATTAGCAAGGTAAGTATTACATAATTTAAGTAGCTACGTAGGATAGGAGAGGGTAGGTATTTTAAATCTCCTTCGGATAATGAATAAAATAATACTTAACCTTCACCACAATTATAGTTCTTGACTTGTCTTTTCTTTCTATGTTTTACCCTAGCATTCTGCAGAATTAAAAATGCAAGGAAAAAAATATAATCGATTTTGACCATGGAATTATGGATAGAATAAATTCTATTCGATTTTGACCTCCTTATTTTTTTGTACAATTCTGAATAAAATAATGGCAACCCTTAAGATTGTGTCAGTCAGCGAAATGTCAAAGAGGTGTCACTGTGACACCCCATATTTTGGCGTTCCGCACCTGAAACAGTTTTTGAGCATTAAAACGCAAAAACCGATAGAAAACCAACGATAGTAAAAGAGACAACCTGTAACAACTTGCTTCATATTCATAATATGTTGAAGATGGAACGTGACATCTCTAAAGTTGATGCCGTTTTGCAGTAGTAAAAATATATTTTATTAATATTTTATTTATTTATTGATTGAAAATAACTCGTCATGGCTTCCACATCCAAAGATGTTCCTTCGGTCTTCATTCAGGATAACCCGCCAGATGATTTGGAACCTGGTGCATGTTACGACAGCATCCTAAATCCTACTGATTCCTTCGAAGAGTTCGCCTCGGAGATGAGTTCAAGTCTACAAGACCGAGACATATCGTTGGCGACCAAAAATAGTACTATTAGTGAGATTCAAAGTGAAATTGGTAAGAATTCTGCGCAAATAAAAGCTACAAAGTCTACTGACGATTTACAGAATAAAGATGTAAGTTTTTTTTTATTTCTTTGTGATCTATACAAACTTACGCAGCCTAGCCAGTACCTAGTAGCATAAGAAAAAATTGTAATTTAATTCCCTTTTTTTATTTCTAGGAATCAATATCAGCATCAACAAGTCATTCAAATTTGACAGAACAAAATGGTGATGATGACACAGATAATGAGAAGGATGATTATCTCCAATCACCAGAACTGGTGAACAAAGAGAAACATGTCTTCATACTAAGTTCTGCTGGTAAACCCATTTATTCAAGGCAAGTATTTCTTCAAGAATTTGGTCTTAGACCTCATACATAGGCAGCAATAGGACTGTTAGTGCATTATATTGTACTCGACAATGACATTATTAATTTTCCTAAATCATACATTATCTTTTGTCCTAATGGCCTGGTCAGTAAGTCACTAAAAACATGAAAATTGACTCAAATTCCATTTTAATCTCAAAAACTTTGGAATACCTACTACATAAAATGAAACAAACATAATTATATTGAGACATTCACTTTTCTACTTCTTTTTTCTTCTTTCTTTTTTTAAAATTAAATTGTACCCAGAAGCAAAAATGTACCGACCCACATCATAATATAATTTATGAAATTCTGCAGGATTTTGGATTATCAAAGCTATTCTATATACCATCTATCAATATCAACCTACATGGGTTGGTTTAAATAAATATAATTATTACTGCTTGTCCCCTATGCTGGTCAGCATAGCATATCCCCATTTGAAAGGGTTAGCAATGCGCATGTGATACTCAGTGTTGCAAGCATTTCATATGCCAAACCGCCATTGTTGTGAAAGATTAACAAAAATCTCATAATCATTTCAGATATGGTAATGAAGACAAGTTAGCTGGCCTTTGTGGTGTCATCCAAGCGTTAGTAAGTGTGGTAGAAGAACAAAACCAGGATATATTGAGATCCATCACAACAAAGGATTGTAAGGCAGTGTTCCTGGTAAAGGGACCTTTGATACTGGTTGCGGTATCCAAGTCCAATGAAAGTGAAACACAACTTGTTTTACAGTTGACGTAAGTTGGAAGATAATTTCAAAACAGCTGGTGCAATAAAAAACTGACTTTTAATTGCGATCGAAAAAAATTCTGCCGAAAGACGTTTACTACTGGACATAGGCCTCCCCCAAATGTCGCCATTTTGACTGGTCCTGTGTTTCTCGTATCCATCAGGTCATCAATCCACCTTGTGAGAGGTCTTCCGATACACGGTGACCATACCAGAACGACCCCATCGGCCATCCGTTCTGTGAGCAACATGCTCTGCTAACTGGCCACTTAAATTTGGCAATTCAGGCTTTTTCAGTTCCTTGTTTCTCCTGTAGATCTTAATTTATTGATCTAAAAATTACTACATTCTTATTCAACTTTCAGGTATGCATTTAATCAAATAGTATCAGTACTTACTTTAACGCAACTGAACAGAATATTTGAACAAAGACGGAACTACGATCTACGAAGACTGCTGTCGGGAGCCGAGCGACTTATTGATCACTTACTCATATTTATGGAAAAAGATCCCGCGTTCTTACTGGGTGAGTTGAAAATATAGACCATAGAAAATCTATAAGAATCATTTTTATATTTATGCTACAAAGCAATATTTATACTGTATGATACTATAATCAATCAGTCACCGACAGTTTTTAAAACACGAACCTGTTGCGTTTGAAGTGTTTCATTTAATTTTCAAGCCACTGAGATAGTTGACAAGTTCTTATATTAAAAATACAATTTTTCAGGCGCAGTCCGCTGCCTACCTCTTCCAGAAAAAGCCAGAGAGAATATAACCAGTGCAATTCAATCGACATGCAACAAAATACGAGATTTAGTCTTTGCTATAATGTTGGCTGGCAATCAACTCATCACTCTAGTTAGAATGAAGAAGTATACCTTACATCCATCTGACATACACCTGCTTTTCAATTTGGTACGGAGTTCCGAGTCTTTTAAGACGGCAGAGAGTTGGACACCGATTTGTTTGCCGAAGTTTGATTCTACGTGAGTTCTTTATTTCTGATTTTTAAGCTCTCTTTTGAGTTCTTTTTAGATAGGTACTAGTCTAGTTTTGATTTCACTAACCACTTAGCCAATGATAACACATGCGCGCGTAGTTCACATGCGTGGTGCGCAAAATGTTAGTCAATGTCTAAGAATAACCAGTAATATTTTACTTGGGGCTGATGATTTGATGATTGACGTAAAGTTTAACTTTTTTATTTGATACGAGATATTATATTTACAGCGGCTTTCTCCACGGTCACGTATCCTACATCTCAGAAGACTGTCAAGCTTGCCTGCTATTACTCACAGTACAACGCGACGCATTCTTCCCCCTTTCACAAGCGAAACACACCATAGCCGAAAAACTCCGCCGATCGAACTGCCTCGTCGCTATAAACGATGCCCTAAACAGAAATGAAGAACTACCCACAACAAATCCCCTAAAACATATAGGAATACCCGAAATCAGGCATTTTATGTACAAATGCAAATCAACGGCGCAGCTTTTTACATCAGACCCAATAAGTTTAGATAAGCTACAAGATTATAGAATGAGACATAAAGTGGGGGGTGACATAAATGTGAAGAAGGTTGAAACATTATCTGATATAGATTATGTGAGAAATTATAGGAAGTTTTGCAGTTCAATACATTGCACTTCTACGCCGGCGAAGCTAATATTTCGATCAAATTCAAGTGATACTATTTTGGCTTGGGTAAGTGTATTTTGTTTTCATTTGTACTTGAATAAAGCTAAGTATTCGATACTTAAACGGTTGAGTTATATATGAAAGCGTCGATGCAGCTATTCTCTAAATACTCACCCACTATTACTAATAAATAATAGCTTCGTATAAAATCAGAAACTTGACATAAAACTGTTGAATTTTCTGACTGTCGCGTCATTCTGGGGTGTCAAGCATTCAAAAAGATACAAATACTATACCAATTAAAGTATCATATCGATAATCTTAATTTTAAAGCTTTTGATTAAGATTGATATTATCAGATTATCAGAGCAAAACTATAACAAAATACTAATGACCTTAACATTTTCAGGTAACAAATGGCTTTGAACTGTACGTTACATTTGACCCTCTCATGGAAAAAGACCAAGCCATCAAAGCAGTAGACCGTCTCCTCAAATGGATCAAGAAGGAAGAACAGAGGATCTTCATAATGCATGCGCCGACCTTTTAGCTAAAGTTCAGTGTGCCTTCACTGAGTGGCATGATTAAAAACTCATTGAATCGCAACTCTAGTGCTGAGGAGTGTCTATAATTATGTAAATTGTTGATCTATTTTAAAGTGCTGCAAGCATTGGTAAATTGATAATAGATAAAAAAGTATATGTATAAAGCAGCCTTTATAGTGCACGCTGACGGATAGTGTTCAAACGTACGAAGGTATGCGTTTTTATAGTACGCAAAAACACATGCGCGTTAATATAGCCACGTTATGCGCAACTGCGCATGTGTATACGCGCAGTTGCTTTACAGAAACTTTCAGGAAAACTCGGTATATTACCGTCAAAATAAAAAAAATCCTTTCAAATTCCTGTAAAGATGCTGATTTGTTAGTTATTGTGACTACCCCTTTAGCATCTTGTTTTAAAACAGTCTGTGCGAGCTTTTATCTTTGAATTCGAAATATCTCCCGAAAGTGCCACATGAAAAAACTGTGCATTATTTTTAAACTGGCTTATAGCATTCATAGTCTAGCTAAATACCTATGTAATAAAAACCATAGTCACTAGCGTTTAAGCCTGGAATACACATGCCAGTAGCTTGCACAATGGCATACTACAATAAGTGGGTTGGCTTTTGGTGTATATACATATCAAAAGGTTTAAATGGTACAATAAATGCAAGCATCTTGCATGCCATTGTGCAAGCTACTGGCATGTATGTGTATTCTCGGCTTTATTCCCCTGAACTGGCACGCACCGCCCGGCGGTCGCTCTCAAAAAAGCCGTTGACTGGCACGCACCGCCGGGCGGTCGCTCGTAAACGCAACGTTCGCAATTTTTGAAAACCTTTTTATCTTTGTCTATGGTTGTCCAATCGCCTTCGTTAATGTCTTAAAATCTAGAGGATTTGCTACTCCTTCATAATATATATGCTCTTTTTTCCTACTCAAAAGGCAAGTATTTAAAATATCGAAACGCGCAAAAAAAAAAAAAACGTCATCAAAAACAAAAATGACAGTTGTCAACGTAACGGGGAGTCGGATGATGCAACTCGGGTCTAATATTACTAATTATGTGAATAATGTGATTAAATGAGTTAAATACATTGCCCAACGATATATAAGACTTTCAATAACAATATAATTAGCTTTCGCGAAGATTTCGATATGTAAAAGGGTAAAAGTGCAAAAAATGGCGGTGTGCAAAAATCCTTTGTTGTTGTTCCGTATGACAATTAGTTGAAATTAGTGAAGTGTATATACAATGCATCCGCAATCTAATTAGTTATCGTAATATATAAGTGTCGTGTATGTGAAGTGTAACAACATAAATATATAAACATCGCATTATTATGTGGCGAAACGCACGGCGTTCGCACGACGCGCCACTAGAACAAAGGCGCCCGGGGTCACGGAAGTCGTAAATCAAGGTACCTAACCATGACTCATGGTGATAAGCTCGGTCCCCTGAGTCACTTGAAACTTTTTATGGAATAACATAAACATGTGGTCGGGTTTCGTAAACTTTTTGTGATACTTGAGACGAATGTTTTTATAGAGAGTTCACGGTGTTATCTTAATGGCCTGTAGGTGTAAACAAATGTGGGTCGACGTGCCGTGTTTGTAAAGATTATTTTATTTTATTATATAAACATTGTGTTTTAGAGGTTTTAATCGTTTTATTAGTATGTTAAACTAATATAGATTGTAAATAAATTATGTTTTGATAAAAAAACGGGTTTTATATAGACGACCTAGGACATGCAAAAATTCATAAAAAAAAAATGGCAAATATCTGGGTTCTCTTATTTTTAATATTTAATCTATTAGTATAATAGCCAATAAAAAAATATATAAATGAAGGAAATATTATATAGATTCAGAAAAAAAAAAAAAATCTTATAGGTTTCATATTGGAATTTTTTTCTAATTGGAAAATAGCGAGTATAGGTAAACCGCGCCGATTTTTTGCATTTTTTGCAAGGCTAGTGCGCCAGGTCAGGCCTCGTTTTCCCCCGGCCGTGTGACGCCTGATGGGGGGATAAGGAACTGCCTTACCTATTTAATCTACTGAATATGCTGAGTTTGGTCTCCTTGTAACCGAATATGTATAGAGCCTTTATAACACATTTGCGCTATCTAAATTCATGTAAAAGGAACAAGGTTTAGTTTTAGTGCTAAATTATATAGGTAAACAATGTTTTTAGCCCTCATTCCAAATATACTAAAATAATACCTACTTATTATAGTAACATGATCAATAAAATAACGTATTATTTATGAAATTAGTGTTATCAAATTGTATAGTTGTAATGTATGATTTAATGAAATAAATATTGGAATAATCAAAATAGGAAAATGTATTATACTTATGAAATTACGGGAATGCATTTAGCATGCATTTTGGTCCTAACAAAGTTTTAGATAGATATTCTAAGAAATCCTTGGGTGATCAATATTGTGTACATAATTATGTAGATAGTCAAAATGTTATTAAATATGCTCATGTATTGAAAATATGAAGAGTTCTTCCTAATAAATCTTAAAACTTGTGGTTTGTAATTCACTGAGTAAACTAAACATCTTGCCATCTTTTACTTTTTTTGTTTAATTTATAAATTTTCATTGGTCTGAAAATGCTTGTAAAACTTTTCCATTATGAAACTCATACTAGAATCTTAACCTTATCTTAAACGCTATTAAATTATATAGCTTAATCATCATATCAGCTGAAAGATGTCCACTGCTGGGCATAGATCGTTCCCAAGCATCGCCACAACTTACAAAAGCTTAAAAAATTAAATATCCCTTCTATACTACTTTGGATCTGGTATTCCTCAGCTTTCGCACCAGCACTTCTGATTGGCTATGCATTCAAATGGCAGGTCCATTCATATTTTAGCCACATAGTAATAATACTACTAATATTATACTGTTCATAAACTTGTAAATGAATTGTTCAGTATACTTACAGAGAATTATTTTTATGACATTGTTATCATAGCAATACATTTTTAAATATACTATGTCAATTCACGGGTATGTTTCTTTATTTCACAGATTGTGTCAAATTCAATTTAGAGAGATTTATCTAATGTAGAAAGTGAAAATGGTACCTCAGACAAGTGGCATCCACCTGATCAATTCTTCAAGAGCCTACTTTGTACACTCTGGAGAAATTGAGGCCTGTTGCCTGTGGGGGAATAAAATGTGTTTGGATCATAGCACAACTGTAGTTCTTATGAGTAGGTACCAAGTTTACCTATCAGAAGGTCAATATTCATCTCCATTGGCAGCAGTCTATACCTATTGGCATAACATTCAAAAAAGTATTCTTCGGACTACAATAAGGCGCAATCTCCACGGGCGAGTGTATCGCGATCGTCGAGTAAACTCTAGGATGTAACGATAATTCGGCCGTATCACAGATATAGATATGTCTATCTATATCTGTGGGCCGTATTGTCACGACTCGGTAAGGATCACGTCTATCTATCTATCTCAAGGGACGCGCGGTCCGTGGCGATATCGCCGCGAGTCGCGACGAGTCCGAGAGTTTTGTCTGTGTGGAGATTGATTCCTAAAGTTTCTATAGAATTTGATGGCATGGCGAGACTATGGTCGCGATAACACTTGCCCGTCATCGTAATGAGTGCAACATTACACTTAGGCCCTTATTCCAGCACGATACTCAAGCACCAATCTCTGCTTGAGCATAGATTTCAACCAATCAAATGGCTTTAAATCTATGCTCAAGCAGAGATCTGTGCTCGAGCATCCTTCTGTAATATGGGCCTTAGACATAGTGAAACCTGAAAAACACAAATAAAACTACTGTGACTAAACTTCACACATTTATTCTTATCAGTACCTCCCTCTGTCTCTCCTTCTATTATCAACTTCATGTCTATCTCTTCTGTCTTTCTCTCTCTCCCTTTCCCTCAGTTCCCTAGTCCGTTCTTTCTCCCGTTCCTTCTCACGTTCCTTTTCCCTTTCTCGTTCACGTTCCCTCTCTCTTCTGCGGTCACGGTCCCTGCTTCGTGACCGTTCTCTTTTGCGGTCCTTTTCACGCCTGTCTCGGTCTCTAGACCTGGAAGTAGAAATTTTGTTTGAAACTGTTTTCTGATATTGTGAAGATGGCACTTTGCGTACTCAACAGCAAGTCAAAATAATATAAGAATAATAGTTAAATCTAAAATCAGCATAGTTGGAAACTAGTCTAAAGATTTACAATAAATTAAATTGCATCAACTGCACTTCCGATACAGGAAGTAACTTGCCATCATAGTGATTAATTTTAAGGTGATTGGGCTGTGCAGCAACCATTAATACAAGAGGTACCATTAGCTAAGGGTCTTATTAGATAAAACAATCATAATTGTTGGGTTACTAACACTAGAAAAATATGCATAGATAAGCTTATCAGTTTACAAACTAACCTATCCCTCCTCCTCTCTCTGTCTCCCCTCCGTTCCTTTTCCCTCTTATTTTCCTTCACCTCCGTATCAACATTCTCATCATCAGACGGCATGTCCTCGTCCAAATCGTCGTCCAGGGCAGATACTTTAGGTTCTAACTCATTATTCTCCTCTAAAAAATGACGCTTCTGTATTCTTGGTAAAATCACGTCACACAGACGTTCCTCACGAAGCAGTTCGTCTATAAACTCATCTACGTGAACGATCTCGAACTGGCCCTCTCGGTTCTGCCTCCTCAACTTCCTATTATCATTGTAAAGAGGTTCCAGATATTTGTAACAATCAACTGATGACCCTGTAAGCCTCATGTAAAATGCTCCTAAGGCACGCACATATTTGAACTCCTCATTCTTTATGAACTCCACCACAATGTCTTTTTCCGGCTGGATTTGTAGCATTTTTAAAACTAAACACAAAAACGGCGTCGGGTAAATGAAACCCCCGTGCACGCCGCCGACATATCGTAATTCCATAGCTTTGTCGACTAGTAACTCTGCAGTTAAAGCGAAACATTCTTCCTTCCAATATTTGGAGTCGTATATACGCGATCTGATGATCTTTTCTATCAAATATTGAGGATTTGTGCCTCGTATTGACTTCGCGTCTTTTACCGTGCGGTTCGCCATTTTTGTTGTGACAGAACTGACAGAAGAAGTGACAGGTGACAATCACAGATAAAAGGGAATAGTGAGCTAGAGCTGACCTTTAAAAACAAATGGTTCAACGTTTGTATCACAGAGTACTTTTATAGTTTGTATGTTGTACGTTTTGACTAGTCTATGGTTAGTAACAAGTTGTTAATCCATCCCTAACTTTTTGTTTATGAATTTTGACAGGACTACAGACAACACTGTCATACGTAGTATCTACTCATAGATATAGAATTCCGTAGATCGGTAATGTCAACAATCAAACAAGACCAAAAACCATTGATCTAAGTATGCGTAAAATGTAAGTGTGTGCATAGACAGTGTTGTGACTTGTCTATTCCTTTGTTGGTCTTTATCGATAATTTATGCGACGTTATGAGTCATTCTGTTAAATGTCTTAAGGGTCTAACGCAATAAATACTATCGGCATGCGACTAGCCAGTAACCTCATTTAGCGGTAAAACTGACATTTATAATATTAGTTAGGATTACAATGTTTCTTTGTCCGAGTATCACGCAATTTCTATTGGAAATATAAAAAAAATATATATACTTACTCAATGGCAAAAAAACATCTTCACAATTAACGCAGTATGTCCCGGTAACTCTCGGTATACCAGGGGATCCTATCTTATCTTGTTTTGCTGGCCCTAGGCCAGAGCCCAGAGCGCTTCGACCCTTCTGGATCTTTTGTGCGATTCCCCTCCCTTCTACTCAACCCCTAGCCCTCCGTGCACCTTCTTCATGAGTCCCAGTATGGCATATAGGGGATCCTAAGTTAACCAGAAGGATTCTCGAGCGTTCCTAGATATTTCTATTAATGCTTTGCCAGGTCATCCCACGCTGTGTCACTAACTGAGGGGCCATAAAGGTAACATTTTAGAGAAAATAGTGAAACAAAAAAGATTTACTTATAAAAATCATTTATTAATGAAATGCACAGTTTACATTTTTAAGTACCCTTAAAAATAACTAGTTTGTTATAGAATTGTCGAATACTATCTTTATTTACATTTCGTAACTTGTGTTCGTATCTAATTCTAATATTAAAAAACTTTTCAATAATTAACTTTACTAGTAGATATTTATGATTATTTATTGGATCCTGATCATAAATATGATCATTTAGAGACGGGAAACAGTGGTCATTTAGAGCGGAAAATTTGTGCATGAAATTATATATGGTCCTGGTAACAATCAAATTTAATTTAGTTATATTAAGGTTTTTGGACCTTATATTTTCTCTAAACACTTTTTCACAAAACAAACATATTTCTATCACGTCTTTTGAAGGATAGACTAATCCTCCTTTGTCTTTGAAAAAAATTAAAGAATTTACATCAGTGTGCTGCGAACGCAAAACTGTGATACATTCTTCACACTTAAGTTTCTTTTCTAAAACTCTCACGATGAATCCACCTATGTATTGAAGTATTATTTTAATAACTTCTTTATTGTGTGTGTCCTCACACGGTAAAGAAATTAAAAAGTCGTGTTCATCTTCGACACTAGAAACCGAAGATTCCATGCAATCTTCACCAACAGAATCGTCAGTGTTTCTTTTATTGGCTGTTAAGTTAAGCCGTCTCATGGTGCTTAAATTGCTTAATCCTAAAACAGTTATATTTTCAAGCGGTAAACAATTTGTATTTTCGCTTATTTGTACTTCGGCATGGCATAATAATCGTTTATACGCAGACATAAAACTTTTTGCAGATGGGTTATTGTTAAAACCGCCTCGAGCTCTTATACAACTAAAAAAGGTTTCTAAATGGTCTTGCGATAATTTGTAGAGAGGTATAAACTTCAGCACACCCGAATTTATGTAATCATTATACAACATTTTTAAAGCTTCAATATTACAAATAAAGCCTACAAAACCTAACTTTCTATTTGAGGATATAATGTTTCTTTTATTATCCAGAGTTAAGTTTTTTATTAATTCTACAAATCTGTCTAGTTCATTAAAAATCACAAGTGAATTATTAGAATTAATAGGTTTTTTAAAACCTGGACTTAATAAATTTCTCGAATTGAAAACATCGAAAGTGTTATTCACGGTTCTAATGAAGTTTACAGTAGCTGCAGCTCCTTTAAATTCTGGAATATTTGTGTGGTTGGCACAATATTCAATGCTCGTAGCTACAGAATTACTTAGGAGTTGAGCTGCAAGTTTAACTTTCATTTTATTTTTGAAATAGTTAACATGTTTGTGCGTTAACTTATTGGCTAAATTTAACTCAATTTTTTCTTGTAAACAGTGTAAATGATTAATATAATTAAACGATATTATTTCGTCATTTTGTCGGAATGTCTTAAAATCAGCAAAAGTATTTCTTATTAATTTTAATAAATGACATGCATCTAAAATTGTGTAGATTTTATCATTTTTATAGGTAAAAAATGGTTTAAATGGTTCATTGTCCAAATTTGCCCCCAAAATTCTGACCATATTAATGTTAGATGGGATTCCATCAAATGTTACAGACATGATTTTTGCTTCTGTAACTGTTAATGCATTAATGCATAATTTCAGAAGTGATGCTTTTTGGACAGCAGTAAAACCTCTCCCAAAAAAGAAGGCAATAGGCAGTTTCCAATATGCATTAACAGCTACTGCCATGAAAACTAAAACCTCCTTGGCTACTTCTACCTTGTCCCCACTTAAGTTATTACCTACATCTACGAATCCGTAATGTCTGCGGCCATCCCACTCCGTAAATTCTCTTATTCCCATCTCATCCATTGTTAGAGCAATAATTAAGTCTGGTTTTTCTGCTCTAAATTTTTTTATAGCATTGATGGCTTCTTGAGTAATACCAGGTTCACAATGTACGTTTTGATACCAACCTCTCAGGGTACGTGGATGTGGTAAACAAAGAGAAAACTTTTTTCTTATAAAATTGTAAGCTTGTGGACTGTAAAAATGTAAAGTTAAGGCAAATTTTCTTAACTCCACCCCATACTTTGCCTTACTTTGTAAAACCTGTTTTTTATTGTTGTTCACCCTATCAACCAAGTGTGACAAGAGTTCATTTGGGCAAGATTCTATAATAGTCGTCATATCATTTTTCAATGATGGACGGGACTTTAAAACCTGAATAACTTGATTAAGTTGAATGATTTTACATTCCTTACGCTTTTTTTGAGCCCGCAAATTTTTTAGCCTTTTTTTTTTCTCCATTATTTTTCTTCTCAATTTAGATATAGTCTTCACCATTTTCTTTTTTCTAGAAGTCAATTCAATACTACTAGCTGATTGTAAACTAGTAGAAGTAGATATACTTGGTATAGGTTCAATATCTCTGTACTGATATGTAGTTGCTTGACGTGGACGTTGAAGTTCAACCTAGAATTTAAATAATTTAAATGGGTATAGAAGACTTATTTTAAAAAGTATTTACATTTTATGCATTGGTCTTTAAGTGCATAACAAATTATATTAAAAAATAATTAATACACTTAAACATAATTATTTAGTTGTTTGCCTAATTTTAAACAACAGCGCAACAGATATACATATTGTGTTTCTAGCTATAATATTTTTATAATATTATAAGAAGCATCTTATTGTCAGCATAATCCGAGTATTTAATTTAATTATTATCTAAATAAATAAACACAACATTATTGCACAATACAGACCTAATTTGAAGAGGATATGTAATTAAAAAATATTGTTGAATTTACCAAATATAACGGATAATCTGAGTGGTATCTAAATAAATTGTGACATTGTTTTTTCTTACCGGCATACAAATAGTTGGAACAGAACCACTTCGCAACTTTCTCCTTTTTTGACCCAAAGTGACTGAAAAGCAGTGTGCATCAAAATGTTTGCTGCATATTGTTGAATATTTGCATGGAGTCCAATTTGGTCTATGTAGCATTCTTAACCACTTTTCTCTTATCACCAGATTTGTAGGAAATCTGCAAACATTACGTGTCTTGTTAAGTGAACTCAATGGAAAAATATTTTATAATCTTTCAAATCTGTTATCAAGTCTATCAATATTATTTAACTAGCTGTCCCCCACGGTTTCACCCATATCTTTTTTGGTTACTGCTCCACTCCCGTGGGTCGAAGCGCGATATTATACAGCCTATAATCTTACTCAATAAATGGTCTATCCAACACTAAAGTAATTTTTCAATTCGAACCATCAGGTAGGTTGCTAGTTCCAGAGTTTAGCGTATTAAAAGTCAAACAAACTCATCAGCTTTATAATATGTATTAGTTTATATAAGATTGTAATATATCTATATTTTATTTTGTTTGTTACAACAATTACCGACATATAATCTAATTTTCTAAGAATATGCATTTGTATGAAGCTACCTTTATCTTAGATGTCGATATCAACAAGTCAAAAATTAGGCTATCGCATCACTAAAAAGTGAGGTTATAACTCCTTCGTATTTCTCTATTTGTTATTTCTTATATACGGTGGTTTCAGGCATGCTAATTCATCTAAATCGTAAGTATAATAATGTTCTCATCATATTTTGCTTAAAACCGGCTTATTAGTGCATTGTTAATGCAGAAATAACAATGTAAACAATTTGTAAACTTACTGGTGAAACGAGTAATCCTGGGGATTTTTCTTTTTGGAAGATTCACATCCTGGTACTGCACAAGAAACCATCGTATTATGGTTATTTAATCACAGGTTATCACTCTAGTTCACTTAAATAATTGCCGTAACACTCACGTAAACAGTTACCGGGGCCGCTATGGGCCGGTAGCAAATACGTGTTTGGCCCTGTTGACAGCGTCACTTTCTTTCTCTTTCTAACACAGCATAGTCCCGTTAAGAGCGGGAGCTCTCATTCACTCTCATGCCCAATCTACGGAATTCTATATCTATGTATCTACTAGTACTTCTGTGACACTGTCAAAATAGTGTCAAAATATCGCGCTTTAAAATTATTTTAAAACGGTTGTGTTTTGTGTTCTGTTGTGTTGCTGGTGTTTTGTTTTCTGTGTAATTATAATTTTACCGGGACGACGATACTGTGAGTAACTACATAATAGAATTGTTTTGGTGCTGCCGTTCACAATGCAGAAGACCAAAAAGAGAAGGGGAGAAGATGAAGCGATGGAAGTTGACCCCCCGAATGGCGGGCCTTCGACGTCTTCGGCTCCAGATCTATTACACGGGGATATAGATCACATATCTGATGATGAAGAAGGTGGAGTTCGTATAGGTGATATCTACATACCGCCCGCGCCAAAACCGGCGCTTACTTTCGATACTACAGGCCCGAGACTCATCATAACCCACATAGTCAATGAGAATTTCAAAAGCTACGCAGGATTACAGACTTTGGGTCCGTTTCATAAGGTAAGAAATGTATTATACAACCAAGGTAAGCTAAGCAATAGTATTGTTTATTTGTATTTGTTTATTATTTGCTAAAGCACATACCTAACTTTCTTTTGATATAATTTAACATAGGCATTTTTTGCACTGATTATAATTTTATTTTTGTATGTCATTATGAAATGCCAATGTTAAATAAATTATCTATAACTTTTCCTCTATAAAACTTTGTTGTTTGTATATGTTATACTGTTAGAACCCATGCGTTCTTGAAACAGAAGCCTTATTACACATCAACTATCATATGAATCACCTACTCATGCTAACAATGTAGGGTCCATTTCAATTGAATTTGTTAACTTTGTAAACAATGTCAGTATGGCCAACTGTCAAAATTTGATGAATTTGTATAGAAAGTTTGTTTACAAAGTTTACAAGTTCTATTGAAATGGACCATATTTTATTATCTTTACAGAGCTTCACATCAATCATAGGACCCAATGGCAGTGGTAAGAGTAATGTAATAGACTCCATGCTGTTTGTGTTTGGGTACCGAGCCACCAAGATCAGATCAAAGAAGATTTCCGTACTCATCCACTCATCAAGCAAGTTTCCTAACATCACCAGTGCATGTGTTGCGGTACACTTCTGTCGAATTATTGATGGGGTATGCTCAATTTTATTTTAGTTGTAGATTGATATTGCACGAAGGAAATGTATGAATAATGAAACAAACATATAATATTGACATTCTTTCCATTTTAGGAAGGAGAAGAATTCACAGTAGTACCAGGAAGTGAGATAGTGGTATCTAGAACAGCATTTAAAGACAGCTCCTCATTTTACACACTGAATGGAAGGCGGGTGCAGTTCAAAGAAGTGGCTAAGATGTTACGAGCTGATGGCATTGATTTAGATCACAATCGGTTCTTGATTTTGCAGGTGAGTTTTATTAAAGGTCCAAACTTCAAATGCACCTGCGCCGGTTTCTCAGCACTGATGGGATGCGGCGTTGCATGTGACTGCATAAACAACTGAAAAACCGATTTAATATTTTTTCCCTGACAACGTTTCCCCAACTTCTCCTCAATAAGCAATTAGCAATTTCTTCCCCAAATTCGCGAAATAGAACCCCAATTTGGTGGCCCTGGGTAGCAGTTGTTTCCCCTGCACTATGGCGCAATCCTCACCCGCGAGAGTTGCCTATGCTGCTGAATGGGCTACGCTGTACGCAGCGCCGCGCTCTTACCTGCCGTGTCGCCCAAGTGCGTTTTGCTCCGTATAATCGCGTATACATTTATAAGTTTCTTATCCTACTTTGACTTTTCCTTATCAGGGCGAAGTAGAACAAATCGCCATGATGAAGCCAAAAGCGATGACAGAACATGAGTCAGGAATGCTGGAGTACTTAGAAGATATTATTGGCACATCCAGATACAAGGTATGAATATTATTAGAATTTTTGATTGCTGTATGCTATATAGTAACCTATACAGGTTACTATAGCAGAAATAAAATGCACAATAGGATATAGAATCATACATTTATTGAAAATTAAGCCTTCCATTATAAAGTACTTGGGCGACTGAGTTTCGCTCGGGATTTTTTCAGGGACAACATCTATCTAGATAAACCTAGAATGCAAAACATTATCTAAATACAAAATCCCATCATTAGAATTGATATAGGTAAGTGATCCACTAATAATGATGAAGTGCAAATACAGACTATGGTGATACAGCGGAGCGCCAGTATGATGTAGTGCATCGCATGCGCAATTCTTGCGCGTTGCCACATTCATAAAGCAATTTATACATGTTTTTTTTAGGGTTCTGTACCTCAAAAAGTAAAACGGAACCCTTATAGGATAACTTTGTTGTCCGTCTGTCAATGGCGCCACTAGAAGTATGCAATAGCGCTATCTATGATCAAGATATGATATAATATTATCTACTATGATGTAATAGTGGCATAGATGGCGCTATTGCATATTTCGGAACCCTTAGGGCGCGAGTCGTACTCGCACTTGTCCGGTTTTTTTTTTCAGGAACCAATAGAAAAGCTAGCAATGAGAGTAGAAGAATACAGCGAGATGCGCAAAGAAAAACTGAACAGGGTTCGTTTAGTTGAACAAGAGAAAGTCAAGTTGGAACAGCCGATGACAGAAGCAGTTGAACTGATGAACCTGACCAACACCGCTTTGAGGACCAGGAATAAGCTGCTGCAGAAATACATGTAAGTTATTGGAAAAAAACATATGCGCAGTTAGGCTGTGTCCCCAATAGGCAAACTGAGCGGCTGACTGAGACTGCGCTAACAGTTTGCAGTAGGCAAACTGTTAGCGCAAACTAACAAACTGTGGACACTCCATTTCAAATATATGGAAGGGCGTACTAAACCTATACGCCGCAAACTCAGTCGGCCGCTCACAGTTTGCCTGTTGGGGACACAGCGTTACACAGAAAACTGTCCATACTCTATGGACGTGTGAATAAAGGTTTTGGAACGAAGTTCCTTAACGCGGCTTGCGGTAGGAATTGTTTGATAGAAATCGCCATGTAACGAAAAAAATCATGATGCCCCTCCATAAATCTAAATCTGCAATCGCGTTCGCGGCTCGGTCAGAGCGGCGGAAAATAGTACGCGTAATTTTACCGTGTAAAAATTGGTATTAAAGGAAACGTTCATACTAATATGTACATTATTGGAACTTCGTTCCTGACGGGTCCCCCGACCGTACACGTTTTTTTAATGCTTATTATTATGTCTTGGAACTTTTTTGTGAATGTACCCCTAGCATGAGTATACAGGGTGTAAGGAAAAGTATAAAAGGTGTATGAAAGACGTATTGAAGAAAGGTATTCAGTATTCGATACTATACCCTATTTTTATTCATTTTAATAAGAATGTAAACAAACAGGTCAATAACTTGTTTAGTGTTGTCCAATCGTAGTGCCAATTACAGTTCAATTAAATAATTGAACGATTCGATTTTATTAATTGAATAAGTTATAAAAACGTATTTTTTATTTCAATTAATTCTATTGATCTATAAGTAGGTACTATCTATACTAATATAATAAAGCTAAAGTTTGTTTGTTTGAACGCGCTGATCTTTGGAAGTCGTCGTTCCGGCGAAAGCCACAATCCAAATCACAATGCAAACAAAAAACCGAAGGCAAGCCAAAAGTCGTCGTTCCGGGGAAAACCACAATCCAAATCACAATGCAAACAAAAAACCGAAGGCAAGCCAAATTGTCAGTGAGAGCACATGAAAGTCATAAAGCATCCAAACACATGAAAGGTTCAATGACGAATGAGCGACAAAATGGCGGACAGGCGAAATTCATAACGGTCAGGGTTACCATTCCGAAAAATATTGACCCATGAAAGCAAAATAAAAATAGAGATAATATTTTATATTTGTATTTACATACGTGTATTTCATTCTAATTTTAAATCCTCCTAAAAATTATGTGTTCGATTGCGAATGAATTTCACATTGTTTTAAACATATAGAACAAACGATTTATTAATCGATTACAAATATTTTCATTGAATAAATTGAACTATGTTTTTCGAACAGCACTCAAGACAAGATAATATATGATTTTTTATCTGTATTCTAACATCACTTTTTGTCTAAGAAAGTCTAGGATATTTCTTCTATTTTTCAAATACAATTATTTAATGCTAATCAAACGAATGTTGTTGGAAAAAGTGGTGAGGTATCAATCTGAAACCTTCAAAATACGGATTGATGTGTTACGAATTCCATTTAGTGAGTGTTTGTGTGATCATTATACCGAAATTGGGTTTGTTTACCTTCTTATTAAAATGAATAAAAATAGGGTATATTTTGATTAACTATGGGACCAACCTTGAAATGACAAAAAAAATCAACTATTTCATACATTTTGTTGATTGATTTTTTATACACAGTTGATTTTTAGGGTTTCGTACCAAAATGGTAAAAAAGGAACCCTTATGGTGCGACTTCGTCTGTCTGTCTGTCTGTCTGTCTGTCTGTCTGTCACACCTGCTTATTTCAGCAACTACTTATGCTATCGACTTGAAATTTAGAACAGTTATTAAGAATGCTTGTTCAACTTTATTGCAAAGTCCAAAAATATTTTTATTTTCATTGCAAAAGGGGCCGGAGTGGGGTCCGAAATTTCAAAGTGGGGTTACTAGGTCAAGTGACATATCATATGAAAGGGCTTGATCTGCACATTTCAAAATATATTTTTATTTTATTTTATGTCTCACAGTTTTCGACATATGATGAATAATGTCCAAAAAAATACCATTCCCCCCCCCCCTTATCTCCGAAGTTTGCGGGGCGAAAAATCTGAAATAATTAGAGTTGATAGGAATTGACCCAAATATGGCACCAAAAATAAACGATGTTCCTAACTCGTACAGTTTTTTCTTCACAAACAGACTTAGTTATGCGGTCCGGATTTTTTCACTTTATACGTCCAAAAATGATACGGAACCCTCGGTGCGCGAGTACGACTCGCACTTGGCCGGTTTTTTTTTTTTTCGTTGTTCTGTTTTTATAATGGAACCCTAAAAATCCGATATAATATAGGTTTATCACACACTTTTCTTTGATCTTTTAGTTACGAAACCAATAAAATAATACAATCCAAACAAGAAGACTTGCAAGATCTAAAGGTGAATTTGGCTGCCATTGATGAGAAGCTGAAAAAAGTCCAAGAGGAATTAAAGCAGAAAAATGATGTTCTTAAAGCTGGCACACAGTAAGTAATCTATACTAATAATATAAAGCTGAAGAGTTTGTTTGTTTGAACGCGCTAATCTCTGGAACTACCAGTCGGATTCGAAAAAATCTTTTTGTATATGATAGCCAGATTCATGAGGAATAGAATAGGCTGTTTAACATCACGCTACGACCCTTAGGAGCCGAGCGACGGGGGTGAAACTGCGGGGAACAGCTAGTCATTGATAAACCTCAGGGAATATAATAATATCATCTTTAGAAAACTAATAATCTATCTTCTTTTCCATTCTAGAAAATACGATGTGCTCAAGAAAAAGAAAGAAGAAATTACAGAGAAATTACATGCTTGCAAGAGGAAGGCTGTGACGACACAAGCGGACCTCACACAGAGTAACAAGAAAAAGAAGAATCTAGACCAACTAGTTGAACAGGAGAAGGGGAAACTTATTGATTTGGAACTGGTGAGATTTACACCCAATTGCAAAATATCTATTTATTAAAACGTACATTTTTAAGAAAACGAGGGATGTATTTGTGTGTGACTGTCAGTGGCATCGTAGCTTCCAAATGGATAGACCGATTTCAATGAGGTTATTTAAGGCGCTGATAACTGCCAACGGCCTTGAGTGATTTGGGTGGTACCTATAGCTTGAGTGTTCTGCGCTGAGCTCAAGCAACGCGACATACGTCCACCGAACAATACGACTCGCCTATCAAGGAGCGCGCTGTGCCGAATTAGACGTATTATCACTTTTTAGTATCTAAAATAAAAAAAGTAACAGGCAATATTATAGGTAGTAACATAGTCTTTTCACACAAAACAAATCATTAAAATATCTTAAGCGATTTGAAAGTAATTACGTTTTTATGTTTTGGGTAGACAGTAATTCATGAATTTATTTCATTAAGGGCCGATTTCACCAACGTCAGATAACATTTATCCAAGTAATAAAGTTGAGATTTGACAGATGTTCTATACAAAATCTGTCAAATCTCAACTTTATTCCTTGGATAAATGTTATCTGACGTTGGTGAAATCGGCCCTTAGTATTTTACTACAATAGTTAAATATTCACAGGTACGATTGATGTATATTATGTTCTAGTTTAACATAAAAAAATTGCACAACTAACCTGCATTATTTGACGGCGAAATGAGAGATTTAAAACTTGAGATTTACGGCCGTTACCATTTACCGTCGCCTTAAGTGGAAAAGTATAGTCCGTTCGCGTTAAGAATAGTGACGTTGTCGTCTAGCAGTGCCGCCCGACTAATCAGGTTGCAAAGAATGATAGTCATATTATTTGTTGGTTTGGCATTGTTGCTAGACGTCACTATTTCCTTAATAACGCGGACGGACTGTAGTTTAATTGGAATAGATATTTATTATATTATATCTACTAGTAAGTCATTCACGTTTGCGAACACTATACCAATGAGGCGGTGTCCATTATTCATATTTATTTACGTGAACAATAAGATATAAATAATTTTACAGATACCGGAAAAAAATAAGAGGGAGATAGAAGATTGTGAGAAGCTCCTCGTCAAACATACAGAACAGAAAGCGAAGGCAGAGGCGGAACTACAAACGGTTGTAGCCAGTGTCAGGTAAATTGAAATATAATACATTATTTAACTCATAATGCCAACTAAGGGTTTTGATGTATACAAATAATGCAGTATCTGCTGCTTGGTATTCAATGAGTTATTAAACATTCAGGGTGTCATTCAAAAAGCAGATAAGCTCATGGGTTTTGGCCACGTTTGTCGCATGTCGGATGAATTACATTAATTGGCCTAGAGGGCTCGGAAAAATAGGTGAAAATCAGAGTGTTAATTTAGTGGTGAAGGCTACTTGGTAGCTACTTTTCATCCATCAATACACGCAGACGAAGTCGCGGGCAACAGCTAGTTCTACATATTGCCAGCGACTTCGTCTGCGTGAAAATGGAAGAAAAGTAGCCTATGAGTTTTTCGAGGTCCCAGGCTACTTTTTGCCAAATTTCATCCAAACCCGTCCAGCTGTTTCAGCGTGAAGAAGTAACAAACATACACAAACACAAACTCTCGCATTTATAATATTAGTGTGATTTAATTTTCTTCTCTCAGAACAAAAACTCAAGGCCTCCAAGAAACGAAGGACCGTCTGCAAGCTAAACTAATAGAACTAAAGAAGATTGTGGACGAAGCGAACAATCGCTGCAAGCTAGCCGAGTCGGAGCTCAAGATATACCTGAGTACTGAGCAGAAAGAAGTGGACAAACTGGAGAAGATGAAGGAAGCTCATACGAAGGCTGTCGCGGCGTTAGAGGAAAAGCGACCGTTAGTTTTCTTTATTTCACCACGTTTTTATTAATTCACTTTCTTCTCTGTCTAGCTGTTCGTTATACTTTAGCAATTCGTTTTTCAAGCACTTGCTAGCATTGGTATAGGTAAATAACATAAATAGTGTTATTTGGATGACAATGCAAGAATATGGACTAAAAAGTAAATAGTATATTTTTTATTAAATATTTTTTTTTTATTACTACTGTCTACTACTGACAGTTATGGCATAAGTCCCATATTAAATGGAGCAAAAGTCCCGATTTTGGGTGCTTTGGTCATCTATACTATTATAAAATTGTAAACAAGCTGTGTCTGTACATTGAAGATATTCCAGAAAAAACAGTCGGGATAGGGTACTGGGACGTAACTATACCCAAAAAGATTTTATTTTTATTTTTTGTCTGTTTATCTGTTTGTCTGTTTGTGCGCGCATCACGCAAAAAGTACTGAACGGATTTTGATGTGGTTTTCACAGTTCGATAGCTTGAGGTCCAACTTAAAATCTAAGCCACGTTTCATCTAATTCTGATGGGAGGAACCAGAGATACAGCTTGACCTCTTGGTAGTACTAGCCACTCTACACTGCGGAGGTCATTTAAACTGGTCACTTCACTGTAGTCCACGCGGACGGAGTCGCGGGCAAAATCTAGTCAAAATTAAAAATGCAATTTACATGCGAGCTAATTCGTCATATAATTTTCAAGCTAAAAAAATATTTAAAAAATACATTGATTACAAAAACCAAGTTATTTTTAGTTGTATCGATTTGAAAAACAAAATTTTATACATTCCGCCCCGAAAATTAGCATACCGAACCTAGCAACACAATCCAGGCTTCTCTTTTGGTAACTAAGGGTACATAATAATTTGTTTTCAGTTTACGAGAGGAGTTGTCGCGAACTTTCCCAGAGAATGAGACGCGATTGAACGAAGTTAACTCTAAACTGCAGACGTTGAAGAGAGAGGAGGGAAAAATTATAAGTGAAGTTAGGCCATTGAGGTATGTTGCGTTTACCGTTTTACTAGTCTATGCTAATATAATAAACTAAAGCTGAAGATTTTTTTGTTTGATTGTTTGTTTAATCGCGCTAGTCTTTGGAACTCAAATCAACAGTTTCCTTTAGTTTGCCTGTTTACTTCTACTATTACTTCCTATACTCGGAATTTTAATTCGATTCCAGATTTGACAATTTCAGTGTTGCAACGTTATGACAAGTACTAAATAGTGACGTTGCGAAATTATTCGATATGGAAATGGAATATTTCCGGATCGATTCTTCTCGTTTATAATTTTACTCTAGTAAACTAAGTATATCAGGAAATTAAATATTTCTGAACCGATAATTTAGTTTTGACCATTAATTAACGATCTGAGACTGATCTGATTCATTGTGTGTGAAATAAATAAAAAAATTGTTTATCGATTGTTTATCGATTTTTGTGTTCATCACTACACTATTATATGTGGTATCATTATTTCACAAAATGCTAAAGTCATGTAGCTAATGTCAAATCTGGAATCGAATTAAAATTCTAATGACCGCACGGTTGTCGCAGTGGCTGAGAGATTGGCTGCTGCGCAACGTGTCGCGGGTTCGATTCCCGCATTGCACATAGGTGTGGCTGTTTGTGTATGTGAAATTTGTGTTTGTAAACGCACCCACGATACAGGAGAAATCCTAGTCCGGGGCAAGGTTTTTTTTAAAAAAAAAATAAAAAAAAAAAATCTGACTATAGAATTGAATCCTTATTAGCGACACTATCGGATGGTCCAATAATACAGTGTGTTTATTTTTTTTCCAAAATCAACGGGTTCGATTCTTGGCCAGGAAGATAATTAAAAAAAAAATCTAATGATGCAGTTTTGGTTTTTATCAAAATCGGCCCCGAGACTCCTTTGAATGTTTTTCACTATTTCTTATAGTTTCGTAAAAAATCATTCCTGTGTATTTATATTAAACTAAAATTACTCTTTTAGATCACAATTGGAAGAATCTCGTCAAGCGATGACCGCTAACAGATCCCGTGGCAGAGTGCTCGACGCGTTGATGAATGAGAAGAGGCAAGGAAATCTACCTGGGATATTTGGACGATTGGTACGTCTTAACCCTAGATAACTAAACTCATTTCACAGTTACACTGTAACTAAACATTCGTCGAGCGGACTACGCATTAAACAAGAGCGTGTCGGACCACACTCAGTCTAGGGTTCCGAAGCAAGAAGTATTTTTGAATTTGAATTTGGTTGTCGAACTCAAAACTGAAAAAAGTAAATATTTCAAAAAGTTATTGACGTATCTTGCTCAAACTAATTTTAATCGAGAGTATTTATTGGATGCCATAAGCTTGATTTTTTCCAGATTTTTCGATAGCACGGTTAGAAAATTACAGGGGGGAACACACATTGAAAACGACTTTCGGAGCTCCTAGTTCACTCAATATGCACTTAAATAAAAAAATCATTTAAGAACCTCTATGTTATTTTCAAAGACCTATCCAATGATACCCCACATGACGGGGTGCAACAAAATATTTTTTTTCATCCTTCAGTTTCATGTATGGGAGCCCCCCCTAATTATTTTATTTTTCATAATTTTACTACAGTCTTTTATGGCGGCTTATACAAGACATCTACTTACGAAGTTTCATACAAATTGGTTGTGAACTGTAGATTTGACGAGGGTGTGATAGACGGACAGACGGACATGACGAAACTATAAGGGTTCCTAGTTTTACTACGGAACCTTATAAAACGTAAGTATCACCAAAATCTATATATATAAAATTGTTTGTCCTGACTGACTGATTCATCATCGCAGAGCCCAAACCGCTGAACATAGAGATTTGAAATTTAGACAGTGGGTTTCTTTTATGACGTACACATGCGCTAAGAAAGGATTTTTGAAAATTCTACCCCTAAAGGGCTGAAAAGGGGGATGTAAGTTTGTATGGAAGTACCGTTAGTTACAGTCATGGAAATTGGTATTTAGACTTTTCTTTTCAAATACACAAACACGTGTTACAGGGTTTTTGAAAATTCGCCCCCAAAAGGGGTGCAAAGGGGGATGAAAGTTGTACGGAAGTACCGTTAGTTTTGAAGTTAGAGTAATGGAAATTTGTATTTAGGCTTTTCTTTTCAAACAAAGAAATACGTGATTAAGGGTTTTTAAAAATTCGCCCCAAAAAGGGGTACAAAGGGGGATGAAAGTTTGTACGAAAGTACCGTTAGTTTTGAAGTTAGAGTCATTGGAAATTGGTATTTAGGCTTTTCTTTTCAAATAAAGGGACACGAGTTTCAGGGCTGTTAAAAATTCGCCCCCAAAAGGGTTGAATATAATTTATTATAAATATGGAAATTCATTGAATTTATTGCGCCGAGCGGACGAACTGGGCTCCAAGTCTGCTAATGCAATTGTCATAATCGTGTCAGAATGGTCTCTCAATGACATCGTTTTGACCAAAGACGAAAGAGATAGTCTTAGGGCGGGTTGCTTCAAACCATCTGTATTCGTAAGTCAGTACGTAATCGTTAAGTCAGTATGAAATTGTCGTACAAGCCGCCATATTTGACGGTTACAGATACGTAACTGTAAGATGAAACAACATGGCCTTACTCTAAGCTAATGAACGTTTAAGTTTCCATCGTTATGGTGTCATTATGACACCATTCTTACACAATTGTACTATTACAATTGTGTAAGAATGGGTAAGAATTTATGGATAGCTGTTGCTCACTTCCTAATTGACGGATGATCGCAAATGCGTTATGCGTTTAAATGTTTGGTGGACACGTATTAATCCATACTAATATTATAAAGCCAAAGTAACTGTCTGTTTGTTATCTTTTTACGCCTAAACCACTGAACCGATCATCATGAATATACATTGCCAGGGGTACAGAAAAGGACATAGGGTACCTTTTGTGGGCGAGCGAACCCGTGGGCAAAAGCTAGTATTTTTTACATATTCCAGGGTGACCTCGGCGGTATAGATTTAAAATACGACGTCGCGATATCGACCTGTTGCGGCGCGCTCGACAACATAGTGGTGGACACGGTGGAGACTGCTCAGGCCTGCGTCGAGCATCTCAAGCGACACGACATCGGACGAGCCACCTTCATAGCGCTGGACAAGCAGGAGCATCTGAGACAGACTTACGAACGACGAATTAGCTTGTAAGTCTTCACATACTGCTAATATTGTAAACTAGATTTTGCCCGCGACTTCGTCCGCGTGTACTACTGTGAAGTGACCAGTTTAAATGACCTCCGCAGTGTAGAGTGGCTAGTACTACCAAGAGGTCAAGCTGTATCTCTGGTTCCTCCCATCAGAATTAGATGAAACGTGGCTTAGATTTTAAGTTGGACCTCAAGCTATCGAACTGTGAAAACCACATCAAAATCCGTTCAGTACTTTTTGCGTGATGCGCGCACAAACAGACAAAAAATCTAAAAAAAATCTTTTTGGATATAGTTACGTCCCAGTACCCTATCCCGACTGTTTTTTCTGGATATCTTCAATGTACAGACACAGCTTGTTTACAATTTTATAATAGTATAGATGCGAAAGTTTGTACGTCATGTACCTATGTCTTTTTCGGTAAAGATTTTTATTTGGTGTGTCTGTTTGTGCGTGCATCACGCAAAAAGTACTAAACGGATTTTGATGTGGTTTTCACAGTTCAATAGCTTGGGGTCCAACTTAATATCTAAGCCACGTTTCATCTTATCCCGGTGGGATAAACCAGAGATACAGCTTGACCTCTTGGTAGTACTAGCCATCCTACACTACGGAGGTGATTTAAACTGGTCATTTTATTGTAGTTGCGGGGAAAAGTCCAGTAGGTATTTAAATAAAAAAAAATCTACATAGGGGCTATTTCACCAACCTATCATTATCTGTTCATTAAGCTAATGTGATCACTAAACTATTCAATAGCAAAAAATTGCATTTCACCACCTAACAATAGTGTTATATAATGACTAGCACTTCGCCCGCGACTTCGTCCGCGTGTCCCACAGGAACTGCATTTTTTCGGTATAAAAAGTAGCCTACGTTACTCAGTGATAATGTAGCTTTTTATTAGTGAAAGAATTTTTAAAATCGGTCCAGTAGTTTCGGAGCCTATTCGGTACAAACAAACAAACAAAAAATCTTTCCTCTTTATAATATTAGTATAGACAACATTATTGAAGTAAAAGTTAATTTACTAAAAGTCATATTTAGCTTATCTTATCTCTAGCTTATTGAACAGATATTGATAGGTTGGTGAAATAGCCCTTTTTACCCGACTGCGGCGAAGCCCAAAAGGAGGGTATAGTGTTTCACCTGTATGTTAGTATGTATGTATGTGGGTATGTATGTATTTCCGTTTCTGTGTTACCTCCTAGAGACTAAACGAGCGAACGGATTTTTTAATATTAATGTTTGTTCCAGCCCTGAGAACGCTCCCCGCCTCTTCGACCTAGTGAACGTAAAGGACCAACGCGTCCTACCGGCGTTCTACTACGCGTTGCGCGATACCTTGGTCGCCAACGACCTGGAACAAGCGTCGCGAATCGCGTACGGACATACTAGATATAGGGTGGTCACTTTGAAAGGAGATGTCATTGAAATTGCCGGTGAGTATATCTATCTATACTTATACTAGCGACCCGCCCCGGCTTTGCACGGGTGCTATAAACCTTCCTCTTGAATCAGGCTGTTTGTGCACTACAGACGTTTTCAATTCGTATTCGGTTTTTTAGCCAATGGGCCCGCAGAACGATCCCCACCACTTTCTAAAATGTATGAAAAAAAGAACCGGCCAAGTGCGAGTCGTACTCGCGCACCGAGGGTGTCGTATCATTTTTGGACGTATAATGTGAAAAAATCCGGACCGCATAACTAAGTTTGTTTGTGAAGGAATTTTGATGATTTTTAAAAAACTGTACTAGTTAGGAACATCGTTTTATTTTTGGTGCCATATTTGGATCAATTCCTATCAACTATAATTATTTCAAATTTTTGCCCCGCAAACTTCGGAGATAAGGGGGGGAATGGTATTTTTTCGGACATTTTTCATCATATGTCGAAAACTGTGAGACATAAAATTAAATAAAAATATATTTTGAAATGTGCAGTTCAAGCCCTTTCATATGATATGTCACTTGACCAAGTAACCCCACTTTAAAATTTCGGACCCACACTCCGGCCAATTTCGCAATGAAAATAAAAATATTTTTTGACTTTTTTCATTTGCAATAAAGTTGGACAAGCATTCTTTATAACTGTTCCAAATTTCAAGTCGATAGCATTAGTAGTTGCTGAAATAAGCAGGTGTGACAGACAGACAGACAGACAGACAGACAGACGAAGTCGCACCATAAGGGTTCCTTTTTTACCATTTTGGTACGGAACCCTAAAAATGCATCAAAATCCGTTGCGTAGTCTTAAAGATCTAAGCATACACAGACAGCGGGAAGCGACTTTGTTTTATACTATGTAGTGATTATAAATGACAAAGTTTGTGAGGATGAATGGATATTTGTTACTCTCACACGCAAAAACTACTGAACTGATTTTGATGAAACTTTACAATAATATAGCTTATACATCAGAATAACACTTAGGCTACCGTTTATCCCGAAAAATGCGGACGAAGCCGCGAGTGGAAGCTTGTCTATACTAATGTAATAAAGCTGAAGTTTGTTTGAACGCGCTAATCTCTGAAACTACAAGTCGGATTCGAAAAAATATTTTTGTATATGATAGCCAGATTCATGAGGAATAGTATAGGCTATTTAACATCACGCTACGACCCTTAGGAGCCGAGCAACGGGGGTGACACCGCGGGGAACAGCTAGTTCTATAACAATTATCATCACAATTCGTACCTAGAATTGTGATGATAATTGTTGCACGGCTACAGATAAGCTAATCTCGCATTGTATAAGATTTCCTTACAGTGAGAGGTCAGTGTAAACTGGGAATGAGCTTGATGTGTAGCCGTGTGTACAATTATTATAATGATTCTAGGTACAATGTCTGGTGGAGGTAGGACTACAATGCGAGGTAGAATGTCCAGTTCAGTACAACAAGACACCAGCGAACAGGACCCCAGAGCTATGCAAGCTAACGAAGAGAAACTGGCGGCATTGGAACGAAGGTATGTCTACTTATACAGGGTGGCAGGTTAGACAGTGGAAATATTTAAAGGGGTCATTGTACTCATCATTATGAACAACTTTTGCTATGGGACCAACCCTGAAATCGCGAAAAACAATACATTTTCACACATTTTGTTGTTATATGAACATAAACGTATGGAGCAGCTGATATTTTTTTTCGCGATGCCATAGGGTTGGTCCCTTGGTGAAAGTTGTTTATAATGATGAGTACAATTACCCCTTTTCGTATTGCCACTGTGTCACCTGCCACCCTGCAGATACCACAGAATACTACTGACGCCGCAAAGACGGTTAAATAGCGACTCTTGCAACAACGCAATAAAGTGTAATTCAGCTCGCTCAGCGCTGCGTGCCTAAAATTATATCTATACCAATATTATAAAGCTGAAGAGTTTATTTGTTTGAATGCGGTAATCTGCGGAACTATTTTTTTATATTTTATTTTTTATTTTATTTTTGTATATGATAGCCAGATTTATGAGGAATAGTAGAGGCTATTTAACATCACGCTACGACCCTTAGGAGCCGAGCAAGGGGGGTGAAACCGCGGGGAACACCTAGTTAACCTATAAGGTAGTTTCTTTCGCGTTACTCTATGTTTTCGTTAACCCATTGAATTGGCCTCCCCGGAAAGGCACGCCGATATGCAATGTTGATTTGTATTTGGCAGTGATATTTTTACAGAAAATACTATAAAAATTCTATGTATTTTGCAGGTTAACAGAAATACGCAACGAACAATCAGAATTGGAAGAATTATTAGGTTCGCTACAGCGAAACGTGCGCGAAGGCAAAACTACGCTCAACAAGCTGAATATAGAGCTCAAGAGTTTGACCGAACAAGTGCCCGTTATGCAGGTGAATATTAAATGTCCATTAACAGTGTAATGCCTACCAAAAATACTAGTATTTTTAAAAAGTACTAGCATTAGCTTCTGGCTAAATGACAGTCGCGCTGACGATCGATCTGCGAGGTTAAGCTGCGCTTGCCGCGGTCAGTCCTTGGATGGGTGACCGTTCTTTACATATCGAGACCCCTCCGTGCCTCGGAGAGCACGTTAAGCAGTCGGTCTCGGTTGTCATAGGAATATCTTTGACAATCGTTACGGGTAGTCAGAAACCCTAAAAAGTCTAACATTCGAATACCGGTATTACCCATTAATTGGGTTGCGGAGGTCAGATGGCAGTCGCTCCACGTAAAATATTGATATTCAGCCGAAACTAGTTAGCCTGGAAGCCGACCCCAATGTAATTTGGGAAAAGGCTAGGCAGATGAACTAGCATTAGCTTCTGGGAAAAAAAATAACTGACCACATTTCCCATAAATTTCCTGTAACATACCCCCCCAATTTTCGTCTGCTTTTCATATTGTTACTAAATGCTATAAGGGTATAGTGCTGAAGCTAAAACCTAATAAGAATAAGTTGTAACTCTCGAGATAAATCGATCATTTTTAATGCAGGTACCTATACCTAAATAGGTATAGGTACCGGCATTAAAAATGATCACAGATCGCGCATGTACATTTTCCGTCCAATTGACAATAGACAGTTGACAATATGTAATAGAGAATGGTCCAATTAGACGACGAGCATCGACTGACGAACCAATCGCGTGTAGCCTCGGCGCCCCCCGTCTTCTTCATTCCGCCAAAGAGACCAAAATCAGCTAGTGCGCAGGTGACGTTTGTGATCAAGACTGACGCCGGGACTTGTACATATGTCGCACATCCGCAAGAAAGGTGTCACAACACAATAATACGAAATTGAGTTATGTATGCCATCTGAAAGGCAATAACAAACTTGATCTGCTAAAAAAAAATCATAATTATAGTGCGATTCCTCGCTGAGAGATGGCATTTAATACAGAATTTTTTTAAAGGAATTCTAGGATCTAAAAAAAAGAAAATCGTGATTTCCCAAAAACTACATTTATTGTGTTGTGACAGCTTTCTTGCGGATGTGCGATGTATAAGTTACTTTCTCATAGTTATCGATACTGATAAGTATGAAAAAGTAATTTATCTTTACGTAAATCGACGGCGTAGTGCCAATACAGGAGGTATTGTATCTGTAATTTTTCGAGAAATACAGTTTTTATGTTATGGTTTTGAATTTAAAGAAATTTGAATTCAAATTCGCATAAAACCTCACCTTACAGATAGGAGGTTGGCACTTCGCCGTCGAAATGTAAAATCAATTTATATCGAACTTACTTAATCGACTTAAATATATCAACAGAATCAAATAAAACAACAAGAAGCGAAGGTGGCCTCTAGCAGAGTGGACCCGAAACAGAAGGCTAAATTCGAAGCAACACTTGCCACAGCCCAAGAAAAACTAGGGAAGGCCAAAGAAGATGCTGGCGAAGTAAGTTGTTAACCGAGTTTGGAAAAGGGAGGTTCTATGTTTCTTCCGTATGTATGTGTGTGTAAGATTTTCTCGAATCTTAGACCTAACCAGGGGCCTATTTGATGTAACCACTCTGCAAGTCTTCACTCTGCACTCTAACTCTTCACTTTTCAAATATTGCAGAGTGTGGAGCGAAAGTGTTCCAAATTTCAATTTTCAGTCTGCAAAATGTGTGTACATAAAACATGATTCAGTTGAAGAGCTCGGAATTTGGAGTGCAGACTTGCAGAGTAGTTACATCAAATAGGCCCCCTGATCTACATACTGTGCAACCTCACATCATAGAAACAAGGGAGATGTGCCAAGGCGCTATCGAGCTTGATGCCTGAACTTGAGCAAATTGCTCATATTAAAAACGTACGCGCTGGCGACGAACCGGAACACGATCGATGGTATAAATACAGTGTTTTAGTTTAGTGCTAGTGTTGAGTGACGATTAACAGTGTTAGATTGAGGGCGTGCGGAATGTTTAATGCGTAGATCTTTTTATTCACAAGGAGCGCTTAATTATGCGCGTAAATGTGTCCATAAATGTACTAAAAATGGCATCAGTTGTTCCGGTACTAATTTGCTATGATGGCATATCTCCTTGTTTCTATGATCTGGGTGTGCAACAGTGCTTACTTTCGACGCTTTCGAGTTTGTATCAAAGCGAACTTGATTACTTAACTAGCTGTTCCCCGCGGTTTCACCCCCATTGATCGGCCCCTAAGGGTCGTAGTGTGATGTCAAATAGCCTATACTATTCCTCATGAATCAGGCTATCATATACAAAAATAATTTTTCGAATCCGACTGGTAGTTCCAGAGATTAGCGCGTTTAAACAAACTCTTCCGCTTATAAATTGTTTATTGATAGAAATTAATTCTTTATGCGATTCTAATTTCGAATTCATTCATTCATCGATTCTAATATCTTAATTCGCAATTAATTTTGCAGGTAGAAGAAGATGTACAGGAAGTGGACACACAGATCTCTGCAGTCGCCGGCGGCAAAGTTAAAGACTTACAGAAAACTGTAAACGACCTCACCAAGAAAATAGACAAAGTGAACTCTGAGATCACTAAGCTTAAGGTCGCTATTAACACTAGCAAAAGGTTTGTACACTCTACTTCTGTTTATCTATGCTGAATAAGGTTCTATGGCGAACGGCTATTTTTAATGGACTTTCAAAAGGAAGAGGTTCTAAATTCGACTGTTTTGCCCGACTGCCCCAGAAGGAGGTTGTTTTTAGGGTTCCGTACGTCAAAAGGAAAAACGGAACCCATAAAGGATCACTTTGTTGTCCGTCTGTCATGACCATGAGTGGAGCCATCTGCGCATAGATGGCGCCACTAGAAGTATGTAATAACGCCATCTATGATCAAGATATGATAATTATCTACTAGATGTAATAGCGGCATAGATGGCGCTATTGCAAATTTCGTAACCCTCAGGGCGCAAGTCTCACTCGCACTTGTCCGGTTTTTTTTGACTGCATTTCAACCTCAGATCATAGAAACAAGGGAGATATGCCAAGGCGCTATCGAGCTTGATGCCTGATCTTGAGCAAATTGCTCATACTAAAAACGTACGCGCTGGTAACGAACCGAACACGATCGATGGTATTAATACAGTGTTTTAGTTTAGTGCTAGTGTTGAGTGACGATTAACAGTGTTAGATTGAGGGTGTGCGAAATTTTTAATGCGTGGGAGATCTTTTTATTCACAAGGAGCGCTTAATTATGCGCGTAATTGTGTCGAAAAATGTACTCAAAGTGGCATCAGTTGTTCCCGTACTAATTTGCTATAATGGCATATCTCCTTGTTTCTATGATCTGAGATTTCAACTAACATTCGCCTTATAAATTAATTCCTTGTGTTAATCGTAACTAAATAATTATTGTTACACAGAAACGCAACGAAATCGAAAGACAAAATTCAGCAGATGGAAACTGATCTGAGGGAGACCGAAACGAATTTAGAAACGTTGAACAATCAGAAGAAACAACTCAGTTTGGAGACTTCACAGTTACAAAAGGATTTAGAAGAGGTATGGTGTTGTTGAATGTGCCGAACTTATGTTGGCCGGTCTGTACCCCGATCATGAGTTTTTTTGACGTGTAGTATCGTTAACGTAAGCATATTTTGAATTGAAAATACACGTTTGTTACACAATATTTATATAAATTAAATACTTAAATAATTTCTCTGTATTTTTTAAAATGTGCAAATTGTATAACATTTTATCAAAATGTTCCAGGACTGCTGTATTTTAAATTCAAAATATGCTTACGTTAACGAAACTATACGTCAAAAATCATGATAGGGGACTGATATCAGAGCCCCAAGTCTGCTATTGTAATTGTGTAAGAATTGTCATAATGACATCGATTCGCACTAACTTAAGTATTGTTAACTTATATTGCGCGTATTGTTCGCCCGCATGTTTTGTGACTGTGACTTAAGGTATGACCCTCAGATCATAGAAACAAGGGAGATGTGCCAAGGCGCTATTGAGCTTGACGCTTTAGTTTGATCACATTGACCATAATTAAACGTGTGTGGTGGACTAACGGCTCATTCACGCTCAGAGAGGAGACCTGTGTCCCAGAAGTGGGAACAATATAGCGTCGTTGCGAAAGGCCCCGAGTATGACATTTAAGCACCAACAATCTATTAGGAAGCACATCTTGAAATTGGTAAACAAATAACGAAATAAGTAAATAAATAAAAAAACGTAAATAAAAAAAGTAAATAAAAAAACGTTCATTAGCTTAGAGTAAGGCCATGTTGTTTCAACTTACAGTTACGTATCTGTAACCGTCAAATATGGCGGCTTGTACGACAATTTCATACTGACTTAACGATTACGTACTGACTTACGAATACAGATCGTTTGAAGCAACCCGCCCTAAATCGTATACACATGAGAGTTTTTGCTTTCGATAGAGCTTCAAAATGTGAAAAAGGATGGCGTAAAAAAGTGATTTTGTCAAAAGTGATACATAAGAGCTCTTAAAGACGCAACGACGATAGGCTGATTAGATTATGCTATTTATCATTCAATGCTAAAACTAAAAAAATGTCTCCATTTTAGTTAGATGAACAAATTAACGAAGGTACAGACGAGTTTTCGGAGCTAAAGCAGGAAATACAACAACTACAGAGCAAAGAGAACAAAATCAAGGCTGAGCGCTTAGAATCTAACAACGCCGTTATGAAGATGGAAAAGTCAATACAGGAATGTCAGAGTAAGACGCCTATGTGGGAGAGAGAGGTAAATATACTCGATTTTTTACCCGACTACTGCGGCTTATGTGTTCGCCGGGTATGTATGTATGTATGTTTATCTGTTCCCTACTACTGCCGGTCTAGCATGACCACGATAGAACGGGTTTTGTCTACAAAAGAATAGACAAAGTGACAGATTGTAGAAAGGTTTCTACCGTTTTATGCATACAATGAAGAGAATAAATGTCTATTCCAAGCACGAGTCGCCGCAAGCTCGGGCAAAAGAGATAACGATTTGATAGAAAGAACTTTGTCTATTCTTTGGTAGAATAGAGATAGAATTGGTCGTGCTAAGCGGGCTGTTAACTACTAAACTAGTTATCATAATTTGACAAATGAGGTATCGTTAGAAGCGTCTTGATCGTCTGCTGGTTATAGGCTATGTGACGTTACATTAAATTGAATATGGCGCCCTATAGAGGACATAGTCATTAACTAAAAATATTTTTTTTTACATACACATGTGGAGTATCTAATCTGGCTATCTAAACAAAAATAATTTTAGGTAGTTCCAGAGATTTGCGCGTATAAACAAAGAAATTCTTTAGCTTTATTGCCTTAGTAGCTGTTCCCCGCGGTTTCACCCCCGTTGCTCGGCTCCTAGGGTCGTAGCGTGATGTTAAATAACCTATACTATTCCTTATTAGTCTGGCTATCATATACAAAAAGAATTTTTCGAATCCGACTGGTAGTTCCACAGATTAGCATGTTCGAACAAACAAACAAACTTCAGCTTTATCGCATTAGTATAGATAGATATAGATTTTAACGAATATTTAAACTTGTGATAGCCTTAAATACTATTTGATGTGACAACCTAATTTGGCATTTTGTATATTTCATTGCAGCTCAAATCTCTAAAACTCGAAGACCCTGGCATTGAAGGTGTTGCAGGAGTGGAACCCATAGTGCCTTTACCGCGTCACACTGACGAGGAGTTAGAGGACGCACACGTAGAAGAATTGAGGAACAGACTGACAGCGCAGAAGAATAGGATTGGAGACAAGAAACCTAACCTACAAGCTATACAGGTATTACAAGCGGCATCAGTTATGATCACAAACGTCACCTGCGCATTAGCTGGTTTTTCGGTCACTTGGCGGAATGGAGAAGACGGGGGGCGCCGAGGCTACACGCGATTGGTTCGTCAGTCGATGCTCGTCGTCTATTGGACTATTCTCTATTACGTATTGTCAACTGTCTATTGTCTATTGGGCCAAAAATGTACATGCGCGATCTGTGATCAAGATCCCTGCCGATACTTATAAATCTAGGATAACAGAGCGTATTCAGGTAGAAGCAGGCAGCCGATTTAAGCTGTGTTTCAACCAGAGATGTGCGAAGATGCGTAGCGAGGGATGTGTTTGTTTAGAACCAATAGAATGGCTTCATTTACCTCGCTCAACGCAGTTCCTGTAGAAACGGCTTAGCGGAGCGAGGTTTTTGTACGTACAAAACAAGCGAGGGATGTGTGCTAGGGTTGGACGCAAGCGAGAAACTGCTAGCAGTCACTGGGGTCCTGGGTTCGATGCCCAGCGAGTCGAGCAATGTTAATTGGCTTTTCCACTAGGAAATTCTCAGTAGCAGCCGGCTGTCTGGATTTGTAGCCGGCAAATGGCAATAGGATCACCCCTAATTACATAAGATCTACTATAGCTGGGTTGTAAATATCTCTGGACTACCTCTTCGGGGAAAAATGAATGCTATCTATACTAATATTATATAGAGGTATAGGTAAGTTTTTTTGCATGAGGAAATCCGGAATGACTAATCCGTTTTTGAAAATTCTTTCATAATAGGAAACTACATTCTCTCTGAGTGCTATAGGCTACTTTCACGCGGAAGAAATCGCGAAAATGCTAGTGAATGTATAAACAGGTTCAAAGGGGTTAATCCGGGTTATTTTTTTGGGTTAGGTGAAAAACCTTGCATAAAGGTTAACCCGTATTCTGGGTTAATCAGCAATAATAACTGGTTCACGCATAGTTCATTTTTGTTCCTTTTTTTTTAATTTTTGTTCTATTTCATTGGGTTAATCAGCAATATTAACCGGTAACGGTATTCGTATTAAAGGGTTAACCGGTAACCCTGCATTAAGATTAACCAAAAATATGGGTTAGAGATTTAACCGGTAACCTTTTAACCCGATTAATCGGCTTCAAATCGTTTCTTTCAGGATTACAAAGCCAAAGAAGAGCTTTATATTCGAAGGGCGGCAGAACTAGACGACATAACGACGAGGAGGAATGAGATGAGAGCACTCTGCGATGAACTTAGAAAGAAGAGAACCACTGACTTCTTGAGCGGTAAGTGTCGTGAATATTTCGTTAGGTACTGTATAATATTCCTGAATTTTTTAATTTGAGTTACGTATAAAAAAGACACAGAATTGTAATGTTGTGCGTTATTCCCGCAAAACATAAAATCAAATCACACACAACTATACACAACACAATAACAATTATACGTACCTATCCCTGTATTCTTATTTTTCATCAAAAAATTGAAGCTATTGCTTCTGCCGGCCTAGCATGACCACGATAGAAACGGGTTTTGTCTACATAGAAATAGACAAAGTGACAGATTGTAGAAACATTTCTACGTTTTATGAATGAAATCTGTCACTTTGTCTATTTCTATGTAGACAAAACCCGTTTCTATCGTGGTCATGCTAGGCCGGCTGGTCCAATTGAAATAAATGTTTTGACTTCGACTTTGACGTAATTATTTCCTTTTAACTGGACCAGAGTAACAAAAAACTACTTTTCGAACTGGATCAATGTGGACCCCACCCATGTTTTGGCTGGGAATAAGTGGCGCAACAAACTCTAACAATCTTATCTTACTAATATTATAAATGTGAAAGTTTGTGAGGATGGATGTATGGATGTTTGTTACTCTTTCACGCAAAAACTACCGGACGGATTTTGATGAAACTTTACAGTAATATAGCTTATACATCAGAATAACACATAGGCTACTTTTTATCCCAAAAACACGGGCGAAGCCGCGGGCGGAAGCTAGTACAAAAGAATTTCACAACACCATCAAGTCTAAAAATATTGAATGTCTACTGTTACAGGTTTTAACACAATAACAGCGAAGCTAAAGGAAATGTACCAAATGATCACTTTGGGTGGCGACGCTGAGTTGGAGCTGGTGGACTCTCTGGATCCCTTCACTGAGGGTATAATATTCAGGTAATTCCACTTTGGGCATGAAACCTGACAGACAAAATCCGAAATATACCATAAAGGCGTGAATAAAATAATCTTTTCAACACACTTGCTCATAAAATGGCTCTAATCTCTAATTTCACTGCAATTAGGCACGTAATGACACCTGTAATCAAACTGTGACTTTTTCATTGCTATTATTCACAAAAGAGTTATAGGGTTTTTTTTATTACTAAATAAAATGATTTTTTAGTATTATTTTATTCACAAGTGTGTTGAAAAACGTCGTATGATACACGTGTTATATTGATGATTACCGTCCTCGGCTCTCTTAAGACCAGAATGAAGATAATAATCATTCAAATCATCAATATAGCCCTCGAAATTATATTTGAGGAAAATACGATTATTTCGTGAAAAAAAATCGATTTTCCTCAAATATAATTTCGAGGGCTATATTGATGATTTTGATGATGATTATTTAGTAACTATATTATTATTATTGTCGCGAATCGAATTTGGATCAACATACAATGTAAAACAGCACTGCAATTTGCAAAAAACTCAAAATATTTTGAATTTCGCGCGCAACCTTGACGGATCCACCTTAATATTAGTGTGATTCTTTCCCCAGCGTCCGTCCACCGAACAAATCGTGGAAGAACATATCAAATCTCTCCGGCGGCGAGAAGACGTTGTCGTCGCTGGCGTTAGTGTTCGCGTTACATTACTACAAGCCCACGCCGCTGTATGTCATGGACGAGATCGACGCAGCGTTGGACTTCAAAAACGTGTCCATTGTCGCTAATTATATTAAGGTGAGCTTTTAAGGTATAACTAGCGGCACCAGTCTTGATCAGAAACGTCACCTGTGCATTAGCAAATTTTTCGGTCTCTGGCGGAATGAAGAAGACGGGGGGCGCTGAGGCTGCACGCGATTAGTTCATCAGTCGATGCTCGTGTCTAATTGGACCATTCTCTATTACGTTTTGTCAACTGTCTATTGTCCATTAGGCCGAAAATGTACATGCGCGACCTGTGATCATAACTCACGCCCGGCCTATACCTAGTTTAAATTTATTTTAAGTTGTATAATATACAACTTCATACACCCTCATATTATGAGGGTGACAAAACCTTTTGATGAAAAGGGTTTTTATTAGCCTAAGGACCAATTTCACCAAGCTCTGAGTTGCTAAATGTCTCGTTAAGCATTTTGACGTTGTTTTATTATGAAAACAGTCAAAATGACAACCGTCAAAATGCTTAACGCATTTAGCAACTAACTAACAGAGCTTGGTCAAATTGGCCTTAAGATTAATTTAACGTTAACATTCTGTTTACAGGAACGCACCAAAAATGCCCAGTTTATTATAATCTCGCTTCGGTATAACATGTTTGAAGTGTCCAACCGTCTCGTAGGCATTTACAAGACTGAAGACTGCACAAAATCGGTCACCATTGAGAACAAAGTCCCAGATTTGCTTCCAGATGATATTGAAGTTTAAATACATGTAGATAAGGTTCATTTTAGTGTTTATTTTACTATAAAAAAGTAATCATAATGTCTAATTCTTATTTTGTTTGCATAGGTACTAATTTAGTTTGTTATTACAAAAAAAATACACAAAGAAAACATAGTTTTATCATTTATTGTTATAGAACATCTCAATATACATAAATGTTTTAATTACATTAACATAAATTATACAATTCTCTTAGACAAAAGATTAATGTTTGGAGTGCGATAACCTTGGCGCGGCGTAGCACCCAGCGGCGTATGAACTCACGGTTCAGAAGACGGACCAGCTCTTTCACCGCCGAAGCCCTGTCCAGTACATTACTTTAGGCACGTACTGTAGAACTTACCCTCAGATCATAGAAACAAGGGAGATGTGCCAAGGCGCTACTGAGCTTGACGCTTTGATATGGTCACATTGACCGTATACAGGGTGGCAGGTTAGACAGTGGAAATATTTTAAGGGGTCATTGTACTCATCATTATGAACAACTTTTACTATGGGACCAACCCTGAAATCGCGAAAAACATCAGCTGTTTCATACATTTATGTTCACATAACTCAACAAAATGTATGGAAGAGCTGATTTTTTTCGCGAATTCAGGGTTGGTCCCATAGTAAAAGTTGTTCATAATGATGAGTACAATGACCTCTTAAAATATTTCCACTGTTTAACCTGCCACCCTGTATAAAATATCCGACCGTATTAAAATTTCCTGCTTTTACTAGCTTGCTTTATGAATGAACTACCTACGCGGATCGGTTCCGGTAAGCGCTGGCAGATCGGCGCAGGCGCCTTCTTTCTAGGTGAATGCGGCCAATGACTATTTCATCTCTTTCCTAAACGTACGTTGTCTTTCTTCTTGCTTAAAAGTTATATCCAAATAAGAAAAGTTTAAAATTCAAACGTGCGAAGTTAATAGAAGGAACGGGTGTGAGGAAATGCTGATTTTCTAAAACCATAGACTAAACAATTAGTGACATTCAAATGCACTATGGAAGCCATTTTAACTATTGGCCACTTGTTTGGCCTAAATTCGTTCGTGTCTTAGCTCTATAGGCGCTTGTCGTGCAATGAGATGTAAAGAACACTGCAAAAGTTCTGTTATGCGATTTTTAACGTTAAGTTGCAATTTTAAGGTTGAAAATCAATTTTCTGCGTAGCATTAACGACATCTCACTCCTTATTAGGATATTTTGTATTTTTCACTAAATATAAAGATAAATAATAAACTAAAGAAGGTGAAATCCTAAATAAATATCTAAACATATTCCATAATTTACAATACGTTTATTAAATAATTTCAATTACATATGTACGTACATAATATGCAACTTTCAGTTCGTATATCACAAATTCAACATTTTAAATTCAGGCTTTTTTGATAAGAATATGTCTGGATACAGTGCGACATACATCTATTTTTACACGCTGACTTTTATGAAGAATAAACTTCCAATATTTTCAACTTAGTTTACGCTAAGTTGCAGAAAAGGTCATTAAGTTTTAAAGGAGATTTTAACGACAGAAAATGTACGGGTAATGCCTCCGTTAAAATTTAATTATCTTCCTGCAACCGACCGTTAAATTCTTAAACCGCGACGGTATTTAATATTTTGTGGCCAATACGAGCTGATATAGGATGACGCCATATCGTACCAGTATGACAGTATCGAGCGCATATAACGTTCGACGCGAATATGGGACTATACACATCGCGACAATAGGATAATGGACTACTTGTTAAAATGTACAAGAATTTTAAAAATGCATAAATAGAAAACGGAACTATTAAAAAATAAATGAAATTAATGGTGTGGTACTTCCTGGCCACGCCACAGTCACAATTTGAATCGGAGTTAGTATCAAACAATTGTACGAGAAATGTACGATTTTGTACGCTAAATAAAAAAATATGTACTATAAAGATTCCCGAGAAATTTAACAAAATCGGTGGCGTGGCCAGAAAGTGTGCTTCCTAGCCACGCCACCGCGTACGCTGCAATTATTAATGTAATCAACTACAAACTCATTGGTAAATAATTGTACTTATATTGTTTGTTCTATTAATAATGGGAAATGCTGCAAAAAGCCATTACCTACATCAAAAATTTAATATCAAAACTAAAATACTACATCGTCATTCTAGCGGTAACATGACATCGTACGGACTTGAGTCTAATATCAAAAAAATGTACGAAAAATGATCGATTTTGTACGCTAAATAAAGAAATATGTACTATAAAGATTCCCGAGAAATTTAAAAAAAATCGGTGGCATGGCCAGATAGTAGGGGAGACCGGGGATAGTTGATTATCTCTTGTGTTTTAATGTATTTAGATAAAATTAGGAACACTATTAAGTTTGTTGCGGAGTGCCTCCCTCCCTCTATCCTCTCTGGCCTCGGCTAGCTATCGGAGGGAGTCTCCGGACACGATCTTGATATAAATAAAATAACAGCAGGATTGGGAGAGGTGAAGAGACGTAGCTGGTTTATTATTTGCACTTTATAACTGTTACCCAGATGTTTCAACGGTATAAAAACAGGAGTTATAAAACAGTCTATTTGCTTATAACATTGCACACTTTATAATATAGGTAATATTATTAATATAATAGATCAGCGGTCAGCGGTCCACGACCGATGTCTTTGGAGACCAGACAAAGAGTGAAATAAATGCATAAAAATATGACATGTTCTAATTTTGAAATTTAAAGTTCAAATCTAGAAGGATGGAGTGAATGAAGTGGCCAGTAATGGAAGATTGCCAGCACTAAATAATGAAAGAAGGATGACTTCGTCACAAGCTAAATAATAAATTTATATTTATTTGATTACTTAACGTTATATTAGTTACTAGCACTTTTCCCGCGACTTCGTCCGCGTGGCCCACAGGAACTACATTTTTTTGCAATAATAGGAATCATAGGCTCGAAATAATTTTAATCGGCATCATAAAAATACAGGATGATTATTTTTTCACATTTGGTCGGTTCGATTCCCAGATGAAGCAAGCAACTTTTCAATATTTTTTTCAAAAATTTCCTATCTTAAATATTAAAAGTACTTTCCCTCCATGTGGCATAGCCGTGGGACACCCTGTATAGTATATGATTATATGATGTAAAAATTATATGAAAAGAAATTATACCATATAACACAAGAGATATATACCATTAAGTAGAAACTTGGTCAATTATCCCCGGTCTCCTCAATGATATAAAAACTATAGATACGTTACCCGCGATCTAAAATGGCAACAAAAAAGTAAGATAATTCCCCACCAATTATTAAGTCATGCACCAACCAGTTTCTAGGCTGAACGTCATTTCTTGCAACATTTTGCAAAAAAAAACCTACTAAACAAGAGGTAGGCATGCTAAGTAAGGCATTCGTTTTCTTTCCCTTTTTTAGCACATATGCACTGATATGTAGCTATTTAGCTATTTAAAGTATTTGCGCCATTTTTTAGTACAGTGATGTTGGTGTATGACGTGTCTATATATAATAATACATCATTGGGTCTCCCCTACTATCTGGTCACGCCACCGACTTTGTTAAATTTATCGGGAATCTTTATAGTACATATTTCTTTATTTAGCGTACAAAATCGACCATTTTACGTACAATTTTTTGATATTAGACTCAAGTCCGTACGATGTCATGTTACCGCTAGAATGACGATGTAGTATTTTAGTTTTGATATTAAATTTTTGATGTAGGTAATGGCTTTTTGCAGCATTTCCCATTATTAATAGAACAAACAATATACGTACAATTATTTACCAATGAGTTTGTAGTTGATTACATTAATAATTGCAGCGTACGCGGTGGCGTGGCTAGGAAGCACACTTTCTGGCCACGCCACCGATTTTGTTAAATTTCTCGGGAATCTTTATAGTACATATTTTTTTATTTAGCGTACAAAATCGTACATTTCTCGTACAATTGTTTGATACTAACTCCGATTCAAATTGTGACTGTGGCGTGGCCAGGAAGTACCACACAATTAATGCAACAATAGAGGAGCTATCAATGACCGTTTCACGTAAGAATTACCTTCGTCGCTATGTTGGCTGCCCTGCTTGTCATTCCTATTTAGGTCATATCATCATCCATATGTTTTTTGTAGATTTATGTTTTATAATAATGTTTAGGACGTTGAGAAGTTAAAGTGGATTGGAGCTGAAAGAAAACTTCCAACACCGTTAAAAACGGTGTAATTAATTGAGATTCAGGGCAGCCAACATAGCGTCGAAGGGAATTCTTACGTGAAACGGTCAATAACACGCTTTAGAAGTTTATGGAGGGAGAATTTTCCGTCCTTGTCGTGAGAAATAGATTTCGTACTGGGAGGCGTGGGGTTAAGAGTTTTTACATGATGACGTCATAATTATGAGTGCTATCTTTTTAAAACGACGATTGTAAGAACTAAGAATGTCTGTAGGCTGTTCGTCCTCTAACTTGGATGTCAGCATAGCAGGACAGCCTTAATTTTTGTAAATGTTCTGTTGTCAAAACAAATCTTTCTATTCATTGACAATCTGAGATTATCATGCTGTTCGAGACGAGCAATCATTTTAAAAGTCAGCGTGTATTTAATTACTAAAGAATACCAGCAACGTGCGTGCACTAATATTCTCGTCGACCCCTCCAACTAAGCTAATGCTTGATTGCCCTTAGTGGGGACCGTAAGATTAATCGTAGTTTAAACCACAGAAGACAGTTTAATCTCCCGTCTTCGATTGTTTCTTAGTGTTTTTGTATTAGAAAACAATCGAAGACGGGAGATTAAACTCTCTTCCGTGGTTAAGCTACGATCGATCTTACGGCCCTTATTAGTTCCACGAGTTAAGACACAGAGTAATTAACAAATGAAGTGTTGATGTATGGACAAACGCGCGCGTTTGATAGGTAAGGTCACCATACTGACTGATCCAATGACTGACGTTTCTTTTTCAAAGCACGTCACAAAGAACAATCACCTATACGCATACTATTTACTTACTTATTATCTTCAAGTTTCAAGTCATCCCGATATTCTTCATCACTTTTCACATAGCTATATTACCCGCCAGCGGGGTCCTCGGCAATACGAATGCTCTAATAGTAAGCCAACGACTTGGGTTTGTAGTGCTGAATGTGCTAACCGACAAAGCCCTACACATGGTTATGTTTCACGAATGTTATAATTGTCTCTTCATTTGTTAATTTCTCTAAGTTGACTTTGAGTCAATGTGTTAGCCATAGAACCACAGAAGTTCTAAACATCAATATTATTTAACAGTCATCAAAAGGGGTAATTAAAGTAATTCTTGGCATATAATAAAAAGACTTAAGTACAAAATGGCCCAGTAGTCCAAAAAAATATCGATCATGATCGAAAGTGCTCTAAAATGAAACTGTTTTTTCACCGCACATGTTTCGCGCGTTTTAGTATAAGAAGGCGCGTGAGTTCAACATTTCCTTACCATTCTGTGACCACAATGACCATCCAAGGACCATTTTGCACAAAAGCTGTATATTACACCATCGATAACAATATACCTTACACTTCTTGCACCAAAACCATGACTTCTGGCTTCAAAAACACGTCTTTGTTCGGGCTATTATGTATTTGTTCCGCCACCGACGAATGCCAGGCGAATGTGAGTATTATTGTTGGTACCAATCGTAAGTCAATAAGGGTCTTATTTGCATCTTCTTCGGGTATCAACTTATGACCTGTTGGCATGTTTAGCACGAATGGTAGGTCGTGTTCGAGGTTCTCTCGAACGAATTCGTGAATGTCGTTGTAGCGTTCGTACACTGAAAATGTTCCCTGAAAAATGAAATCTTATGTAGGCGTCAATATGAATTGATTTATTGAAGTCTAAAGTCTAAGGCCGGAAATATAGGTAGGTACTTCAGATTGTTCCATACCACCGGAAGCCGATGGAAATTATGTTTTTAATTTTACCTGAAGCAAAATGCCGTCTGGGAAGCGTACTCTAATAATAGCAAACTTATATTTGCGCATTTCTCTTAGTTCATCTTTCTCTCTCATAGCTTTAGTTCGCAGCATTTGACTCTTTTCTATAGCTTCAACCCTGTCGATAAAAAATATTTATATTAAATAGAATAAATAATAATGGCAATGGTTGAAATATAACCAAATTCATTGTGTAACAAATTCATGTTTCCGATGTAGTTTACGGTTTCGAGGGTATCCGAAAATTAGGTTTGGACGAAAGTAGAATTATCTTTAAATTGATTTATCCAAAAAAAAAGTACAACTTTTTTTTATTATTTTGCTACCTAATACTAAGTTTCCCACGCCCAAGCCCACACATGCCAGTGATAGCCTAGTGGTTTAACCAGGTGCCTCCCACGGCGAATGGTTCGAGTTCGATCCCGAGGCACGCACCGCTGACTTTTCGAAGTCATGTGCGTATTAGAATAGTATATTATGCAATTAGTGAATAAAGGACGGATTTAAAGCGAGGGCCATAGATGAATCACGAGCTAGTGAAGGATTCTAACGATTGAATCACGACCGTAGGGAGTGATTCATGATGATTGAATCACGAGCGTAGCGAGTGATTCAAGTGTTAGAATCCTGAGCGACGCGAGCGATTCATGGCCCTCGATATAAATCCGTTTTATTCAAGAGTTGCATACTATACTTTATACCATGACTACGAGAAAAAGAAAGATTTAAGTGAAAATATACATATAATGAAGAAAAAGTAAAGTTAAATTGGCTTTGATGTAAACCAGCCGTGATTTTTTGGGTAGCAAGCTTTCCACCTTTCCACTATATCGGCCGCCCTCTCTTTCACAAACTCAGGTGTTAACACATCTTCATCACTAGAATGCATTTTTAATCGATTAGAACAACACTAAACAAACACAAAATTAAAGATTAAAGTAACACTAAACTTTGTGTTCGTACAACTTACAGTATTCAAAATAGCGCCAATTTACTAAGGACAGCAAAGAACACAAAACAGTTTTTATTCTAATGCTAAACTCCTTGTCGAAAATGTCGACCAATCAAATTGAATTTAGAACACATCAATATAGGTCGAATACACAGATTACACTTACACTAGATACGGCAAGCCACGACCAAGCGTGCCCTGCATGTTCGACTGTTCGTACTAAAAAAAGTCTGTTAGCTCAGTGACGCTTAGTGATTGAAACAATTCTGTTTACTCTGAGCATATCACTAAATGGCTGGGGTGAAGTTATCGTAGGTATAAAAAAGATGACACGTTCGGTTTTCATACAATCTAATAACGTGCCGCATCTAGCATAGGTTCTTTAAATCTGTGGTCGAATACATTGGTGTGTTCCATTTTCAAACATCAAAACAGTGAGTAAAAGTGCTTTTTATTCACTGTTTTCAGTGAATAAAATAAGCTTTTTAGAGGGGGAATGGTATAAATTAATTATCATTTGCTTTAACGGTGAAGAAAAACATCGTGAGGAAACCGGCATGTCCTAGAACCAAAAATTCGAAGATATGTGACATCCACCAACCCGCACTGGGCCCGCGTGGTGGACTACGGCCCACTCCCTCTCACAGAGAGGAGGCCTGTGTCTCAGCAGTGGGAACATTATAGGCCGATTATGCTATGCTATGCTTATGCTACTAAGTTTCCTCGATCGTGCGCGTGAATTGCTATAGGCCATACAAACATAAAATATTTAACCAAATCATGAAGCTAAACTATGTTTTGATTGAGCTGACCTCAACTGCTGTTCTCTCTTGATTTCTTCAGGAGACAGCGCGTAGAACGAAGGCGGTAGCTGCACCTTATGGGCTGCTTGAGACGGCAACAACACTTGTAGGTTCCTATCCAGTTCCAATTGAATGGGCTCGGCTGTTCGAAGGGCTTCTATTAGATTCTGAAAATACAGAATATAATATTAAAAGCTGAAGAGTTTGGTTTGTTTGAACGGCTAATCTCTGAAACTACCAGTCGGATTCGAAAAATTATTTTCGTATATGATAGCCAGATTCATAAGGAAATAGTACCTATAGGCCATTTAACATCACGCTACGACCCTTAGGAGCCGAGCAACGGGGGGTGAAACCGCGGGGAACAGCTAGTACAGAATACGTATAAATGTACTACTTAGGATACGGGTCCGTTAACTGTCGGGGTTATAGAGATAGGAAACATGGGACGCGAGATGATCAGAAAATGTATGAATTTTGAACTCTTGAAGGACGAGAGTGTATGTAGACTTGATTATAACTTGAAATGCTTGAAAATCATCATTTTAATATCCATGAAGTAGTTGTGGTCCCATGCACCCTGGATATTAAAACGTTGATTTATTAAGTTTTTCACAACAAATTCTTTAAGCCTAGAGATGAATTTCAGGCAGTCAGACAGGAATATTTTCTTGTTTCGTGCTTTTCAGTTAGATTTTTGTCGTAGTGGGGTTTTAGTTTTTAACTATCTTTTTTTTACTTATAAGGTACTTAATTTCGTCTGAATCACATTAAAATATTTCACGGGTGAAATATTGTTTTATAACTGTGTATAAATACTATTAATTTAGTCTATTTACCACCAAACTCTCAACAGAAGGGACATTCTCCTTCTGGAACACGAGGTAATCTTCTTCACCGCCGTCCGAGTTCGTCACCTTCTGCTGAACAAACCCAGCCGCTAGAAGCAACTCCATCGACCCTTCTATTGGTTGCACGCGTTCTGTAAATGCTCTGCAAAGAAATTCATAGTCATGGGCCCAATTCAATAAACCATAAAAGAAAATTGTGGTCACTATTTCGAAAAATAAATAAAATGTGAGTTTTTGAACTGGTATCACTATGGCAACTATAATAATCGAGAGAAATAGGAAGATTTGATGTTAGAAACCTATCTAAAACTTTTTATTGCAAAAATTAAACTTGCATTGTAAAGTGACACACAAATGATCAAAATTAACATTTTGAATGCAATCAAATTGTAGTATTGTAACAATTTTGCCTTATTTGATGACTTCATCTGACACCAACTCAATCTGACAAAGGTTAGCAAAACCAGCTAAGACCTTACTAACCTGTTGCTCATCCTAATTCTCTGGAACTTCTCCTCTTCAGGATGTGTGATGATGTTCTCTAGATACTTGCACAGTGTTTCCACACATGTTTCAACCTATAATAATTAAAGTCAAAGCTTTTATTTCATTGAGACTTTTGGAATTTTTAGAATTAGTTCGATCCCACGACCGTCGAACTCGAAGTCAGGGCAGTCGGGTTGTTACAGTACGCGCAATCTAAGTTGACTCTGAGGGCCTTACCACAAAAAAGAGAAACACCTGTTAAACACGAATGCTACCAAAAATAATACGCACTTGTTTTGGCACTGACTTGTCTAAAACAAGTGCATATTAGTTTTGGTAGCATTCGTGTTTAACAGGTGTTTTTTTTTTGTGGTACGACGGTGAGTGTCTATTTTTGTATTCCTTTTTAGGGTTCCATACCCAAAGTGTAAAAAACCGGCCAAGTGCGAGTCGTACTCGCGCACCGAGGGTTCCGTATCAGTTATGGGCGTATAAAGTGAAAAAAACCGGACAGCATAACTAAGTTTGTTTGTCAAGGAATTTTGATAATTTTGAAAAAACTGTAATAGTTAGGAACATTGTTTTATTTTTGGTGCAATATTTGGGTCAATTGCTATCAACTCTAATTATTTCAGATTTTTCGCTCCCCAAACTTCGAAGATAAGACCCCCCCTTATCTCCGAAGTTTGGGGAGCGAAAAATCTGGTATGGAATGGTATTTTTTCAGACATTTTTCATCATATGTCGAGAACTGTGAAACATAAAATAAAATGAAAATATATTTTGAAATGTGCAAATCAAGCCCTTTCATTATGATATAGTCATTTGACCAAGTAACCCACTTTAAAATTTCGGAACCCCACTCCGGCCCCTTTTGCAAAGAAAATAAAAATATTTTTTGACTTTTTTCATTTGCAATAAAGTTGGACAACCATTTTTAGGGTTCCGTACCAAAATGGTAAAAAAGGAACCCTTACGGTGCGACTTCGTCTGTCTGTCTGTCTGTCACACCTGCTTATTTCAGCAACTACTAATGCTATCGACTTGAAATTTGGAACAGTTATAAAGAATGCTTGTCCAACTTTATTGCAAATGAAAAAAAAAGAACATATTTTTATTTTCATTGCAAAAGGGGCCGGAGTGGGGTCCAAAATTTTAAAGTGGGGTTACTGGGTCAAATGACATATCATATGAAAGGGCTTGATCTGTACATTTCAAAATATAATTTAATTTAATTTTATGTCTCACAGTTTTCAACATATGATGAAAAATGTCTGAAAAAATACCATTCCCCCCCCCCTTATCTCCGAAGTTTGCGAAGTGAAAAATCTGAAATAATTAGAGTTGATAGGAATTGACTCAAATATTGCACCAAAAATAAAAGGATGTTCCTAACTAGTACAGTTTTTTCAAAATCATCAAAATTCTTTTACAAACAAAATTAGTTTTGCGGTCCGGTTTTTTTCACTTTAAACGTCCAAAACTGATACGGAACCCTCAGTGCGCAAGTACGACTCGCACTTGGCCGGTTTTTATAACTGTTTCAAATTTCAAGTCGATAGCTTTAGTAGTTGCTGAAATAAGCAGGTGTGACAGACAGACAGACAGACGAAGTCGCACCATAAGGGTTCCTTTTTTACCATTTTGGTACGGAACCCTAATAAATACCTGTTAAACACAAATGCTACCAAAAATAATACGCACTTGTTCTGGCACTGACTTGTCTAAAACAAGTGCATATTAGTTTTGGTAGCATTCGTGTTTAACTGGTGTTTATCTTTTTTGTGGTACGATGGTGAGTGTCTATTTTTGTATTCCTTTTTAGGGTCCCATACCCAAAGGGTAAAAACGGGACCCTATTACTAAGACTTCGCTGTCTGTGTGTCTCCAGGCTGTATCTCAGTTGAAATTTTCACAGATGTATTTCTGTTGCCGGCTATAACAACATGTACTAAAAACAGAATAAAATAAATATTTAAGGGGGGCCATCCCATACAACAAACGTGATTTTGTAGGTAGCCAAGCACGGGTCGCCGCGTGCTCGGGCAGAAGAGATAACGAGTTGGATAGGAAGAACTTTGTCTATTCTTGGTAGAATAGAGATAGAATTGGTCATAATAAGCATGCTGATATAATTTCTACATACCTTTTCCCTATTATTGTTACAAGACTGTATGATCAGACAGGCGGTGAGTCCCCGCTCTTCCTCTAGCTGTTCATACAGGAATATTTTAATGTTCCTCTTCCATTCGTCCCGCGGGAGGATATCGTTGCTTATCAATGGACATCTGCAAAAAAGATGATAGGTATTTTGTATGAATTGCTGATTCTGTCTTATAATCTGAGGTAATTTAAAAAAAATCCTCAATCTTATGAAAGACAAAGTGCTAATTTGTGAAATGGGAGAGACATTACGGAAATGTATATGTAGGTTCCTTTGTATACCTTGTTCCTTTATATATCGCTCTACTTGACAGTAGAGCGATAAAAAGAGAAAAAATCATGGCCGTGACACACTACTTCACCTGTATACCATGATTTTTTATGATTTTTTGATTTTTGGCCATGATTTTTTCTCTTTTTATCGCTCTACTTGACAGTAGAGCGATAAAAAGAGAAAAAATCATGGCCGTGACACACTTAAAGCAGTGTTCGGGATGATAGAGTAAGATAGAGCTAGATGACTATAGCTCTATCTTACTCTATCATCCCGAACACTGCTTTAAACTCAGATCATAGAAAAAAGGAGGTATGCCATCACAGCAAATTAGTACGGGAACCACTGTCGCCACTTTTATAAGTTTGCGACACAATAGGGATGTTGAATATATTTTTTCTTTTATTGTGAATCTGTAAACTATTTGAAAAATTATAATTAACACCAAAAAAAACGATGAAACATCTACAAAATTGGCAAAGTTATAAGCGTTTTAAAATGATTTGCTAGACACGGACGGCATGCATGATAAGTGACGTAACACCACCTATGTCCGCTTCGCGCGACACAGACGAGCGATACTGCCTCCAAAAACTTTAAAAGCGTCTATGTTTTCCATTTTGTGATATTTTTTTTATTTTTTTTACTTCTATGTTATTCGTATTCCTTCTTTGGAATAAAATAATTTATTTGTACTTTTTTAATAGTAGTCCACTACCGTATTACAAGCGCTCCTTGTGAATATAAATCCGTACCAGGCGTGAATAAGTTGATAAGTCGACTTACATAATTATATTTTCTTTAAATGCATATGTACCCTTTAATAAGAGAGCTATTAAAACATTCACATGTTTGCTATGTGCGGTAAAACAAACCTATCGACTTAGTCGATATTCACCCTATGAAAGCAGCAATTATAATGCATAATATGCATTTAAAAAAAAAATATGTAAGTCGACTTATCAACCTATTCACGCCTGGTACGGAAATATCTCCCACACATTAAAAATTTCGCACACCCTCAATCCAATACTATTATACTATTATGTCACTCAGAACTAGCACTAAACTAAAACACTTTTTATATATCATCGATCGCGTTCGCTCCGTCGCCAGCGTGTACGTTTTAATTATGGTCAATGTGACTATACTAAAGCATCAAGCTCAATAGTGCCTTGGCACATCTCCCTTGTTTCTATGACCTGAGGCTTCAAAGCACAAAATAATAGGACCTATGCTAAAATCTTACTTGAAATAAACCCCACTGGCAGCTAAGTTCCTGGGCAAGTCTTCAGACTCTCGCCTCTGATGCTGCGACGGCGTTGCCTTGGAAACAGACGCCTCAGTCTCATTGGCCCTCTCATTTTCTAGCTCTTTCTTTACTTGTGCCTGAAATCAAAGATTGTTACAAAAACTGGAAAACATCTTGATCAAAAAGTGGCATAGTGGAGAAAAGTTTGCGCTTGTATGCAAAAAATAGGCAAGCATGCTCCATTGTAGACCGCATCATTGCTTAGCATCAGGTGAATTGTAGTAGCCTATAATTATGTACTAAGAAAAAAAAAATAACTTTTTTTCAACTCCCATAAAAATTGTACCAGCTGATCGGATCAATTTGTATGGAAACTTTTTTAATTGGGCTATCAAATATTACTTTTAATAAGAGTCCAAAGAAACCACATCAATAATTATGACCATTCATTTTTGTTACACATTGTAGGTACACCTAGTCTTTTGTAATAACACTGATATCCCTTTGTCTGTCACTAATGAGACAATAATATTGATTTTCTATTGTTGCCAACCTAAATCAGGTTGATCGACAGACAAAATAATATCCAGGGAAGCTCTAGAAGTGTAGCCCTGAGGTTCAGCTTTGGCCAGTCTAAATATATATTCCCATAATACCTAATATTACAATCAAATATCTATTATCTTAACAACAAACCAACCTGTATAGCAGCCAACGAAGTATTAAAAGATGGATTCTCCCTCTTTTGCTGTAACCTTTGCAGAGCAGCCTCTGCAGCCACTTTACTTTCTTCTGACAATCCTGACCTTTTTGGAGCCTCCTTCTTTGACACATTAGAACTTTGAGCGCTTAATGTTGATTCACTCAACTTATGACCAGGTCCAGCCATTTTGAATTTGGCATCGACCTTCTTCTTTTGAAAGAATTTCTTTATTCGGTCTGCCATGTTTGTTAGATTCTAGGTGTGTGCTCCTTAGGTAGTTTTAGTTTAGATACACTTTCTTTCAGCTGCTCTATTGTGGCTGAAGTTGCTGTTGAAATATTGTGAAATAAGTATGTTTTAGTATTTAGACAAGAAACTTCAAAACACACCAAGGACAAGGTCTTGTTTAGAGTTCAAATATTTCTTAATCAGATTATGTGAGGAAAGAACCTGTCTGATAACTAATGTTTTGCTTCCAAAGAGTTGTTACCTATTACACCATTTTCATTAATTTTTAGTTACTCATTTGTAAAGGATAATGCTTTTAATGGAGATAATGAACATAATTTTATTATAGATAGAAGTCCAATGATATTTAGGTATAGATGCAGTTATGATATCAAAATCATTGCAGTTGTCACCAGATATTAATATATTACAAACAGAATTATTACAGTACTTAGGAAAGGAGTAGATATACTTACTTCCAATCTAGTCTATTCTATTATAAACTAACTTTTGCCCGCGGCTTCGCTCGCGCTGGATTTCACACTTGGGGGTGCAATTTCCAAAAATCCTTTCTTATTGGATGCCTACATCATATAAGGAATACGTCCTCCAAATTTCACGTTTCTATGACCACCGGTTTAGGCTGTGCGTTGATCCGTCAGTCAGGACAAAGCATTTTATTAATATAGATGTAGGTTTCTCGTTATGGAAAGGCGACTCTCTGATCGAAAGCCCATAGATAAAAATTGGTAAGAGATTGGTTGTTTACAATAAATGAACAATGGCAGTAAGTTATCAGGCGGTTCATACACTTTTCTAGATTAAGTAAACCCTGCAATATATTACAAATAACAAATACAAGTGAAATAAATGACTCACCCGGTTTCATGAACCTCTCTGAGATACGTTTACCGTACACTCGCCACGAAATAAAAATCAATAACAATGTAAACAACAAAATCAAGGAAAACGTCTTTAGCAATAGAAATTGGAACTCGTTGAAGTAAAATACCTCCGCTAGCTCGTCATAGAAGGATAACTCAGTGAAAACAATAGATTTCGGAAAACTTTCAATAGGTAGCGATGATACGCACGAATCGAAGAAATCCCTTGCGAACGACAAAGTATCCCCGATTTGAAGATACAGAGCCTCGTAAAGGGTGGAATTGAAAACAGCGTTGTCGAATAACGACATTACACATGAAATATAACTGTTTAAACACAAATAATTTTAAAAATAAAATTGTTCATACTGAAATCTACGAACCGCATGTCACTTTTCTTTGACAGATAATTTTTTTTTTTTTTTTTTATATTTTTATTCATGACCATAGATACAAGTCTTTCAGTCGCATACTTAAATGGGTTATAACTTAAAACTTTGACAGATAAATCGACATAGTGTTGCCAATACAGAAATATTAGAAAAGTGGAAATCGTCGATCACGTTTTTTTTAACTCTATATAAATAAAAAAACCGGCGAAGTGCGAGTCGTACTCGCGCACCGAGGGTTCCGTATCAGTTTTGGACGTATAAAGTGAAAAAACCCGGACCGCATAACTAAGTTTGTTTGTGAAGGAATTTAGATGATTTTGAAAAAACTGCACTAGTTAGGAACATCGTTATATTTTTGGTGCAATATTTGGGTCAATTCCTATCAGCTCTAATTATTTCAGATTTTTCGCTCCGCAAACTTCAGAGATAAGGGGGGGGAATGGTATTTTTTTAGACATTTTTCATCATATGTCGAAAACTGTGAGACATAAAATTAAATAAAAATATATTTTGAAATGTGCAGATCAAGCCCTTTTATATGATATGCCACTTGACCTAGTAACCCCACTTTAATATTTTGAACCCCCACTCCGGCCCCTTTTGCAATGAAAATAAAAATATTTTTTGACTTTTTTCATTTGCAATTAAGTTGGACAAGCATTCTTTATAACTGTTCCAAATTTCAAGTCGATAGCATTAGTAGTTGCTGAAATAAGTAGGTGTGACAGACAGACAGACAGACAGACAGACAGACGGACAGACAGACGAAGTCGCACCATAAGGGTTCCTTTTTTACCATTTTGGTACGGAACCCTAAAAACTATAGAGTTAAAAAACGTGAAATATTATTGCAGAACGAAAAGTCCAAAATAAAACGATGCACGATGTTGCTAACTAGCACAGTTTTTTCAAAATATTATCAAAATTCCTTCACAAACAAACTTAGTTATGCGGTTCAGTTTTTTTATACGTGAGTACCTACATACATACGACTCGCACTTGGCCGGTTAAAAAATCTTTGAAAAAATCTTTTTGTAGATATCTAAGTAAATGTGATAGCAAGATTCACGAGGTATACTTAGTAAGTAGGTACCTATAGGCTATTCAACTGATCAACATCACTTTATGACCCCTAATTGCCGAGCAACGTTGGTGAAAGAGCGGGGACCAGCTAGAAAACAATAAAATAATATTTTAAGTAGGTAGGTACTACTACCGCGAATTGTCTTGCAAAAATTCTTCCTCTAAGCAATAAAATCTTTAGTACTCAACTATTTAATAACTTTATCTATAACGTGATCCTTTTATGGAAAAGACCTTGATATTAATTTTCTAATAAAATTTAATGAGGATTGCATTGCATGTGGCAAAGGCATGGTAGTTAGAAGCCTGTATTTAAAACTTATTTGTCATTTATTGGACGATTGCGCACACCGCGTACACCTTAATGAATTTTAGCACGCTATGGTGCTATTCATTAACTTTTATGTAACTTTTTAGTTTGCAGAATGCAGTGTTCTTAATTATCTACTTACATAATATTATCACTATCAGCCCTGTAAGTAAACTGTCCCACAGTTGGGCACGGGTCTTCTGTCAGAATGAGAGGGGATAGAATAGGCGGAGGTTGTAGTTCACCATGCTGGCCAAGTGCGGGTTGGCAGACTTCACACACTTTCAACAACTTGGAGAACTCTCAGGTATGCAGGTTTCCTCACGATGTGTTCTTTCACCATTAAAGCAAGTCATCAATATTTTCCAATACGCACATGGTTTCAAAAAGTGAGTGGTGCGTGTCTCTGGGTTGGACTCGGACCTTCGCCGTGGGAGGTAAAGTGTAGGTATGTAACATAGGTAAAAAAACTCGGATTGACCCCAAAAAAAAATTGCTGTACCTAAGTTAGTACTTACTATCTACACGAGACGACGAACTCAGACTCAGACCTTTTTCTCTGGCTGAAACTACACACTACCCTTACATATTTAGGTACCTACTAATTTTGCTTCATCTACTTTTTTTTTTTTTTTTTGAGGATGGGAAATCATCAAATGACCCCTCCCGCTCTGGGCGGAGCGGAAGGGAGTGTCAGACTCTTACTGACTAAAACCCACCCGTGTTCCTTCCTTAGCCCTTTTATCCGGGTCAGTGGTATCCCTTTCGGACAATCCCGCTTTCCCGGCAGGCTTGGGCCCTAGTGGGCCCCCTCTTTTATGCTGACATCTCTTTGAGGCGCGCATGGAACACGTACGCGCCGTTCGGCACGGGCCTGGTCCTGATCGGACGGTGAGCTACCCATTACTCACAGCCCGCAGGCCCCGCGCCTACGGTGGCCGGGAGTCGTCACGCGGCTCCCGACGCCCGGAGCGTCTACCGCGGCGGCTTGGACGGGAGAATCTCTCCCTCTCCCGTCCCGCCGCCTCCTTCGCTAGCATGACTGCTTCGCAGAAGGAGGCGACTGCCTCCCACTCCCCCTCGCCCCGGACCATGGCTTAAACCAGGGCCAGGCGCGAGAGTTCGCCGTCGCTGCCGATCGCCTCTACGAGGACACGGCGATGCTCCGCCCATGCAGGGCAGGCCCCCACCGTGTGCTGCTTCATCTACTTATATTCACATATATCTGGTAAACAGGCGCGTCAGTAGTACCCGACGATTACTCTGTATAGCAGTAGCGAAGGGTCAGTTTTTATAAGAGGTAAGCCGGGCTACAAATGCTTACCTGGCTACGAAAAGCTAATTAATAAAATAAGGAATCGTATTGTAGGGACCCGTCGCCACTGCTGTATAGTGTTCATTAATTTAATTTGACGGCACGGTCGTAGCGGCTGAGCGAGCGACTGTTGCGCAAAATGTTACGGGTTCGATTCCCGCACGGAACAAATATTTTTGTTTTGTTTGTATTTCTTAGTGTGGGGCATGGTTTTTAGGGTTCCGTAGTAAAACGAGGAACCCTTATAGTTTCGTCATGTCCGTCTGTCTGTCCGTCTGTCCGTCTGTCACACCCTCGTCAAATCTACAGTTCATAACCAATTTGTATGAAACTTCGTAAGTAGATGTCTTTTATAAGCCGCCATAAAGACCTGTAGTAAAATTATGAAAAATAAAATAATTAGGGGGGGCTCCCATACATGAAACTGAAGGATGAAAAAAAATATTTTCCTGCCCCCCATCATGTGGAGTATCGTTGGATAGGTCTTTGAAAATAACATAGAAGTTCCTAATCGACTATTTTGTTTAAGTCCATATTGAGTGAACTAGGATCTCTGAAAGTCGTTTACAATGTGGCCCTGTAATTTTCCAACCGCGTTATCAAAAAATCTGAAAAAATTCAAGCTTATAGAATCTAATAAATACTCTCGATTAAAATTGGTTTGAACAAGATACGTCAATAAGTTTTTGAAATATTCACTATTTTTTATTTTGACCGCAAAAATAACTTTGTATTTCATTATAATATTAAGAAATACAAACTTATGTTTGCAGTTGGAAGACTGAAATACTTCTTCCTACGGAACCCTAGACTGTGCGTGGTTCGACACGCTCTTGCCCGGTTTTTTTTTTCAAATCAATAATAGTTTTAGGGTGGTAATTAGAATAAAATGGTTGCTCTATCACTGACGGGGTAGGTATGTGCAGGCGTGCAGTTTCATAGTTTTAAACTCAGATCATAGAAACAAGGAGATATGCCATCATAGCAAATTAGTACGGGAACAACTGTCGCCACTTTTAGTCCATTTTTCAACACAATTACAAGCGCCCCTCGTGAATTTAAGATCTCCCACACATTAAAAATTCCGCATACCCTCAATTTAACACTGTTAATCGTCACTCAACACTAGCACAAAACTAAAACACTGTATTTATATCATCGATCGTGTTCGGTTCGTCGCCAGCGTGTACTTTTTATATACGGTCAATGTGACCGTATGAAAGCGTCAAGCTCAACAGCGCCTTGGCACATCTCCCTTGTTTAGTATGATCTGAGGTTTTAAACGTATGTAGGTAGGTAAGCAGCAAACAGGCGAAGTTTCAAGCGTAGGGATTTGACGAATACGCGACTAGATATAAGTATATCGTGATATCAAGGCGAGAACTTGAGAGAGTTTTTGTGAGCATAAGCATAAGCATAATCGGCCTATAATGTTCCCACTGCTGGGACACAGGCCTCCTCTGTGAGAGGGAGTGGGCCGTAGTCCACCACGCGGGCCCAGTGCGGGTTGGTGGACGTCACATGTCTTCAAATTTTTGGTTCTAGGACATGCCGGTTGCCTCACGATGTTTTCCTCCACCGTTTTTTGTTTCTGTTGTTCTCTGCTGTGTTTATGTTTACTTGTGGTTTACTATTTATTTCGAGGATGTCCTGTGAGTGTTTACTGTGTGCTCTTCAACAAACTTTTTTACGTAAACCGTCTAATCATACCGAAACATACGGGTACCAGGTTATAATTGTGGACCGTTAGGGATCCTACACATCTGACGAATGTGCTGCGAATGCGCCTGTTTGCGAAAAGCTTGGGGGCTACACTTGCGTGAGTTGGGTAAAGAAGTGCACCAAACAGCAGCGACCGAATTCGCGGCGCATTCGCTAGATGTGGACTATTGTGGTAGCACCCTATCGAAAAATTCTAGGTAAGTACATCTAAGTAGACCTAATTGTAATTTCTATCCAATTAAGCAAATCGCTACCATAGTCGTATTAGGTCAAACTAACGGCCGCCTCGACACAGGTTCAAATTTTCGTATAGTCTACTTATTTGGAAATTGGTGCCGATTCTGTTGTTTACGAACTTAACTAATTTAGTCTCATTATGTCTCTTTCTAATAAGAAACATGAGAAAGGGATAGATTAAATTGAATCCTGTCAAATTAGTCCACTCGAACAGTTTTGATGTCAATTTAGTCGTAATCGCAAAAGATCACGACTATTTTCCCGTAAATGACAAGGGCGTAGACTAATATGACAGTTCTAAATAATTTCTGTCCTTTTTCAATGATATTTGTAAGAAAGAGATATAGTGTGATTAAAATTAGTTTAGTGCGATATTCAACAGAATCAGCACCAATGGTGCTTATTCTGTTGAATTATCTGCAGCATAATAATCTATTCCTTTATCAGTCCTAAGCGATGACGGAACTAACGAGTCCTTGAGTGAAGAATTGAATTGGTGCAACGGTACCGATTCGATTCTTATGAGGACCTTTTATGAGTGTTATCACACTGGCATTTGCAAGCGTGTTTCCAGCAAAGCGATTGATCGTTACTCGTTACATACCTACACAAGGCGAGCTCGCTATCACTGTTGCCAATTTCGCGACTTTGTCGCTAGAAATGATGACTTTTGCATACATTTCTAGCGATACAGTCGCAAAATTGGCAGCACTGCTCGCTACACGCGGTGGACGCGTTGACCAAACGCCTCGCTCGAAACACATTCACAAATCGCTAGCGCGATAGCTCTCTAAAAAGACGACGGGGACTAACTGGATACGAACCCGGAGATCCGGGTGATGTGCCGCAAATTGGGAAAGGCCTGTGTCCAGCGAAGACTGCGATAGGCTGAATTGATTGATTGATTCCTTGGGTAACCTAAAGTAGGTACTCGTAGTAAGTAACCTGGCTAAACTAAAAAGCATGATGTCATCACTATTGACATACCTACGATTGCTGATCAATCGAATTGACATCTTGAATAAACGCAGCCATAGGTACAGTGACATGGCAACTACTATCAGATAACCAGCTTGAGGCATGATGAAACGAGATGAAACACTCTTAACTATCATTCACACTATCATTTATCTTTATTAGATTGCACAATATTCAGATTTAATTTCACCGACTTCAAAAAGAAACCAGCAATTTCCAACTCACGCCAGACCTAGAAAAAAAGATCACGGTTTCGGAAGTCGATGCCTTTCATTTCTGATCTGGTTTGATTCGGCATCGATTTCCGAAACTGAAACGCAACATTATTGTGATAATTTCGAAGGTGGTTTAAATTTTTTCTCCAAGTTTTTTTTTGTATTTTTTTTAGCTCAAACAAATCCGTTCTACTGAACGGATTTGTTTGAGCTAAAAAACTCTTTCACGCAAAAACTACTGTTTTTGCGTGAAAGAGTAACATCAATACATCTATACATCCATACATCCTCACAAACTTTCACGTTTATAATATTAGTAGGATAGATTAAAAAACTCGGTTTAAAAATATAGGTAGGTACACCCATCACGTCTATCTGGGCACTGCATCACCCATCACATCTGTAATGTTTCCCCTACGAATGAAAAGTGAATTAAATACTATTACTTAATTAAATCACCCTGTCAGTCAGTGCCTAAGTGCCACCTACCTTTACTTTTCATTAGAGGAAAATAAATCCTATTATATAAAATAAATCATATTATCATGAACTTCAAGTACCTAGCTCCGTTAAGTGTCTTATATACTTTAGAAGTCACGATCGCGTTCACGACCAAGACATATCGACGTTAAATGACAAGATTCATATTTTCTTTATCTTATCTGAAACAAACTCAATATAATCTTGATGTTTTGTTTCAGTTCTCGCCGTGTTTCCATTTAATAATATGTTAATGTTGTGAGTTATTATTTAATTGTTTGTGAAAATATTTTTGTGTGTTTTGATTCTACCTACCTACAATAGGGTGAGTACATTGTCCATACTTCTTTGCCATAGAGATTTGTACATCTTGCGGGAAGAAAAAGTTACGTGTGTGGCTGGTCTAACTTCCCGCTTAGTCCTGTCGGTTACTTCGACTCTGTACCTCATACCTACTTACAGTCTAAAAATATTACCCTCCTTCTAAGGCGGTCGGGCAAAGGGAAGATTTATCCTCATTTATACAAGAACTGCCTACCTATATCTAGGAAAGATATGAGTGCTAGTGAAATTGCAGGTTCAATTAGGGATTATACTTATGCCTCAGGGCAAAAGGCGCAATGACGCCAAGGTAGACGGGACAATTACATACACATCATAAGCGTTTGTGAAAATACCATCAGTGACGACTTGCCTCGTAGCTTCTGCATTATGTACCTAACACATTTTTAAGCCAGACGACGCTCAACCAGTCGCGGATACTGGATTTCGTTCAGAGTGGGAATTTTGTACCATTTAAAATTTTTGAAATTGGTCAAAATAAAGTAATTTGGTCGCGATTTAAGTGGAGGGTCAATTGCACCCATTGCACAACTGCAGGGGGGGCATACCTACTATCGCTATCTTCCTATCTCTTTTCATACATTTTTTATGCTCCCAGCTTAAACCCTGATCTAAGGGATCGAAATGAACTGTTACAGGTATACCTATAATAGTTGTTAGTTGTGGCTGGTGGTGGATCCGGGAATTATTGGGGGGGGGGGGCTAAGAGGTAACAATCAAAAGACTAAACTACTTACCTAGGTATCTAATCTGAAATCTGTCAGAATTTAAGAGTTTGGGAGTGGCTTCAACCCCCTAGTCCCGGATCCGTGGTTGTGGCTAGTTAAAGACACAAACCCTACATTCCCAATCGTAAAACCTCTGTTTCACGTGGTCGTTAGCTTGCGTAAGCACATTACACTCGAAACAACCACACTCGTTTCTTAGCACGTGTTTTACATACTTATGCTAAAAGTAGTATTTGTTTGTGTACCAAACCATGAGTTTTTTTTTATACGACGGCGACGATGCAAAAGGCAAACTGGCGTACGGCCCGTCTGATGGTAAGAAGTTACTGTAGCCTATGAAACGTTTGCAACACCGAATAGGTACATGCGCGTTGCCGACCCTTTAAAATGAGGATTCACTGTGGCGACAGCTAAAAGGACTAGCAGATCCTCCGCTGTCAACACAGCGTATCCTCAGGACCTCTGGCGATCATACTCACCACAGAAACACATCACTACTGAAGAGTAGCAATATTTGGCTGTGGTATTCTGTAAGGTGGAGATACTTCCCCAATCGGACTAACCGCAACCATGGACGTAATTAGACAATTTTATTGTGATTCCAGCCCACGTAGGTACCTCACAAGACCTAAAGACCATCAATTACTTTAAATATTCTTAGCACCCCGTCAAAAAGAGAGCAAATAATTAACGAGCGCATAAAATAGCGTCACCCTTCAAATTATCCCTATGATAAAGCCATTCCATTCTCCCGGACCATAAAATGGCACTTTGAATGTCTTTAACAGCTTCCCAGCGTTCCCACAATAAAACTTTAGTTAGTAAACTGTTCGTAATGAGAATTATTTTCGTTTTAATTGTTTTGATGTTGGAAGGAAATGGTCCGGGTAGAAGATCAATATTGTGATTTGTTTCCAAAGCAGTGAGTAGTTTAGAGAAATTAATTGGGTGGTTATTATGAGATTTGGACTTTCTTTGTGCTTAGATTTCACTGTTCTTAGATTTACTCCCCTGACTGCATTAAAAGTGCATTCAAAGATTCAAAGAGCCTTTGGGGGTGCGTTATAAGGAAACGTGAGCAGCGTTTAGTCCATACAAACGTGTTCCCCTGTTTTATCTGGATAGTGTCATTAGAGCAAATATTTTTTACCACGGTCATGTTTCAATGTTTTCATTTTTTCCATAAGAACTAGGAGCCTTCTAATATTACTAAAATTGCCCAGATATATCGCCGTGGTGGTATAATTAGGAGCCAATGTAGATGAATCTTAACAAATTTGCACGTGAATAAACATTAAACAAGTTGTGCATTAGTAAGGTGCTGTTCAACCTGTTGAGACTCGCCCGGATTGGCTCTACAGATCGGTCGTCAAGTTGAATCGTTCGTACGCACCTTATCATCAAACTTTTAAAGTTTGTCACCTGACAAATCACAATTTTATCTCTAAAACCTGAGTTTCCAAGCGAAAAGCTAGTCTCCTTTTATTTAAGTTCAAGGTATTATAGACCCGTTTATCCGACACTATCGCGAAAAGCCATAAACTGTTTGCATATTATGGCTCAGTAAAAAGCTGGGGAGGTGATTGCGATAAGGTAGGTATTAATACACGCTGTTGGGGTGGGAGGGAGGGTAGATAGTGTTTTATAGTAAAGATAGTGTAGTGGTAATGTTGTGTAATTTTACGAGGTTCTAAAAGGGATGGGGCGTTAGTTTTAAGTTTTCTTTTCGAAGAATTTTAAAGGCTGCCTTTCTGATTTACGACCGTTCCCAATAACTGATCTAACTGCTCTTTACCCTACTAGACGATTACTTATATAGAGCTTATGGCAAAAATCTATTTCGTAGGGGAAAAAGCCGGTAGATCAGTTGTTGGGAACGGTCATTAGTGAGATTCTAGGTTTAATCTCGACTTCAGACAGTGTTATTGGTAAAACCAGACCGGAGTCTGGATTTTTGATTGGTCAATAACCATGGCTCGACAACTATAATACTATAGGTAGATACATCGCACCCCCCACCGAATAATATGGTAATCGATAATTCATTTTACAGGAAAAATAAAAAACTGTTTTTTGCTTATATCTCAGCACGGGTGCATCGTAAGATAGTGATTTATATGTCAAAACAAAGCATATTTTTTTACTATCTATTTCCTTTTATGATTTTTTTGTAATAGTTTCTTAAACAAAGTTATTGACGAAAATAACATTACTGAAATTGCTGGTCAAAAGTATAGTATGCAACGCATCATTCCGATAGTATTCGCGTGTAAACCCAACGATATCGTAGGCAGTATTAATGCATTACAGTATTATTCGTCAAAATGTAGTGTCAAAAAAGTTTACGGTAATACGATATTACGACATTATTCGGGTGAAATCTCAGCGATAGTGTATACAGTATTATTACATTACGACATTATTCAGGTGAAATCTCAGCTATAGTGAATACAGTATTATTACATTACAATAATATTCGTCGATGTATGGTGTCAATAATGAACAGTAATATAATGTTGCAAATACGTTATTTCATTAAATAATTTAGTAAATATTAATTGATTTGGCAAAAAAGTAACAAATTTAGAATACATTGATTTTATAGGTACTGTATAATTTATATAAATAATAGTGATTTGTTAAAGGTTTTCAAATAAAACGATGCACAGCTTTTATTATATTAATCAGGTACCTACAACATTATGTTTTCTGTCACAAATAATAATCAGATGGAAGTCCTGTTGGTCCGTTGGGTCGTTGGTATCTAAATGATAGTAAAAATCAATCATGTCAATCATCATTACAGTCCGATTCAGTCTGAAGATTGTTCTGTCATAATTTCACTGGTCTGTAGGAAACGATAAAAAGTATGACAATGCTGAGGTAAGGCTTCTGTTCTGCATAGACTTAATAAATCTTCTTTTAACAATTTACCGCTACTCGGTATCGGTTTCGTCACCTTTAGGTAACTCCTATCACTGTCTGGTGAAATCTGTATCTGTTTACTTCCCGCCCGATCTCTGCCCAAGAGGAACTCACCGAGTGTGGCGATACAGGTCAGCAGATAGGGATGAGATGCGGTCTTTCTTTGCATTTATCCTTGGCAGTTGATGTGTTTTTCGTTTGATGATCCTTCGACTTGCGCGGATGCTGTGACGGATGTGTTGCATCGGGCCATGGAATACTACATTCCTTATTCCGAAGTACCGCTCTCCGGCAAAGCTCGCCTGTGGTTTGGGCTTCAATGTGGTCTCGCTAAAGCCATTAAACAGTGAGGCATACCTGGCCGGGGTTGATGCTCGACACCGTAAAGCGAAGAACATAAGTCAGAGGAAGAAGTCGTTTAACAAGGCTGCCGAGTCTTGCAAAAAGGAGCTCGCTTTGATCACATTAGTCGAATAGGGAACAAATTGACTTCGTACCCTGCGGGTAGTAAAGCGTTTTGGTCAAATCAGTTGAAGCGAATCTGTTTGCGGAGTCATCACGTCTAAATGCTGGCAACGCGATACCTCTAACTCTACCTGGCAGCACGACATTTATGTCGGAAATTCGCATTTGCCAAATGGAGATTTGCAAAACACTGTGCAATCTTGACGTGAACAAGGCCAGTGGCCCAGATGGTATTCCAGCCATAGTTCTGAGGACATGTGCGCCTGAGTTATTTCCTGTGTCTCTTTTAAATACTGGACAAGTGCCGAAAACGTGGAATCTTTCCAACGTGCAACCCGTGCCCAAAAAAGATTTCAAGAGAGAAACGAAAGAGGTAGATACCTAGTCGTGCCGACCCTGCCAATTCGGTTACGTCCATACTTAACAAGAGTATGCAGCGTCTCTTCAATAACAGGCTCTTGACGTACCTTGAAGCTAATGATCTCCTCAGTTATCGGCAATCCGTATTTCGCCGAAACCGGTCTACTGGGGACCTAGCCTACGCTACTCACTTATGAAACATGAGGACGCGCTAACCGTTTCCCTGGACATCTCGAAGACTTTCGACAGGGTTTGGCACGACGGCTTTATTCGTATGCATTCCTCATATGACTTGCCCACCTGTTTCGTTGCGTGGATATCAGACTTCCTGAGGGATCGTTCGATTCGAGTCATTGATGGCTGCTCGTCCGATCGAAAAGCAATTAATGCGTGTCCTTCAGGGGTCAGTGCTCTCTGCGACACTCTTCCTGCTGCATATCAACGATCTGCTTTAGCCCGGAATCTTTGGGTATGCAGATGACAACACTGTTGTAGAGAGATACATAGCCAATGAAAGGACTACTGGACTACAAATCCAGGCTCTGAGAGAGGCCATGGTCGAGCGCTTGAATTTGTCTCTTAAGGCAGTCTCCGATTGCAGCGATGCCAATCTGGTCAAGTTCAATGCAACTAAGACCCAGGCGTGTCTGTTCTCTGCCAAAAACAGCCCATTCCAGCTGGCTCCTATTTTTTTAAATGTGTCCATACTTCATACCGATAACTAACCATCTTGAGCTTTTGGTCGTTACTCTGACGTCTCCCCTTAACTTGCAATTGGCAGCTAAAAAGCTAGGATTTCTCTCGAAGCTGCGACGGTACTTCATGTCCCTCCTACCCTTTTTTCTATCGGACAGCTAGAAGCACGAAAAAGCGCCATCGGTTCATGGTTGATATACCAAAAACCCATACGAAGCGCTTTGATTCCACTTTCATTGTGAAAACCGCAAAACAATGGAATTCACTATCGGAGTGGATGTTCCCGATAATAACAATCTGGGTTTCTTTAAGACGAGAGTGAATCGGTTTCTTCTGGGCAAGCGTGCTCCATCGTAGACCGCATCATCGCTTCACGTCAGGCGAAATGGCGGTCAAATGCAAGCCTAATAAACAGCGAACAACATTACGATTTTGCATAATATCTGTCATGTATTGTAAAAAAACATTGCCAAATCGTGTAAATAAAAATAACACATGAATATAATTGTTTTAAACTTTACATGAAACACTAAATGTATTTCTTACGCGAATAAAATGGTAATCGTCACTTACCAAAAAACTTAACGATTACATTATCTGTATTTACTTGTTAAGGTACTATTCGTGTAAAAAGTGTGTTTAGATTTGAAGAGAATAATATTGTTATGTTCATTACGGGGCCATTGAAATTATTGTACTTTTATCAATATCCATAGAAACATTACAAAAAAAATTCACAAGGTGTAATGAATGCTCTAGACACCGAATATGCAATAAAACATAAACTACCGCAATAGCACATTACCATATTATTCGGTGGGGGGTGCGACATAACTCACTTCACTACCCACTACGTAAAAAGTAGTAGATGTAGAAAGTACGAAGTACCTACTTTCAATTATTACACTCTCAGTTACGCTTGAAAGAGCATCAACAACAATCGTGATATGATACGCGCACGTGTTCCTTTGAAGGACCACCGACAAATGACGATCGTAATTCCTAGTGGATATTGATTGGATTGGATTGGATTCCTACTTAACTGTGCAGTTTGTGGCTAGATCCGGTCTGATGTAGTCTGATGCGAAAACCTGATGTGTGCGGGCAGCCCTATTGGCACTTGTCGGTTTTTAGGGTTCCGTACCAAAATGGTAAAAAAGGAACCCTTATAGTGCGACTTTGTCTGTCTGTCTGTCTGTCACACCTGCTTATTTCAGCAACTACTTATGCTATCTACACACATCAAAAGTATCTAGGGATCAACATATATTTTTGCAAAAACTTTTCTCCTGATTGATATTAATTAAAATTTTCTTTAAGGATTCATCAAATAAAGTGTTTTCGTTTGTCACAGTAACGATAAACCAAGTCACCTTTGCATTCATAAAGAAATTTGCCATTTTCCTAATAAAGGGATTTTTGACATTTGAACCACTAACATTAAAGTTCGAAAAAAAGACTGAAATAACAGTTTTCTTTAAAATTTTATTGGGTAACTTAAACAATTAATAATCCGTGTTTCTACCCCGAACACTAACAACACAAGAACATCGGTTTGGCATACTCAAAATGAGTTCATCCAAATCACGCTGTGGAATGGCCGCCCATGTTCGTTGCAACAACAAAAAAAGGTCTTCTTGCGACTGGATACCCTCCATATTCGGCAGAGCTCTTCTCTGTAGCATATCCCATGCATGCTCAATCGGGTTCAAGTCTGGCGACTGAGCAGGCCAGGGCAGGACATTGATGTTAGCTGCGGCGAGAGTCTGTCTTACAACTCTTGCGGTGTGCGGTCGTGCATTATCATGCATTAACTGAAATAAGGGACCGATTTGCACTTGTAGAGGAACGATGACGTCTGATACAATCGTCTCAGCATAAATTTGAGCGTTGAGGTTGCCTCTGATCCAAATCAACTCAGTTCTTCCGCCGATCCAAATACCCGCCCATACCATGATGGTTCCACCACTATAAGGATGGACTTCCTGGCAGGATTTTAATCGCTGTTGGCGTCCAGGGGTTCTCCAGTGTCGTATACGTCTTGTATCCGGTCTCATACCAAAACGAGACTCATCAGAAAAGCACACGAAACGCCATTGTTCTTCTGCCCAATTTCTGTGTTCAAGAGCCCATTGATATCGAATCCTACGATTGTGCATTGCTATAGGTGGTACCCGTAGCGGTCTTCGGGAATGAAGGTTCACTTCATGCAAGCGGTTTCTGACTGTTTGGTCGCTAATTAAGTTCCCTGAAGAGTGATGAAGCCTCACGGCTAACATCATGGCGGTTATTGTTGGAGCTCTTCGAGTTAAGATTTGAATGTATCGGTCTTGTCTCCGTGTGGTGCAGCGATACCGTCCTCCATGGCGCTCAGCCACGGTACCAGTGCTTCGGTAACGTGTCCAAAGTCGACTGATAACACTCTGACTTGTATTCAGAGCTAAAGCTACAGTACGTTGCCGGGAACCAGCTTCTATCATTCCCACGGCTCTGAGCATTTCTTCCCTGCTTAAATGACGTCGCCGCTCCATAATAACGTTGGTTTTAATCAGTAGTAGGGAAACAGTAGCACTAATAATGTCTTCAATGCGTTGTATGTTTTTATAGGGAAAATATTGACAGCTTATTTTCATCTTTTACTCGAATTTGATTGAGAGTTCCTGATTCAAATTATGAAATGCACCAAAAAGGATCCATATAAATTTATAAAATCATAAATTTATTACAAAGCCACATCTCAATCTCAAGAAATCCGCATAAAAATGCTTGATCCCTAGACACTTTTGATGTGTGTACTTGAAATTTGGAACAGTTATAAAGAATGCTTGTTCAACTTTATTGCAAACTAGCTTTTGCCCGCGACTTCGTCCGCGTTTCCGTCGTTTTTCGTAAAAAAGTAGCGTATGTCCTTCCTCACGGTTCAATGGTTTTGATGTAACAGACAGATTAACTTTCGTGTTTTAGTAGGGAAATATAATATGTCAATCCACAATACTGTTGAAAAATATCGCAATAAGGAACCGCAAAATATTATTATTAATAGCTGTGCCCGCGACTCCATGAGCGTGTAACTCCTTGTGTGTAATACAATCAGAAAGCTCCGAACTGCTAAGCTATCGGGAGTTACACGTGTTATTGTGAGTCAACCATAAAAGATAGACATATCCTGTTGTGGAATATTTTTTAGATAATTTTATGTAAAACATTTCCGTTATACATAATTTCTATGTAGCTTTAACCATTAAGGCTGCACACGCGACGGAAGCTTCAAAAATGGAGTAACTTCTCCCGTTTTCCCAATATTTCCCTTCACTGCTCTGCTCCTATTGATTGTAGCGTGATGAAAAGTATACTATAACCTGCCCAGGAATATAAAGAATAATTGTACCAAGTTTCGTTAAAATCCGTAGAGTAGTTTTTGTTTCTATAAGGAACATACAGACAGACAGACAGACAGACAAAAATTTTACTGATTGCATTTTTGGCATCAGTATCGATCACTAATCACCCCCTGATAGTTATTTTGAAAATATATTTAATGTACAGAATTGACCTCTAAGTGGGGTTACTAGGTCAAGTGACATATCATTATGAAAGGGCTTGATCTGCACATTTCAAAAAATATTTTTATTTTATTTTGTCTCACAGTTTTCGACATATGATGAAAAATGTCCAAAAAAATACCATTCCCCCCCTTATCTCCGAAGTTTGCGGGGCGAAAAATCTGAAATAGTTAGAGTTGATAGGAATTGACCCAAATATGGCACCAAAAATAAAACGATGTGCCTAACTAGTACAGTTTTTTCAAAATCATCAAAATTCCTTCACAATCAAACTTAGTTATGCGGTCCGGATTTTTTCATGTTATACGTCCAAAAATGATACGGAACCCTCGGTGCGCGAGTACGACTCGCACTTGGCAGGTTTCTTTTTTTCTTGGTGGCTTCTTTCTTCTTCTTCTTTCTGCTTCTTTCTTTCATATCTACGAATGACGTGCGTCTAGCGCACTCTAAACTGCCGATCCTCCCATCAATTTAGACACACATCTTTTCACCAGCATAAAAATTTCTTGCCAGGATCAACGCAATATGTATGTACCAACAACAAAGCATCACACTGATTCACATACAAATCAGAATAAAAATACACTGATTGTGAGTGACAAGCATCATGAAGCATCCAATGTCCCTGCTACCTCGTCCGCTAGCGACATTGAAACGATGACGTCATGACCCTTGCTACAGTCAAACTTGTGATGTCATTACCTGTGTATGTGTGAGTGGAACGTCTGGCTTGAAATGATTATCCGAGTTTGATTGTAGAAATGTTGGGAAAATGGGAGAAGTTACTCCATTTTTTAAGCTTCCGTCGCGTATGCAGCCTTAATGGTTAAAGCTACATAGAAATCATGTATGACGAAAATATTCTACATAAAATTAGCTAAAAAATATCACACGACAGCATATGTCTATCTTTTATGGTTGACTCACAATAACACGTGTAACTCCCGATAGCTTAGCAGTTCGGAGCTTTCTGATTGTATTACACACAAGGAGTTACACGCTAATGGAGTCGCGGGCACAGCTATTAATAATAATATTGTGCGGTTCCTTATTGCGATATTTTTCAATAGTATTGTGGATTGACATATTATATTTCCCTACTAAAACACGAAAGTTAATCTGTCTGTTACATCAAAACCATTGAACCGTGAGGAAGGACATACGCTACTTTTTTACCAAAAACGACGGAAACGCGGACGAAGTCGCGGGCAAAAGCTAGTGTTCACATATAACTCAACAAAATGTATGAAACAGCTGATTTTTTTTGCGATTTCAGGATTGGTCATACGTATAGTAAAAGATGTTCATAATGATGAGTACAATGACCCCTTTTAATATTTCCACTGTTCAACCCTCATTCTGTATATTAATCCCTCAAAAAAAATCGTTTCGGTAGATGGTGCACGTTCTGTATTTCATTTAGGTCTCAATTTTCAATTCTCACCTTTTTTGCCAGCGGTACATCTCTAACGTTAATCGTCTTATGTTGGCGGTGTTTAATTGTCTGTTTATTCTTGTTTTGTGGATTGTACACATCTGTGTTTGCTGACGGTACATTCTAAGGCGTACCTCGTAGGCGGCGGCGTTCAGTCTAAGTACAATAAAATTATTGAAACAGGGTTCTCGTGTTTATATGCGATAGAGTTATTGTTACCACCCGTTACAATTTTATTATGTTTAGCAAATCAACAACATTCGTTACACCATAATCTTGTCTTTGGTCGTCACAATTTGGGGGGTTGATCGTTATGTGATAAGATTAATATCTTGCAATATGTAAACATATTGCAAGATCTTAATCTAAGTATGTACGTAGGTACTTTCTCTGAATAACAATGCTGTTGTAATAAAATGTACAATCTATCGGAATAAGATTAGATAGGAGATGAAACGTATCATTTCTATTTCGGTGGCTTTCGATATTGTCAAATTTGATGAATAAAAAATAAATTAAAACATCAAAAAATGCAACTCAAAAAACAACTAAAAAGTTCAAAACAGGATCATTTTTTACCCGACTGCGAGACGCAAAGGAGGGTAATGTGTTTATCAGTCTATGTATGTATGTATGTATGTTTGTTTCTATGTGGCGTTCTAGAGACCAAATGCGTAAGCCGATTTTGATAATTCTTACGTCAATCGATTCGTCTTAACCTTGCGAGTGTCACTAAAGACATAACAGTAATCAAAATTCACCACAGCGACAACCAGACGCCATATTGTCAAAATGAAAAAAAAAAAAGTTGATGAACTATGTCAAGTGGGGTGTCGTTGAATAGGTATTTTAAAATCATCTTTAGGTTCCTTTTATCATTTTTCATTTTAAATAATAGTTTAGGATATATAACGATTTAAAGTTGTTCAACAAAGCAATCATTCTCGCTAATTCTTACTTATCCTCAAAACCTATCATGTGGGGTATCAAAATGAAGGGCTCGAAAAGAAGATTACGAAAACATACATTAAAAACTAAAAAGTGAAAAATAAAAATAGTAAATTAAAAATTAAAAAAACCCGACTGCCAAAAAACAACTAAAAAGTTCAAAGCAAGAGCACTTTTCAAGCAGTCTGATGCAGTTGGTGGCATAAAATCTAAGATTTAACACAAATAATTGCCACCAACTGCATCAGACTGCTTGAAAAGTGCTCTTGTTTTGAACTTTTTAGTTGTTTTTTGGCAGTCGGGTTTTTTTAATTTTTAATTTACTATTTTTATGAAGCAATCTGATGCAGTTGGTGGCAAATATTTAAGTAAGCTCAATATCAAAATACCACCAACTGCATCAGACTGCTTGAAGTGCTTGAATAGACGTGATCTTGTTTTCTTTATTTTTAACTTTTTTGTGAGTGGCCTGCAAAAATAAGTTCCTATCACATATAGTACCTACGAAGTAGTAGTAGAAAGTGTAGTACTTATTTTTGCAGGCCAGTATATTTTTAAAATCATCTCTTTAACCCCTTTATTTTGAGACATCACGAAAAAAAATGTTTTACCACTAATTGTTAAATAGTATAGTAGCAATAAATTTTGTTGGTGCTTATAATCCGCTATGTTCAATCTAAGAACGGAAATCCTATCAATATCGACAAGACCTAGTAAGAGAGCCATTATCCTTTGTATGTTTGGGTCGGCTTCGTCTTAGCTGATGCAACTCAATGTCACAATTTGACTCAACAACTCTTCGTTTTCTCGTATCGGCAAGAACTATAAAAGCTCAGGCAGTTGGAAAAAAAACCGGCCAAGTGCGAGTCGTACTCGCGCACCGAGGGTTCCGTATCAGTTTAGGACGTATAAAGTGAAAAAAACCGGACCGCATAACTAAGTTTGTTTGTCAAGGAATTTTGATGATTTTGAAAAAACTGTAATAGTTAGGAACATTGTTTTATTTTTGCTGCAATGTTTGGGTCAATTCCTATCAACTGTAATTATTTCAGATTTTTCGCTCCGCAAACTTCAGAGATATGGGGGGGGAATGGTATTTTTTCAGACATTTTTCATCATATGTCGAAAACTGTGAGACAAAATAAAATGAAAATATATTTTGAAATGTGCAAATCAAGCCCTTTCATATGATATGTCACTTGACCTAGTAACCCCACTTTAAAATTTCGGACCCCCACTCCGGCCCCTTTTGCAATGAAAATAAAAATATTTTTTGACTTTTTTCATTTGCAATAAAGTTAAGCAAGCATTTTTTATAACTGTTCCAAATTTCAAGTCGATAGCATTAGTAGTTGCTGAAATAAGCAGGTGTGACAGACAGACAGACAGACAGTCGAAGTCGCACCATAAGGGTTCTTTTTTTACCATTTTGGTACGGAACCCTAAAAAGGTAATAGGGAGACTACGCCAGATGTACATTAAAGTATTTTGCCACTCGCGGAGGCTATTATAATGCACTCTTTAACTGTTATCTGTCAACCTAATACCTAAGGCGATTCGCACTGCCCCGCATCACGCAGCGGGGTGCGTGGCGACGGCGCCACGCGTGCGGGTGCGGGAGTGCAGATCTGCATCATCATGCAGATTTTTCCGCACAAACGCGCGTAGGTGCAGTATTGTCATGCGGTAGCCTAGAGGAAACAACTATACGCCACCTACTAGTGTTTACTTAGCAACTTTTTTGACATTTTATAAAGCAGTTCATTAGTATCTAATTTATTACACTAGATGGCAATGATTGTCTTGTTCTTCATACTGGCAGATTTAAAATAAAACAAACTTCCTAGCAACCATTTGTATGTTGTCGGCAGACTGATGTCAACTGTCAACACGAAATCACGCACGATACTGCAGATCTCAGTGTGCCATACCTTGCGTCATGCCCCGCACCCACGCGCGGGGGTGCGTGTTTCTCCGCATGTAGATGCGTAATCTGCAACCCCGCGCGTGAATGCGTTTTCAGTGTGTTGTACTATGCGTGATTTCTATACAAACATAGGTACTTGCAAACAACGTAAGATCACGCACTCCCACACCCCGCTGCGTGATGCGGGGCAGTGTGCGAATCGCCTAACTAATGACTGCAAAATACCGATTACTTTACTGATATTCAAAAGACAGATGGATTGGATATAAATCCTTTAACTGGCGTAAAAACTGTCATGGATATCATTATTACTTACCATCAGAGAATTTTATCTCACAGAATCATACATCATTATTTACAGACTTATGCAGCTTAAAGAAGTTTGTATGAGTTTGAATGCCCGATAAGATTATTCTTTATCATCTTTAGATCATTCTCATGTAATACTTGCATGGAAGGTGATGAACTGATGATGTAAATTGCGGAAACATTACTAATTAGGGTTCCGTACCAAAATGGTAAAAAAGGAACCCTTATGGTGCGACTTCGTCTGTCTGTCTGTCTGTCACACCTGCTTATTTCAGCAACTACTTATGCTATCTACTTGAAATTTGTAACAGTTATAAAGAATGCTTTTTCAATTTTATTGCAAATGAAAAAAGTCAAATAAATATTTTTATTTTCATTGCAAAAGGGGCCGGAGTGGGGGTCCGAAATTTTAAAGTGGGGTTAATAGGTCAAGTGACATATCATATGAAAGGGCTTGATCTACACATTTCAAAATATATTTTTATTTTATTTTATGTCTCACAGTTTTCGACATATGATGAAAAATGTCCAAAAAAATACCAGTCCCCCCACCTTATCTCCGAAGTTTGCGGGGCGAAAAATCTGAAATAATTAGAGTTGATAGGAATTGACCCAAATATGGCACCAAAAATAAAACGATGTTCTTAACTAGTACAGTTTTTTCAAAATCATCAAAATTCCTTCACAAACAAACTTAGTTATGCGGTCCGGATTTTTTCATTTTATACGTCCAAAAATGATACGGAACCCTCGGTGCTCGCGGTTTTCTTTTGTTTTGGTCAAATGTAAAGACTGCATTTTAGGGCTGTACCTACCTACTGCACCGAGATACCATGGCAACGTTGCCGGCTACGTAGCCAAACAATTCATACTGAAATGTATGGCAGCTAACTCACTTGTCGTTGTCGCTAATTTATAGCGTAGACACAATTGACGCCCCGCTAACAACGCAATACACATGCACAGATTCGTGGCTTGGCTACTCGCTGGCTATACTCTACTTGGCGACATTCGGTTACCAGAAGTACCTAGGTAAGATTACGCAGGCGGCGACGTCGCTGTGATGATGGCGTCCCGGTGAGGTACGAATCTTAGCCTCTTGGGAATCTAAGGCGTGCGTGCTTGCGTTAGAGATTCTTGTTAGCTCCATTATCAGTAGCAATGACATTAATGAGCTTTGGGGCAAGGTGCTCATTGTTTTCCACACCTTTCGATATTGTTTAGCAAGCTCATCTCATCATCTAATTTCCTCTCCATCTCATCATTTCCTTGCAGCCGGGTTGGACCAATGAATGTTCACCTTATTGTTCGAACCACTTTTATGCACACAGAAACAAATATGCATGTGCATCTACAATTTTACACACACAAAACAAATCCGTCTTCGTGAGATAGAACATCTGTAGCATGGTATGGTAGATGGACCAGTTTTCTAAATACTCCTAACTCTTGAAAGATTACGTATCACACTGCGAGATCTAATATTTTCTTTCAGTCTAGGGATTGAGTTAGGAGCTCAATGGACCAAAATAGAGCAATGGGCTAACTGTATCACATGAGACGAAATGATATAATATCCGCAGTCATTGAACTGTGACTGTACAACAGTAGGTACCATTTGTCATAGAGTCTAATTTGACACGCGTGGTATAAAGATCTACTAGAAAAGGCACGCGTGAATTGCAAAGAAGCAAATGGAGTAAGTATGTGCTGCCTACCCACATGGGAGAAGGGCGTTTTTTGTAGGTATGTACATAGAATATGCTTTTTGCACTTTTGGTGTAAAGAACAAAATAGATTCTTTTTACACGACTGGCCCAAAAAGGAGTGTTGTTATAGAAAATATTTTTAGTGAGCTACCCTTTTTTTGTGTCGGTTTTTCCGCGCACAGTTCTGTAGTATTTTCTATATTTCACATCAGGGTTGTTTCAGCGCAAAATATCAGTAAAGCGCTGTAGGTAGGTATTGACAAAAAGATTTACTTAGGTAATTTATTTCAATAACGTTTCATCCCCTCAATATCGTTCTCTTTGCGTCACACATGTACTCAAGTGTCATGCGAGATCGCGATACACAGAATCCTACATTACACCTATACACTGGTCTTAAATGATTAAACTGAATATTATTTTGTCGACTCAGACGAATGGGTCTCCCTCAGTCGTTCACGAATGTCGCGTGGGCACAGATATGCTCTACGTTATGCTACGCACCAATCACGCTATTAAAGACTAATTTTTCAATAGAAATAAATAATGCACAGCAGAGGAACGGTCAAAATAGCTACCACTTAACTATTTCCGTACAGTAGTTGTCGCCATTTTAGTTATGTGACGCGTGTTCGCACTATTTTTGAATTTTGCCGCGTAACTTTAATCTAATGGCTTCATCGATTGGCGCGGGTCGCGACTCATTCGGCCAGTGATTTTTTTGTCAAAGGTTTTATTCAGTGAACTTTTTTTTTAATAATTTAGTTGAACATTTTGGAGTTCGTCACAGTGGATCCGTTTGTGAAGAAAAAGATGAAAATTTTCAAGAAAAAGCTACGTTTTTCTATAGCTTCAAGTTACGTATAGACTATTTTGAAATTGTACTGACTTGCGTCAGGTGATTTCACTTAGTAGCAGCGACAAATATATATATTTTTGGAGTCTTCATTGAAGGTAGGTAAAATTTTATTATATGCATGCTCGGAAATGTCACAGCTTTTAGCTGGGTTGAAAAAGTTGTTTCTAAGCAAAAGGATTGTTCTATAAGCTTTCATGGATTTTTCAAATGGTTTGTTACGTTTTTTTGCCAACTTCTTCCATATTTTAGGTAAGTATCCACCTATATTTTTGAAGAATGATATAGGTGCTGCTGCTGGGGGTCCATTCTGACAGTCTTATCGAAAAATGATGTTCTTCTATCTCATCCTATTTATTTAAATGACAAGTAACTTATTTGAATTCCTATGAATTACCTAATTGAAGAGTATTATTTTACAGATAGCATTATTGCACCAACTTGTAAGGCATTCAATGTTATATAAACGATTTTTTTCAGTTTTTCTCCCGTCTAACTACCTACCAAACGTAAAACTTTATGATCTAATTTACACGCACCATATTCTGACCGAGCAAAAACTTTGCACGTCCGTGTTCATTAGATATAGGTAATTAATTATTACAATAATGGTGTCATTTAGCTGATCTGATAATGGAGACGAAAGATAGAATCGATTTAATTTTAATTGATTTACCAATATTTTTTTCTATCGTGTGTAACCGTTACCTACTTTATAATTTATTTTTCGAAACGTAAAGGACGTTGGCAGTTTTGGGCTTGATCTGGTACAGTAATAAAAGCTTAACCAAAAATAAAAATATATTTTAATTGTTCTTTGCCTAATTTATCTTAGAGATTAATAATTGGAATCAAAAATCGAAATAAATAAGAAATAAAATGATTAAGCCGTTGACATTTTGAAAAAACCAATAAAACAAAAACGGGTGCCTGCTGGCTGGCGCGTGCCTCCACAGAATATCATGTCGACGGCAACTAAAACCTTTGAATTGAGAACTCATTAGTCGGGCTGTACTTCATTAGATCATTCACACCATACTTAACCTCACTGTCACAAATACGAAGATTTATCTTTAACCCAATTACGTACAAAAACAAATAAAAAATGAATTTAAATACTCTTGAAATACTCGATCACACCAAACTAATTTCATATTTGTACCGACATACACAATCTGAGGCCCAGCGTTCTATGGGCGTCTGCCGTGTCCTTTGTACAAACAAGGATTTACATAATTATTTAAATGTTGCTTTACCTCTTACTATGTGGCAAGAATTTACACAATTATATAAGGTGGATCCGTCAAGGTTGCGCGCAAAATTCAAAATATCTTGGTTTTTGTAAAAAAGGAACCCTTATGGTGCGACTTCGTCTGTCTGTCTGTCTGTCTGTCACACTTGGTTATTTCGGCAACTACTGATGCTATCGACTTGAAATTTGGAACAGTTATAAAGAATGCTTGCCTAACTTTATTGCAAATGAAAAAGGTCAAAAAATATTTTTATTTTCATTGCAGAAGGGGCCGGAGTGGAGGTCCGAAATTTTAAAGTGGGGTTACTAGGTCAAGTGGCATATCATATGAAAGGGCTTGATCTGCACATTTCAAAATATATTTTCATTTTATTTTATGTTTCACGGTTTTCGACATATTATGATGAAATATATCTGAAAAAATACCATTCCCCCCCCTTATCTCCGAAGTTTGCGGAGTGAAAAATCTGAAATAATTAGAGCTGATAGTAATTGACCCAAATATTGCACCAAAAATAAAACGATGTTCCCAACTAGTACAGTTTTTTCAAAATCATCAAAATTCCTTCACAAACAAACTTAGTTATGCGGTCCGATTTTTTTTACTTTATACGTCCAATAATGATACGGATCCCTCGGTGCGTGAGTACGACTCGCACTTGGCCGGTTTTTTTTTTCGTTACTATAGTTTGCGATGACATCGTTAGCAATGTCGAGACTGCAGGCCCTGGGCCCACGTGGTGGATTAAGCCCACTCCCTCTCACAGAGAGGAGACCTGGGTCTCAGCAGTAGGAACAACCTCCAATAGTCTGATAAGATACTATTTCGCCAACGACAGCACACAAGAGATCTGATAAACCTTATCATTTGTTATAAGACAATTGTTTTGGAAGTCTCGTGGTTGTTATCATCTAGGTACCTACTAATCTTTGGAGTAGGTACCTACTGTAGATAAATATAGAAATTGTTCCGTCATAACCAGGAAATATGAATAATTAACATGTTTAGAAAAGGAGGTAGGTATGAGGAAATTGTTATAACAAAAGTTTTGAGGATTTTTTTAGACATTTTTCATAATATTTATGTCGAAAACTATAGGACTTAAAGGAAAACGAAAAAATTTTTAGGAATGTGTCGATAAAGCCCTTTCATTATAATTAGGGCTGCCATCCGTCCGGGGTTCCCCGGATTTGTCCTAGTTTAGAGGGCGTCCGGGGAGCGTCCGGTAGGGGTTTCAAAGTGTCCGGGGGAAAACCGGACACTGTGTCAGGGGAATCCTGATTGATGAAAATTTTTTTTCGGGGGCGTCCGGGATAAATACTCAATTTCACCCAAATGTCCGGGGTTTTTTAAGTTTTTGTCCGGCGTCAGCAGTTTAGGTGATGGCAGCCCTAATTATAATGCCACTAATAAGAAAAATATTAAAAGAGATGCCAATGCCACTTTACCTGTAATTCTACTTTGAAATTTCGAACCGAACTTTGGCGCCATTTGCAATGAAAATATATATTTTCTTTAACTTCTTTCGTTGCAATAAAGCTGGGCAATTATTCTTTACAAATGTTCCAAACTAGTCGATAGCATTAGCAGTTTCTGAAATAACCAGCTGTGGCAGACGGACAGACAGGCAGATGAAGTTACACATTAAGGGTTCCGTACCTCAAAAGGAAAAAACGGAACCCTTACAGGATCACTTTGTTGTCCGCCGTCAGTCACCGGGCCATAAGTGGAGCCATCTGCTCATAGATGACACCACTAGAAGTATGCAGTAGCGCCATCTATGATCATATTTCGGAACCCTTAGGGCGCGAGGCATACTCGCACTTGTCCGGTTTTTTTTTTCATTTTTTATAAGAGTTCCTTTCACGTACTCGCGTTCCTAGAAATATAACGAATAGTATTACGTATTGCCAGATTCTTTTAAGAAAGAATAATATTCCTTGTAACCTAATTTTACTTGCGGATGCTCCAATCGGATGAGAGGGACCAACACTTCGTAGACTACGACTTACGCAGTTACGCTAAGGTAAATGCACTAGTCATATAATTTAAAAAAGCCGGCCAAGTGCGAGTCGTACTCGCGCACCGAGGGTTCCGTATCATATTTGGACGTATAAAGTGAAAAAATCCGGACCGCATAACTAAGTTTGTTTGTTACCTATTGATTCTGGTTTTCTTATCTCTATATATTCACTAGAAAAATACATATATGTCAATCAAATCGGATCTGAATTTATTTTTGCTGTCTAGTAGTATCATGAGTTTTTTTGACGTATAGTTTCGTTAATGTAAGCATATTTTGAATCTAAAATACAGTAGTCCTGGAACATTTTGATGAAGTTTTATACAATTTGCACATTTTAAAAAATACAGAGAAATTAATTTATGTATTTAATTTATATAAACATTGTGTAACAAACGTATATTTTCAATTCAAAATATGCTTACGTTAACGATACTATACGTAAAAAAAACTCATGATCGGGGTACTGAAAAACTTAGGTGAGTTTCGTAGATCCGACCTAATGCTTTAAGTTCGTTTAAATTCATGACAAATGGTAGGTACCTATTTAGGTGGTTTCAATGCACGGTCTGAAGAAATTAGTAATGAACATGACTGTAATGTTGTGATCCGTGATCGCGATCCGAGATCTCGCGTGATCGAAATTGACAGTGTGCAGGCGCACTCGGTACCTACCTTAAGCCTGCAATAAATGTTGGCCGAGCTTAGACCAACGCGAGCCTAGACAAATTGTCACAAGGCAAGCGCTACTGACGCTACTGTCTAGACGTTCGGCGAGTTTGACGTCAACCGCGCGCGGACAAACATGTGAACACTATAATGTTGTCCGAGCGCGCGCGAGGGCCTTTGATTTGTGCAGAAAAACCGACACCGCTCCGAAGTGAGGCAAGTGATCACGAGCGACTACAAGTTGTGGCAAGCTACGTCAAATGAGGTCTATACACGTTGGCGCTTGTCTATACTCAACCAACTAGGCAAGTGACACCGAGCGATAGCAAGACAAATATACCGTCTACATGTTGGTATTTTGGCTCCGCAACGCTCGGCCAACATGTATTGCAGACTTTAGAAACTGCAAGTATATCAGCGAGCCTTCCCGGGGAGGCCAATTTAGAGGGCCACTTCGGAGGTGATAAAGTTATGCCATAGAAGGTGACTACCTACTACTGTACAAGCCGAATTACACTGTATTGCGTTGATACAAGAGTCGCTATTTATATAACTGTTTTTGCAAAGCTATCCTTCTGTAGTATTCTGCTGTTATTAATTACACGTAGGTACACTCGACGCCATTTACGGTCGCCCACTTTTCACCCTTATTTTCTTAGTAATAAGGGCGAAAAGTGGTCGACCGTAAATGGCGTCGAGTGTACATGAGATATTTCAACCTTGACTCTACGGTGGACAACGCATCTGCGATGCCTTTGGTATTGCAGATGTCCGGCGACGGTGACAACTTACCATCATCGTGGCCATCTTGTTTGCCACTCAATAAAGTAAAAACTGAAATATTTGAGAGGAATATTTTGGATGAGATCAATGACCTTTATACACGAGATTAGCCAATGACCTCTATTCAACATCAGCCGTATCTATAGAACGAATTGCAATTGTTCGATCTAGTGCTCTGTAGGGAGTCGTAAAATGCTAAAACAAATGCTTGCTAGGTATTTGTTGTTAGTTGTTGCAAATGTTGCAATTAAACGCCTTGTTTGGAAGGCTTTCATTATTTTCAATTGTTTTTACAAGCTTTTATTTAACTTGCTATTGGTGGTGGGCAAAATCTTGCAACAGAATTTTAAACCAGTTCCCCCCAACCGATTGAGCTGAAATTTGGAACACATGTATTATGTACAGTCAACCAATTTGATTCATGACCCGCCATAAGCTGATTTTCTTACAAACATTCTAATACAATATTAGGTTTAGTTTCGTTTAAATATTAAAACTGACAAAGCATTTAAACAGTTTCCCTGGCAACAAACTTGCAACCTATAAATATAAATATGCCACCTCCTTTCGTGTTTGTTGGACACATATTTGACACCTTGAAAATTATGAAGTGATTTTCTGACGTTTTTTATTTAGCATTTTTCTTTTAATTTTAATAATACTCTTCTTCGTTAGTAAAGGTTATTGAAAAAAATACTTTTGGAAAACCATGTGAAATGACAGTTAATTCGAAATTCAAAAATAATTCCAGCTTTATCAAAAACATAATTTTCATTGAAATTATGAATCATCTGCATTTATAATAAAGGTCAAAACTGCACAGACCTCTGATCCGTATTGACATAGTTTCCGTAATATTCCAAAAATCCTAAGTGCAGGATGCACGGTATTATGTAGAAAACTTTACTGTTTTGACGATTTCAAACGAATTATTGGCTGAGAGGGTCATGAATCTGATGGTTCGACTGTACATAACCTACGTGACAATGCAATAATATGGTACCATGGAGGTGATCTCATGATGAGGCCGGGAGGTGGCCATGGGAACTCCTCAACTTCTGAACATAACACGACTACTAGATGATGTCCAGGGTCTCATGATGGAGCTGGGAAATGGTCATTATAAAAGCTTGTTTTGAGAAAAACTTATTAAATAGATAGAATAGAATTTAGTAAAAAGTTATGGAACAATGCAATCCGGTTCTAAGGACTTCCATGTAATGTGATATGATTAATGTTACTTAAGGCATTTTTCAACTTTGCCTCCAGGATGGACAATGCATCTACCTCTAGTATTGCAGATGGCCAAAGGCGATTACCATTTATCTTACTTATTAAAATTGTTGGAGACGGGAGGTTTACAAACCTGCTGCTTGCGCCAGATAGCAGGTTTAACATAACTGCAACGGGAGTTTTTAATGCATGTATAACATTATATTCCTTTATTATATGTATCTAAAACGGTGAACATTTTCGATTATGAAGAATTTATTTTAATAAAGCGCCTGATAAAATTTGGTTTTTAACACAGATACGCGTATCTACAAATTGCTATTAAGATAACTTCAGGCGTTTAGTTGTTTGTATCAGATGTGACATGTGATAAATCCCCTGCTTCGCACGGATGCAACCTACTGATGTGGCGACATACCTACCTGGTATATTTACCTACACTATACGTATAATACCTAAACCTTCCGGAAATAAATTCTCTAAATGATGTTGAAAACCTCATTAAAATAGGTACATTGCATAGTTTAGATTAGAATAATTAAGTAGACAAACAGACAGACATGAAAAGCGATTTGTTTTATACTATTTATAGATCTGTTAAAACCTCAGATCATAGAAACAAGGAAGATGTGCCAAGGCGCTACTAAAATTGACGCTTTGATACGGTCACACTGACCGTATATAAAATGTACACGCTGGCGACGAACCGAACACGATCGATGATATAAATAGTGTTTTAGTTTAGTGCTAGTGTTGAGTGACGATTAACAGTGTTAGATTGAGGGTGTGTTGAATGTTTAATGCGTGGGAGATCTTTATATTCACGAGGGGCGCTTGTAATTGTGTTGAAAAATGTACTAAAAGTGGCGACAGTTGTTCCCGTACTAATTTGCTATGATGGCATATCTCCTTGTTTCTATGATCTGAGGTTAAAACAGTGTTGCTGGTATAATAATGTCGTCCAATACAAATTATCATGGGAATAATATATCATCAGTTTATTTGGTAATTAGGTTGTAATACGATCGGATTATGCTAATAACGTTAAGATTTGATCTCATGATAGTGTTTAGGTGTAGATAATTGCCTACAGTAGTCGGTGATAACTTAATTGAAGCTTGTTTGTATTGTGGCTACTAACAATAAGCTTGCCGATCTTATTAGTTATGGAATCGATATCATCATTCGCCTAGCCTTTTCATTAGTAGGTTGGGGTTGGCTTCTTGTCTAACAAATATGGCTGACTATCAATATTTTACATGGAGTGACTGTCATACAGTACACAGTTTTAATACCGTAAAACACCAGACAAGTGCGAGTAGGTCTTCCGCCCTGAGGGTTCCGTGCAAAATATAAGTTTGTAATTATTGTAAAAAAGAATTTAAAAAATCTTTGACGTCAATTCGATGTGTTTTGCATCCCCATCAGCTATACTCCTCACGTTTATAATACTCTCACTCATCCCTAATTAAAAAAAGTTAACATTATTACCTATTCAATAAAAAAAGCATCATAGAAATCGGTATAGAAACACCAAACTTATACATGAAATACGCTAATAAGCCACCGCGCCGTCGCGCGTGAATTGAATCATGCTATAAGGATTATTTTTGTGTAACGGTTGCCGCGCTCGACGCGGGATCGGTTAGTGGTGATGGTGATGAATATTGGTATTGCTGTAATCGCGTGTGTTTATGTCACTCAAAATAGAAAAATAAAAAACTATTCACCCCCTCGGGTGTAAAACAGCTCTTCTGCGGGGGTAATAAGATTGATAATCTTATAAACAAATAAATAAAATTGAAGTGTCTGTTTGTACTCTCATGTTGTTGTAGGTACTGTTATGAACCGAAGAGTGATATAATGGTAGTGAAAGTACTCCTGAGGTAGGTACGTTCCCATGGGATAATTTCCGACGTCCACGTGGGCGAAGCCGCGGGCGAAAGCTAGTTTGCAATAAAGTTGATAGATAGGTTTTAATTGATAAATCATCACGTTGATTTGTTCCGCAATTATGATGAGATTAATAGATTGGAGGCTCTTTTGTTAAGGCCCCGGTATACGCCAACGGCCTTGAGTGATTTGGGCGGTATAGCTTGAGTGTTCTGCGCTGAGCTCAAGCAACGCGACATACATCCACCGAGCAATACGACTCACCTATCAAGGAGCGCGCTGTGCAGAATTAGATGTATTATTACTTTTTAGTATCTAAAATATAAAATAAAAAAAAAGTAACAGGCAATATTATAGGTAGTAACATAGTCTTTTCACACAAAACAAATCATGAAAATATCTTAAGCGATTTGAAAGTAATTACGTTTTTATGTTTTGGGTAGACACGAATTCATGAATTTATTTAAGTATTTTACTACAATAGTTAAATATTCACAGGTACGATTGATGTATATATGTTCTAGTTTAACATAGAAAAAATGCACAACTAACCTGCATTATTTGACGGCGAAATAAGAGATTTAAAACTGGCCGTTACCATTTACCTTCGCCTTAAACCCCGACTTTGAAAAACGAGGGGTGTTATAAGTTTGACGTATATGTCTATCTGTCTGTGTTTCAAAGCTCAGAAAAGAAGGGCCTGATTTCAATGCGGTTTTTTCAAATGAAAGCTAATTTGATCGGTATAGTTCTTAGCTATATTTGATGAAAATCTGTTTAGTTGTCTGTAAGTAAGTTATGAGCTTTTTTCCGAATTGGTGTGACAATTTCATAGATATAATTATGATGGGATCTATACTATTATAAAATTGTAAACAAGCTGTGTCTGTACATTAAAGATATTCCAGAAAAAACAGTCGGGTTAGGGTAGGTACTGGGTAACTAACGTAACTATACCCAAAAAGATTTTTTTTGATTTTTTGTCTGTTTATCTGTCTGTTTGTCTGTTTGTGCGCACATCACGCAAAAAGCACTGAACGGATTTTGATGTGGTTTTCACAGTTCGATAGCTTAGGGTCCAACTTAAAAAGACGTCGGCAGTTTTGGGCTTGATATGGTACAGTAATAAAAGCATAACCAAAAATAAAAATATATTTTAATTATTCTTTGCCTAATTTATCTTAGAGATTAAGAATTGGAATCAAAAATCTAAATAAATAAGAAATAAAATGATTATGCCATTGACATTTTGAAAAAACCACTAAAACAAAAACGGGTGCATGCTGGCTGGCGCGTGCTTCCACAGAATATCATGTCGACAGCAACTAAAACCTTTGAATTGAGAACTCATTAGTCGGGCTGTACTTCATTGGACCTCCACAGAATATCATGGTGACAGCAACTAAAACCTTTGAATTGAGAACTCATTAGTCGGGCTGTACTTCACTGGATCATTCACACCATACTTAACCTCACTGTCAGAAATACGAATATTTCTCTTTAACCCAATTACATACAGAACCAAATAAAAAATGAATTTAAATACTCTTGAAATACTCAATCACACCAAACTAATTTCATATCTGTACCGACTTACACAATCTGAAGCCCAGCGTTCTATGGGCGTCTGCCAGTGCCCTTTAAGCTACGGTTCATCTAATTCTGATGGGAGGAATCAGGAACCAGAGATACAGCTTGACCTCTTGGTAGTACTAGCCACTCTACACTGCGGAGGTCATTTAAACTGGTCATTCACTGTAGTCCACGCGGACGGAGTCGCGGGCAAAATCTAGTATTACCTATAATTGATTCAAAAAAGCATTATAAATCACTAGCTTCCGCCCGCGGCTTCGCCCGCATTTTTGGGGTAAAAAGTAGCCTATATGTTATTCTGATGTCTAAGCTATATTACTGTAAAGTTTCATCAAAATATCTATCCTCACAAACTTTCACGTTTATAATATTAGTAGGATTAGTCTTTGACGGATCAAAGGACCTACTTACAACGAAATTTTTTATTATATTTTAAACTGATTTTTTTTTTCATAACAACCATCGAAAAATCTCCTGAATTCTCGTGGTGTTCAAGAATCCAAGCACATGTCTATTACTACATTAGACACTACCTACTAATAAACTGGAACAAACAAAAAGTTCTATTTACGTACAAACAAGTGACACGCTCCCGAGTTGTTTGCTGAATTTATACGGAGTGTCAATAAAAACAAAACAATATGGAGAATGGACGTCCGGTGTTTGGTACAAAATGTGACTCGGTGCGGAACACTCTTGTCTTTAGTGCAAAAAAAATAAAAACCGGCCAAGTGCGTGTTGGGCCACGCACAGTACCTATAGGGTTTCGTAGTAGCAACAAGCAACTACTTCATCTTAGTCACTATAAAGGATTTTGTATTTGGTACAAAATTATACAACCCCAAGTTCAACGACTACTTCTAAACTAATAAAATCTTAACCGCTATACTTTTTCATTAAAGTTCAAAAAATGCACTATCATCGTGAATTTTTCCAGATTTTTCAAGTCAGCAGTTTAGCTTTTAGAGGGGCAGGGACGCCCTCCCTACTGGAACAAATTGCACATTAAAGTTCTACGGAACCCTAAAAACGAATAATGCTCAAGTCATATTTAGAGTTTGTGCTGAACTAAAGTTCATTATCTATAAGTTTATGCAGTCCGTTTATGTTAGAGGCCATAGCCAGGTGCTGATTTTGGGATCGTGATCCATGAGTGTGCAAACTCTCACTATCCCTGCAATTTTCAAAGAATCCAACAAGTTAGTTTCACTAAATATCTTGGTATAACAGCTGACCAAAGATTGTCCTGGCACACCCATATCGAAAATAGGTATACTATGGCCAGGGTCAGAAAACTTATAATATGGATTTTTATAATGAATTGCAAGTACCGAACAGACAAAAAAGCGAGTTAATAAAAACGTGGTAAAAAGTCACAGGTAGAAATTAATTATCACTTGCTTTAACGGTGAAGGAAAACATCGTGAGGAAACCGGCATGTCCTAGAACTAAAAATTCGAAGACATGTGACGTCCACCAACCCGCACTGGGCCCGCGTGGTGGACTACGGCCCACTCCCTCTCTCACGGAGGAGGCCTGTGTCCTAGTAGTGGGAACATTATAGGCCGATTATGCTTATGCTATGCTAAAAAGTCACAATTTGCGCGTCTGTCCTTGCGGGACAGACGCGCAAATTGTGACTTTTCTCTCTCACCTACTCAGAAAGGTATCTTCCTCTTAGCCAGACGTTTATATTTGCACGGGTACGTCGGGCGACAATAAGCCAATTGGTTGGAACTTTGATTGGTACACAATGCCGCGGTGAGGTGAGTTGAGAGCAATATTTTATGTATCAGTATCTGTATTTGAGTTCGTATCAAGTTGAATGTCAATGACAGTCTTTATGGGCTTGAACTCTGGTTTTCTGTCTATTTAACAACATCACGCCTATTGCCTAAAAGGTTAGTCAGAGGTGTAATTGTACACCTACATTTTGACAGTTTATTTGTCAATAAGTTTTCTGTACCCCTATCATGAGTTTTTTTGACGTATAGTTTCGTTAACGTAAGCATATTTTGAATTTAAAATACAGCAGTCCTAGAACATTTTGATAAAATGTTATGCAATTTGCACATTAAAAAAAATACAGAGATTTAATATTGATTAATAGATATGAAATACTTAATATGAATTAAGTATTTAATTTATATAAATATTGTGTAACAAACGTGTATTTTCAATTCAAAATATGCTTACGTTAACGATACTACACGTCAATAAAACTCATGATCGTTGTAAAAAATATTTAAAACAAGCTTTTATAACGATCACTGTCCAGCTCCCTCTTGAGACCCTGGACATCAACTAGGTCTTTTTTTTTTTTTTTTTTTTTTTTTTTTTACTGACTAAAACCCATCCATGTTCCTTCGTTGCCCGTTACATTCCAGGGCTGCGGTGTCTCAGTCCCGCAGCCCTGGCAGGCTTCGGCCCTTGCGGGCCCCTATGCTGTTGCTGACTCTCTTTGAGGCGCGCGTGGAACACGAACGTCGTCATGAGACGGACGGACGGTGAGCATGCCCAACTCACCGTCCACAGGCCCGCGCCTACGGTGGCCGGGGGCCATCAAGTGACCCCCGACGCCCGGGGCGTCCACCGCCGCGGCGGCTGGGACGTGAGGCTCTCTCCCTCTCACGCCCCGCCACCTCCATCGCTAGCATGACTGCTTCGCAGAAGGAGGTGACGGCTTCCCATTCCCTCTCGCCCCGGACCATGGCTTGAACCAGGGCCGGGCGCGAGAGGTCGCCGCCGCCGATCGCCGTTACGAGGACACGGCGGTGCTCCGCCCAAGCGGGGCACACCTCTACAGTGTGCTCCGCCGTGTCCTCCGGTCGATCCACGCAGTGGTGGCACCCGGGCGTTTCCTCCCGCCCGATTCGATGCAGGAACCTCCCGAAACACCCATGTCCGGTGAGGACCTGCGTCAGCCGGAAGGTGAGGGCGCCGTGGCGCCTCTCTAGCCACTCCTCAAAGAGGGGCACTATCGCCACTATTGTGGCGTGCCCTGCACGGGGCTGCGACAGTCGCTCTCTCCATGTCGCCATGACATCGCGCCGGAGGTCTGTCCGCTGAGCGACGATTTGCCGCGGCAGCGGAGTTTCCCCCCGGCGTAGTACCTCCGCGCGCCAGTCCCACAGGCGCGCGAGGACTATCGCCTCCAGATCCCATGGCGGCAATCCGGCAAGGAGGCTCGCCGCCTCGCCGGAGATCGTGCGGTATCCACGGACCAGCCTCACGGCTACCACCTTTTGGGGCGCGTTAAGATAGTGGGCAGCTCGCCGCCCCAGAGAACGCGCCCACACCGGGGCCCCGTAAAGGGCCATGGACCGCACGACCCCCGCGTAGAGCCTCCGGCAGGAGGCGTTTGGCCCCCTCAGGTTGGGCAAGAGCCGTTTGAAGGCAGCCCCTGCCCGTTCCAATTTGGGAGCCAAACGTCGGAAGTGCTCAACGAAGTTCCACCGGCTGTCGAGGACGAGTCCTAGGTACTTCAATGTCGACTCGACGCCGATGGAGACCCCTCCCGCCATCAGCCGGGATCCCGGCGGTGGCGCATTCCGAGGCCCATGAAAGCACATGGCCTCGGACTTGTGCAATGCCACCTCGAGACCCAGCTGCCGGATCCTCTCCGCGACTATCGCAACCCCGCGCGTCATCAATTCGGCCGCCGCCTCGTGCGACCCCCCTTGTGCCAGTACCAGCGTGTCGTCAGCGTAGCAAACTACGCTGACGCCGGTAGGGAGGTCGGCACGCAGCACCCAGTCGTAACCGATGTTCCACAGGGCCGGCCCCAGGACCGATCCCTGCGGAACACCGCACGACATCTCTCGCCGGTTCCATTCTCCGCTGCGACCGGGGTAGATTACTGCCCTGTCCAACAGGTAATCCCCGACCACTCGACGAAGGTAGGTCGGCACCCGGTGATACCGGAGTGCCTCCCTTATGCAGCTCCAGGGCATGGAGTTGAAGGCGTTGGCGATGTCGAGAGACACCGCCAAAACAACCCCACCCCGAGACACCGCATCCCCCGCCGTGAGGGCTCTCACGCGCTTGATGGCGTCCACCGTAGAGCGCCCCTTGCGGAAACCAAACTGGTGTTCCGCAAGATCCGGCCCCGTCCCCGCAAGGTGCTCGGCGAGGCGGTTTACAATTACTCTTTCAAAGAGCTTGCCCACCTCGTCGAGCAGCACCACGGGCCGGTATGCGGACGGAGAGTCCGCAGGGCGCCCCGGCTTCTGAATGAGGACCAGCTTCCCCGTCTTCCAACGAAGCGGGAACTGGCCTCTCTCCAAGCATGCGCTTAGGAGCCCTTCTAGTCGGGGCCCGAGAGCCTCAGAGGCCAGGAACCAGGCTTTGCCAGGCAAGCCGTCGGGTCCCGGGGCGGTATTTTTGGCTTTCAGCCTGCCTACCGCCACTCTCAGGTCTACCCTAGTCACTTCCGGAACGTCGTCATCGTCGGTGTGGTCCGCTTCCGGCACCGCAAGCGGCGGAGCCATAGGCGGGGGAGGATGCTCCCCTCGCGAAGGGAACAGAGCGTTCACCACCTCCTCCACCAGCTGAGGCCGGAGACTCTGCGTCAGCGGGGGGGCCCAGGTACGGAGTTTGCCCCGCACCATCTTGTAAGGGCGCCCCCACGGATCTCTATCGAGAGTCTCCAGCATCTCCTTGCGGGCCAAGTCCTTGGCCCGCCGGACAGCCTCCTGGAGGGCGGTCTTCGCCGCTCTGTACCCCTCGTATAGCTCCACCTCGATGGCTGCCACATCCGGAGGGCGGATGCGGAGCCTGCGATGCCTGGCGTACCGGCGCCGCGCGGCGACGCACGCCCCGCGCAGAGACGTCAGCTCACGCGACCACCAGTACACCTGACGCCGGGCGCTTCCTGGCCGAACTCGGGGCATTGCCACGTCGCATATCTCGGACATGGCCTCCTGGAACCAACCCGCCTCGTTGTTGATATCGGCAGGCCTGACCGGTGAGGTCACCCAGGCCTGCACGATCGAGGCTTCCAGGAGAAGCTCCCGGTCCAGCTGCTTCAGCGCCCATCGCGGACCACTCGGGGCCTGGTAGGACCGGCGCGCTTGAGGTCTGGGTGGAGACGTCGAACCGGATGTACCGGTGGTCGGAATAGGTCTCCACCTCCTCCATGACGCGCCAGTCAACGACACGCGGCGACAGAGCGGGGCTAGCGAACGAAATGTCCACCACCGACTCGCTCCGCATCCGCACACACGTGGGGACATCAACTAGGTCTATAGTTGTTGTCAAGACAAATCCAATGAGCCCAAACATAATGAAGTTATGTTATGAAGTTGAGGAGTTCCTATCAGCCCCGGATCTTGAATTATTTCGAGGCGGGGCAAAAATTTAAAAATCTGCCCCCACCCGGTTTTTTTTTTTTCATCATCATCATTTTAGCCATAACACGCCCATTGATGCTGATGGTCATAAGCCCTAGATCATAGAAACAAGGAGATATGCCATAAAAGAAAATTAGTACGGGATCAACTGTCGCCAGTTTTAGAATTTTTTTTGACACAAATTACAAGCGCTCCTTGTGAATAAAAAGATCTCCCACACATTAAAAATTCCGCACACCCTCAATCTAACACTGTTAATCGTCACTCAACACTAGCACTAAACTAAAACTCTGTATTTATATCATAAATCGTGTTCGGTTAGTCGCCAGCATATACGTTTAATATACGGTCAATGTGACCATATAAAAGCGTCAAGCTCAATAGCGCCTTGGCACTCCTCCCTTGTTTCTATGATCTGAGGCCGCTCCCAAAGAACGACCGATCTAGCGCTGCTCTTTGCGATTACTACTTTTGGTAGACGAATACATTGCTCAATGTATTCCTCTACCAAGCTTGAATTTGTCGCCATTTTTGGGGATTTGGGGCCAGCCGGGGCATGGGCCCCGGCTAGCCCCCCTCTAGATCCGGGGCTGTTTCCTATGGACACCTTCCAGCTCCATCATGAGACCACCTCCGTGGTACCTATAATATTATTGCATTCTCATCGAAGTGATATAAATATACTTAATTGAACTGGTTCAAAATTCTGTTGCAAGTTTTTGCCCGGTACACACACGGCAAGTTAAATAAAAGCTTGTAAAAAGACATTTTGTTCTGCAAATCAACTTTTCTTTATTGTACACATGCGTAGTACAAAGTCACTTATCAAATTAGTTAGCGGTGTGTCTGTCTCGTTAGCTAGTATACTAATGAGTGTGGTGGATTTCAGTGTTACAGAGACACGCTTTTTTAACGTGCGTTAAGGGGGAGTATCTTCATTCATTCACTGAAAAACAAATTATACATAGTTGTAAAAAAAAAGTAACAACATAACTTTATTCAATATGCAACCAAAATCATTTGTTAAATAAAGTTATTTTTAAGTTAAGACTTGTCAAACTTTTGTCAAATCAAGTTACCTGTAGGTAAGTTAAGACTTGTTAAACTTTGGTTAATCCTCAAATAACCGAGTGTGGTTAAATGTTTTTTTCCGTGTTTCTGCTATGTCTTCAGAAATTTGATGGCTGGTTTCCCCACTTCTGGATCATTTCCGTTTAACTTATTTGGTAGATAGTTTCATACAAATTCTGTTCTATTTGTGAATTTATCTGGTAGATAGTAGCTAGATGCGGAAATTATAGAACTGACCCGTTATTTTATCGCCAGAAAATATATCTTCAAGTAGGTATATTTTTTTGGTATTTTTTTTTATATTATAAATATTCGGACTGTTACAATGAATAGCTTGATAGATAATAATTATAATCAGTAGGTATTCAAAGAAACCGTTATGAGAAGGGCAACTTTTCTGATTAAAATGTTCAAAATATAGTTTCGATATCGTCATTATATAGTGTCATAAATGATATTTATTCTTCTAACAGAGTTTAATCTCCCGTCTTCGATTTTGTGTCCTATTGTGTCATGCTTAGGAAACAATCGAAGACGGGAGATTAAACTCTCTGCCTTGATTAAGCTACCATTGATCTTCCGGCTCTTACTCAATTCAAAATCTAATCTCAGTTCAATAAACTGTCAGTCATAGTGCTAAATTAATTACGAGATGTAAAATCCTTCATCTATTTAAAATATATTGACCTTGTCGTCATTTTCTGTTAGTCATCAGTTTTAAATAACTTTTTCAATAGAAGAGGCATAGTTTCTTCATTTGACTTGATCTCTGCGGTTTGCTTTTAGAAAAACAAAATTTAACAATAACCTTCAAAATAAAATCTAACGATGACGTCTTCATAAAACTTATCAAAGCTACCTACGCAATTATATTTGAGGTATGTAATAGCTTCTGATTGAAATGGATACTGGTCAAACCAATTTAAATTACAAAAAAAAATATGTTGCAATGTGTCTACGTCTTGATGACGTAGGTTAGATTTTTTGATTTATTGTTTTTGACTTTCCTTATGCTGTAACAAAGTTGTTATTATCCTTGTGTCGAAAGTCGAAAGCAGCTGTGTGGGTGTTTTTAACCAATTTCAAAAAGGAAGAGTTTTTGTAGTGGTCCCAATGTCTCATATACATTTTATTATTTTTAATTGAGTAGTTTTGTAACCAGCTTCAATAAACGGTATCTAGTTCACTTTCTCTATGTTGACGATGTACCTAATTATTCACAGCAAAAAGTGGTATCTATGTAGGTTCGGTTAGTGGTACCTACCTAATGAATTCACGCTATTGCTGTAATAGCGTTTGTATTATCTTTTGAAATGGAAAAATAAAAAACTAAACTTATAAAATTAAGTCAAAACCGTCTTCAAAAAAGATCACAATAATGTTGTGTGAAACAGTTCCAGAAGTCGGCGCCGAATCAAACCAATCAAAAAAATAGTAAATTAAAAATTAAAAAAACCCGACTGCCAAAAAACAACTAAAAAGTTCAAAACAAGAGCACTTTTCAAGCAGTCTGATGCAGTTGGTGGCAATTATTTGTGTTAAATCTTAGATTTTATGCCACCAACTGCATCAGACTGCTTGAAAAGTGCTCTTGTTTTGAACTTTTTAGTTGTTTTTTGGCAGTCGGGTTTTTTTAATTTTTAATTTACCATTTTTATTTTTCACTTTTTAGTTTTTAATGTTTGTTTGTATGTTTATATATCGTTAATACTTGAAATAAAAACTTAAATCAATAAGTAAGAATTCGCGACAATGATTGCTTTGTTAAACAACTTTAAATCGTTATATATCCTAAACTATTATTTTAAATGAAAAATTATAAAAGGAACCTAAAGATGATTTTAAAATACCTATTCAACGACACCCCACTTGACATAGTTCATCAACTTTTTTTTTTTTTCATTTTGACAATATGGCGTCTGGTTGTCGCTGTGGTGAATTTTGATTACTATTATGTCTTTAGTGACACTCGCAAGGTTAAGACGAATCGATTGACGTAAGAATTATCAAAATCGGCCAACGCATTTGGTCTCTAGAACGCCACATATAAACAAATATACATACATACAAACATACATACATAGACTGATAAACACATTACCCTCCTTTGCGTCTCGCAGTCGGGTAATAAACACATTACCCTCCTTTGCGTCTCGCAGTCGGGTAAAAATCAAAGGCGTCGACTTCCAAAACTGTTTCACTTAACATTATGGTGATCTTTTGAAAAGTTTTTGATACAACAGTTTGCGTAATGTTCTGCTAAATACTTTTTAGGGTTCCGTACCTCAAAAGTAAAAACGGAACCCTTATAGGATCACTTTGTTGTCCGTTTGTCATAACCATGAATGGAGCCATCTGCTCATAGATGGCGCAACTAGAAGTAGACCATAGCGCCATCTACGTTCAAGATATGATAGATGGCGCTATTACATATTTGGAAGCACTTAGGGTGCGAGTCGTACTCGCACTTGTCCGGTTTTTAGGGTTTCGTACCTTAAAGGATCACTTTGTTGTCAGTCACCGGACCATAAGTGGAGCCATCTGCTCATAGATGGCGCCATTGGAAGTATGCAGTAGCGCCATCTATGATCATATTTCGGAACCCTTAGGGTGCGAGTCGTACTCGCACTTGTCCGGTTTTTTTAGTTTAAACCGAGTCGGATTAGTAAGAAGGGCAAACATTTTCTAAACCTTACCCTTAATCATAACACAAGTTTACGACAAACATTTAAAAGTCTAATTATGCCAGATACAGTTCATTTGTCCACGCGTGTTCTCACAGTGACAATGCTCTGTTCAATGCCATGAGCCTATTGTCCCCCATTTCCTTCAAGTTCAACCTGTGATATAGAGGTGAGTTATTTTTTGGTTGACTATGCTAATAACAAGTCTTTATAGCTGCTACCTGCGAGTATATAGGTACGTTTAGCAGTCTAAATACCTAAATATAGGTAGTCCTTAATTATATTTTTTAAAGCCTAGACTAGACCAACGCAGCCTTTTTGTAACCCCCGACTTTGAAAAACGAGGGGTGTTATAAGTTTGACGTTTATGTCTGTCTGTGGCATCGTAGCTCTCAAACGGATGGATCGATTTCAATGTGGTTTTTAATTATTGAAAGTTTTTAATTGGGATGGTTTTCAGCTATATTTAATGACAATCTGTCCAGCTGTTTAAAAGTTATGACCTCTTTTCCGGATTTGTGTGAGAATGTCATAGCCATGTAATGGAATATTTATCATACCATATGTTTTATACAGGGTAAAATTAAAACCAATGCGTAGGTATATTTTAGGAGGTGAAAGTACTCATGAATATGAACCACTTTTATTATGGGACCGACACTCAAAAATGAAAAAAAAAAACAACTGTTCCACATTTTGATAGTGTTGTAGTGCATTTTTGTAGGGAACAGCTGATTTTTTTTTCATAATTTCAGTGTCGGTCCCATAGTAAAAGTTGATCATATTCATGAGTACTTTCACCTCCTAAAATATCCGCACTGGTTTTAATTTTATCCTGTATTTATATAAAATATATTTTAATTGTAGTATTAAAGTTTAAAAAGCCATAAATAGACATCAAAAGAAACCCCGACACATAAAAACATCCCATAAAAGTTAAAAAATAATAGTTTCATTATTGTTGACCATTAAATGCGTCGGGGGATTTTATTACCAACCGCAGTTTATTTACTAAAAGATTTAATACCTACCTTTAAGATGTATTTATTTATTTTTTACCTCGCTTCTTTACCTTTCATACCTTGTTCATCTTCAGTTGCATAAAAAACATCTCGAGTCCCAACTATCATCTTACGGCCACATGACTTCATCATAAGTTTTTACTACAAAGTGTTATCCTTATGAAATCATTGGAAAATACCACGTTCTTTATTATAAAGATATGCCATTAATTTTATTATACTTACAAGATATTTTAAAGATGAGTCCATTTGTCTGCTATGAGATTAAGTCAGGAGGCGTTGATTGATGTTGTATCTACCTGTATTTATAGTTTAAGTAGTGGGTAGATCTTTTTCCCCCTTTCAGCCCTTACTTCTATGTAAAATCCATAGAAATATAAAATCTTAGGTAATCTATGGTAAAATCAAACATTAATCGTTTTTAGGGTTCCGTACCAAAATGGTAAAAAAGGAACCCTTATGGTGCGACTTCGTCTGTCTGTCTGTCTGTCTGTCTGTCTGTCTGTCTGTCTGTCTGTCTGTCTGTCACACCTGCTTATTTCAGCAACTACTTATGCTATCGACTTGAAATTTGGAACGGTTATAAAGAATGCTTGTTCAACTTTATTGCAAATGAATACCAATCCCAAAGTCCAAAAAAATACCATTCCCCCCCCTTATCTCCGAAGTTTGCGGGGCGAAAAATCTGAAATAATTAGAGTTGATAGGAATTGACCCAAATATGGCACCAAAAATACAACGATGTTCCTAACTAGTACAGTTTTTTCAAAACCATCAAAATTCCTTCAAAAACAAACTTAGTTATGTGGTCCGGATTTTTTCACTTTATACGTCCAAAAATGATACGGAACCCTCGGTGCGTGAGTACGACTCGCACTTGGCCGGTTTTTTTTTTGCAATCTGTGTCGGTATTTTATGGTATGCACCGTTCCGACTTGTTAATCTAAAGGATTACGACGGCGAATCCTGGATTTAAAGCTCTGATTTAATTATTTTAGTGCCAAAGAGGCGATCGGATTCGGTGCCTTTGGCTTAACGGAACCGAGAATTGATTCGAATCGTCATACTTTTGGGGTGCCAAATCTGGTCCTTTGATATATCTATCATAAAAAATATATAACAATAAACGAAATACGCATGCTTTAAATGTATAGCAAAAAATCACTTATTAGTCAATTACTCTGTGATGGACAAAATTTAATACTAGATTAATTATAATCGGTGCTGAAAAATCAACTAACAATTATTAGGCACACCAAAATGTCAGATTATAGAAACATAGAGATAATTATGATAAAATAAATTAGTATGGGATTTGTTGTCACCACTTTTAAACCGCGTTCGTGAGACAACTATATCAGTATTCGTCTACTGATGTACCCTCATTTTAGGGGTCGTTTTTAGTGAGTCAACGGATTAAAAACAAACCTAGCACCATAGAAATATTCTGAGCATAGCACGCTCTGTGTGACAAGTGTCACGATTTTTGTTTCCTATTGTATGAGAAAGCGTGACCCTAGTCTTGTCACGGTGACGTTTAAGATGTACCTAGAGACCGTTCCACGTAAGAATTCCCCTAGAAGTTATGTTGGCTCCCCTGCTTGTCATTCCTATTTAGGTCATATCGTTTTGTGTTTTGTGTTTTTTGTAGATTTATGTTTTATAATAATATTCAGGACGTTAAAAAGTGATGAAAGTGAATTGGTGCTAAAAGAAAACTTCCAACACCGTTAAAAACGTTGTAATAAATTTAGATTCAGGGCAGCCAACATAACTTCTAGGGGAATTCTTACGTGGAACGGTCTCTACACCGTCGTCGTCGGCAGATTAATATGATATGTAAGTCTATGAATCCATTTCTGGGATATACCCCGCGTCGTAAAGTACCTACAGCCATGACAGTTGTTTGCGCATAGGTAAGTCCATATTTGTAATTTCGTCACCTCATCTGTGAGTCTGTGAGCAAATACTTACCGCAAATATTAATTTTCCAAGATGACTTATTGATTTAAGTACTTATTATTTGTGTTGTATTACCAGTCTTCAATAGACACATCTAAATTATTATGTTTTCCTCTTATCCTGCTTCAATAGGTTATACAGGGCGTATTATGATGTACAGGATGTATAAATATACACCTGATTGAGGTAAAGATATTTCTAATCACAGATATAGAGTAGGCCGCATGTTCACTAAATAGTATTAAGATGAGCGCGAGACGTTGACGGATTTTTTCAAATCCGACTGGTAGTTCCAGAGAATAGCGCCTCAAACAAACACACTCTTCAGCTTTATTATATTAGTAGATACAGATATTGAGGAAAGCTCACAGGTTAATATGATAATTATTTAAACGCTGTATGTAGGTCTGTACTCAAGCATTCTTTATTAATTACATCACCTTTGAAAAACCTTGATGAGTTTCTCGTTAACATACCATGATTTACGGTAAATGCCGACTATGATTAATATTAGGGAAAAGCAGTAGATAGACTTAGTCATTATAAAAAATCCTTTCGAAATAAGTATCTATATAAAATAAACTAAAAAGAGTTAAAACCGCCTTCAAAAAGATTACCAATAATGACGTGTGAAACAGTTTTGGAAGTCGGTGCCGAATCAAAGGCATCAACTTCCGAAACTGTTTCACACATTATTGTGTTCTATTTTTACCCGACTGCGAGACGCAAAGGAGGGTAATGTGTTTATCAGTCTATGTATGTATGTATGTATGTATGTATGTATGTATGTATGTATGTATGTATGTTTGTTTCTATGTGGCGTTCTAGAGACCAAATGCGTAGGCCGATTTTGATAATTCTTACGTCAATCGATTCGTCTTAACCTTGCGAGTGTCACTAAAGACATAACAGTAATCAAAATTCACCACAGCGACAACCAGACGCCATATTGTCAAAATGAAAAAAAAAAAAGTTGATGAACTATGTCAAGTGGGGTGTCGTTGAATAGGTATTTTAAAATCATCTTTAGGTTCCTTTTATCATTTTTCATTTTAAATAATAGTTTAGGATATATAATGATTTAAAGTTGTTCAACAAAGCAATCATTCTCGCTAATTCTTACATCCTCAAAACCTATCATGTGGGGTATCAAAATGAAGGGCTCGAAAAGAAGATAACGAAAACATACATTAAAAACTAAAAAGTGAAAAATAAAAATAGTAAATTAAAAATTAAAAAAACCCGACTGCCAAAAAACAACTAAAAAGTTCAAAACAAGAGCACTTTTCAAGCAGTCTGATGCAGTTGGTGGCATAAAATCTAAGATTTAACACAAATAATTGCCACCAACTGCATCAGACTGCTTGAAAAGTGCTCTTGTTTTGAACTTTTTAGTTGTTTTTTGGCAGTCGGGTTTTTTTAATTTTTAATTTACTATTTTTTTTGATAATAAATTTGTAACAATATTCAAGTTAAATATTTACATGTAACTTATACAGCGTGTAATAAATACTTCAAGAATGTGACCTGTTTCGTAAACTCAGTCAGTCAGTAGCTAAAAACTTGTTCTTAATTAAATACGGCGCCGAGACGTTGCGATTTCGTAACTGATACTGATTTGTTAATGTTTCAGTTGACCACAGTTTTGAGGATTTCAATTTCAACTAGATTTATCAATGTAGTACCTAAAATTGGCTTCCATATCCAAATGTTAAATTATGCAGCATGTGTTTCTAGACGTCCAATTCAATTGAGATTTTGTTGTGTGAGGAAAAATGTATACAAAATGACAAAATGACTCATTCATTAACTGTTCAAGGCTAAGTTCTTCATGAGTAATTTGATCACATTCACGTTTCAAATTACCACTGTAATCAAATTAATCAGATTAATAAACGATGATCTTATGACTCCGAAACAGAGGCACAGAGTCCAAAATAAGGATTATTATCGCAACAAATTCTACGTGGCTTCACTATTAGCAGAACTTTTTCATCAGCTTTATTATTTTAACCTTTGACTTCTCAGTAATGTGACCAATTCACCATTGCTGGATACCATTGATGATAATTCCATCGGAGACTATATAGATTCGCAAAATACCGAATCAACTCTGTTTTCATTAAATGAAACACATCGCAGTAAGACGAATTATATTATATCCAATGTTCTGGGAAACCCGAAACGACTTATTTAGTCGGGAACGCAGTTTGACTAGATACGTATAATACTAGTTAGTTCAATAAGTTCTAATGGTTTCACGTTCCTGAGGCGGGCTGAAATCTAATTATGAGTAACATATAATACTTAGGTACATACATAGGTATGTAATTAAAAGAACGTATATTGAATATACCTACCTCTATTCTTGTTTATGCGTGGCTTGTCACGTGCATTTGTTCTGAATGGTGAGATCGCCACGTGCAGTGGTCAAGTACGAAACTAGTCTGCCACCCCGAAATATACTAAGGTACCTACAATTAAGGACCGACCGCAGCGAGAACTGCTGTCGCCGACTGTAAGCGACTAGTGATTCCTATATAATTTTCTATGAGATTGTGTGAAGGGATATTGCGAGCGTGGCGACGACACCGTCGCCTGTCGCATAGCACAAGCATAGCATAATCGGCCTATAATGTTCCCACTGCTGGGACACAGGCCTCCTCTGTGAGAGGGAGTGGGCCGTAGTCCACCACGCGGGCCCAGTGCGGGTTGGTGGACGTCACATGTCTTCGAATTTTTGGTTCTAGGACATGTCGGTTTCCTCACGATGTTTTCCTTCACCGTTGAAGCAAGTGATAATTAATTTCTAATACGCACATGACTTCGAAAAGTCAGCGGTGCGTGCTTCGGGATCGAACTCGAACCATTCGCCGTGGGAGGCACATGGTTAATCCACTAGGCTATCACTGCATCTAGCCTGTCGCATCCAGTAGGTAAATGTTTTCTGTGCTGCTGCCGCCTACCCGCTGCGGTCGGTAGCTGTCGCCGCGACACTACTGGTTTCTATGTATTTCTATGAAATAGCTTCCGTATTTAGCGACACGTCGCGTCGTCTTCATTAAAATGCGTAGAAACCAGTAGTATCGCGGCGTCAGGGCGCCTGCTGTAGCTGTCTGTAATCGAGTACGAAAACTGCATATTCCAATGCATGCACTTTCCCACGAATGTGTGAGATGTTAGAGGAAAATACATTGGTAAAAACATATATTATGCTATGACGAAAATCGTAAAGAGCTCGTAATAGTATTTTGCGAATGACGTCTTTGCTCACCTTTCATAGGATATATGAATTTTATTGATACATAAATAAAATTCCCGCTAATTATCACCGATAACGACGTACGGTATGTATGTAGTGCCTTGTTATTTGACGTGAGAATAATAAAATAAGCATCAATAAAGATAACGGATGTTCTTTTCAAACTTGAAGAGCAATTCCCCTAGTAGAAATTTTAAAAATACTCGTATATCTTGACTTTAGGATCTGATATTGTCTTTGGGCCGTAACTTCAATCGTAGTTTAAACCACGGAAGAGAGTTTAATCTCTCGTCTTCGATTGTTTTCTAATACAAAAACCCAAAGAAACAATCGAAGACAGCAGATTAAACTCTCTTCTGTGGTTTAAACCACATGGACGAAGTTTAGCAGAAAGGATCCAACCCACATCCACAATATCGTCAAAAATGAGCTCTAAATACCTGAAATTTTTAATGCATATTTTTCAATAATGACTTGTTGTGGATTGGATCGTTTCTGCTTAACTACGTCCAATTGATCTTACGGCCCTTAGTGTTATAAATGGTATTCTTCTAACAAACAACGACAAACGTAATTGCAATTAAATCGAAAATTGACTAAAAGTTAATCAAAACCAAAGCAGTATTCTGCTAAAATTCTAAACTAGCACTTATTAACAAAATATTTTCTTGTGCTTTTATACGACAAGTTCGAAAACCGTTATAAACGTTGTAACATATTGACATTCAGGGCAGCCAACATAGCGTCGAATGTTGGAAAATGAGTAGGCTATGTGGATCATACGTACGTTTAATAGTATTTAGTACAATAATAGACGATAAGACGACAAGGACTTTTCTTGCTACATGACACAGTTTTTTATAAGTGACGTACATTCAAATTTACTTTTCTTCGAATAAACACTTTGTAGGTATACAACCTCCATCATCGAAGAGACTTCTTAGGTATGTGAAACACTCTCTACTTATATCTACACATAGGTCCTTGTGTTAGACGTGGCCTCGTATCGTATCACAATGTAGGTACTGTCAAATTAAAAAAAAACCGGCAAAGTGCAAGCCGTACTCGCGCACCGAGGGTCCGTATCATTTTTGGATTTTTTATTTTTGGTGCAATATTTGGGTCAATTCCTATCAACTCTAATTATTTCAGATTTTTTGCTCTGCAAACTTCGGAGATAAGGGGGGGGAATGGTATTTTTTCAGACTTTTTTCATGATATGTCGAAAACTGTGAGACATAAAATAAAATGAAAATATATTTTGAAATGTGCAGTTCAAGCCCTTTCATAATGATATGCCACTTGACCTAGTAACCCCACTTTAAAATTTCGGACCCCCACTCCGGCCCCTTTTGCAATGAAAATAAAAACATTTTTTTACTTTTTTCATTTTCAATAAAGTTCGGCAAGCATTTTTTATAACTGTTCCAAATTTCAAGTCGATAACATTAGTAGTTGCTGAAATAAGCAGGTGTGATAGACAGACAGACAGACGAAGTTGCACCATAAGGGTTCCTTTTTTACCATTTTGGTACGGAACCCTACGAATACAAAGAACGCATTTGAGGAAAATAATATAATTATGTATTTTATTTGGATTATTACGTCTAATAAGCAAATTACTTGTAGTATTTTTGAAACGAATTTCCTTGTCGCGGCTTGCGGTAGGCATTGTCTGGTAGAAATTGAAACATTGGGTGCAACAAGGGCGTTACACGGAAAAGTGAGTTTTGAGATAATTGAAGTTAAAGTTTTTGATTTATTATACTTCTAAATAAATTAAGATAGATCTCTAAGACTATTAAATTTATTAGTACCATTATTCAGTTAAAGGATTCTAGTATTATTACAATTGTAAGATAGTTAGAAACTTCAAAATAATATTTTTTTTGAATACATGTTATCCGCCCTTGTTGCACCCAACCCGTAAAATATTTGGGCGTTCATATTTTAAGTAGTTTTTATAGCATAAATAATAGCTTTAGGTACTTAAAACGAAAATTTTCATTCAAAAGTAAATCACAGTAATCATTTGGACTCACTATTAAAAGAAAATTACGATTTCCAGGATTTCAAGAATTGTTTGGTTTCATTATTTCAAGTCTATTTTTTGGGGTAATATAATCAGCCTCGTCATCATCTCCACTAAAATCGCTGATTTGACTGATTTCGGACATGTTTTTACATTAAAATAAATTAGAAATAGCAAAACCGTATCAATAAATACTTATCACGCCTTCTAGAATCAATTAATCGAAATGAATTTTTGTCAACATGAAACTCGATGGTACAATGCTTCATTTAAATCAATAATAGCAAAAGGGGCCTTAGGTGCCCTAACGCCCTTGTTGCACCCAATGCTTCAATTGTCACTTAAGGAAACATCATTATACGCCCTCCATTTACTCATTTATTTATTTAATACATGCACAAACCAATCAATCAACTTGTGTGCATAATAAATCAGTAAATTCTACTAAGGTTTTTCATCAAAAGCATCTTTGAGAAACTTAGATCCGCTTGACAAAATCGAATAATTTTCAATTTCAGGAAGTTATAATCCACAGCAAATTTTGGACTGGTAATACCTATTACGTGTTTTTGCATGTGACAGGATTTTTAACCGGGGTCTACACGGAATTAAAAAGCGTTAGCGATTCCAACTTAGCATAGAAATCTGTGAATTACGTAAATTAATAGCCAATTGCAGCTTTCCGACTTTTTTGGTGTGTCTCGCATCTTTCGGCAAACTATTTTATCAATCGGTAGCAAATTATGTAAATTAGATTAATGCTATTAGGAATAAAGTGTTATTTATTTCTCATTTTTATAAGCTTGACGATTTAAATAAGAGCCTGCTTGCCAATATCATCATGCACTTGAATAGGTCGCAGTAGGTTGTAATTAACACGCAAAAGATGTTGGTGCTTATCCAAACAAAACTTTATAAGTTTCAAACAAAATTCTTATTAAATATTTTTTGCGAAGAACTATTCCAACAAACAACCAAGGATATTTAGGGCCAATTTCACAAAGCTTTGTTAGTTGCTTATTTCCCGTTAAGCATTCTGACTGTTATGCATAGTGTGACAGTACCTACGTCAAATGCTTAACGGCGCCTTTGGCAACTAAGAGAGCTTGGAGAAATTGGCTCTTATAGTTTTCATCGCTCGATCGCCTTAGAATAATAATACATAGTTCAGCTCCAGGTTAGTACGAAATAATCGCACATCCCTTCAATATATTATATGTAGGTACACTTGAGTAAAGAAGTATACATACAGTTGGTACTTTGTAAAACCTGCTAGTAGGTACACGATCGTAAAGCTAAGTAAGCACGTGATAGATGCAATCTATGCTTGGCGCCAAAAATTGCCTCTCACGCAGCGAGGTCGCGAGTGTACGCGCGGCTTAAGCGGAGATGCACTGGTTAGGGTTACCGATGTTGTTTTACTTTACAATTAACCTCCTTATCTACTTATAAACGCCTTTTAAATTTAACAACTGTTAAATATACAACTATCCTTGTCTTTTGTATGAAAATGAATAGAGATGACAATAATTGACATAAGATAAGTAAGGGGAAACATATTAAAGTGATTTCGAAAACAACTGACACGGTGGGATTTGAACTCGCCTCTTTCTCTCTCTCTTCTCTATCTCTCTCATAGCTTTGGTCTTCTCTAAGATGGAGAACAATGCCGTTACAAATAAAAGTAAATTCCAACATAAAAACGGACTCTCTTCGTCGAATCAAATCAGTCGGAATGGTTCCAGCTGTGGGATAGCATAGTATGGGCTAATATAAAAAGTTTTAGTCCACAGCTTTTTTACCCGACTCGGCAAAGCCAAAAGGAAGGGTAATGATTTTAACAGTCTATTAAGTATGTATGTATGTTTGTATAAGTGTGTTCCACCGTAGCGCCTAAACTACTCATCCGATTTTGATGAATGAGGTGTCACTGTCAATCGATTCGTTATTATGGTCCGGGTAACATAGGCTATATGAATTATTAAAAAAATGAAAATGGCGGATTTTAGTCGCCATTATGTGACGTCGGAAAAAAAAAATCTACTCAGTCGTGTGGGGTATCAAAATGAAGGGCTTGAAGAGAAGACTTCGAAAAAATATATATCTTATATATATATATAAAAAATAAAAGTGAAAAATAAGACTAGTAAATTTTAATTTTAAAAACTCGATTGCTATTTGCATTGCGTCTTGTTCGGTGTTAATAAAACCACAAAAAATATTTGAAATAAAAAATATAGTTAAAAACTAAAACCCGACTCCGAAACAAATCGAACTAAAAAGAAAGTATAGCCGTGGTCGCATGCCACCGCATTACCAACTGACTTCAACAGGGCATGCGACCAAAAATGCGACTTCTGTGGTACCAAAAGACCAAAATATCCTCTTCATTAAATAAAGACTATCAATGACTAACAGTCTTGATACCAAAAGGTAGATACATTTAACTAAGCATGCAAGATCAAGATCCCTTATTTGGTGACCATCACCTGTTACATGAACAAAAATAGATTTTAGTACCTATTATATAATTAATTGACCTTTCATTTCACATAAGTGCATGTTTGTAACCAGTTTTCCTTCTGAACTAAGCATCGGGATGCTACGCGACTCTTCAAATTAAATGATTTTATATACTTAGTAACGGTTTTTTTAGTAAAAACGGGAAATTGTAGTAGATAATATAGTCACTTGTCACATAGGTAAACTAATTACACAAAAATTGAGTTCTCCAATAGTTTTAATAGTATTTTATTAATTTTAAATCTTAATATTTCTCTATATTTATACAGGGTGGCAGGTTAAACAGTGGAAATATTTTAAGGGGTCATTGTTCTCATCATTATGAATAATCGCGAAAAAAAAATCAGCTGTTCCATACATATTTTCGCGATTTCAGGGATGGTCCTATAGTAAAAGTTGTTCATAATGATGAGTACAATGACCCCTTAAAATATTTCTACTGTTTAACCTGCCACCCTATATATTTTCTTAATCTTACTATTCTATGAAAATATTTTTGATTCCTAAGAACCAAAGGCTCTAACGCCTCGACACCATTGAAATATTTATTAAACTCTTAAATCTCTTGCATAATTCGAATGTAATTAATTCATAAAACAACTGACCACCCGTACTTACTCTACAATAAACTAAAACTCTACAACCTGAAATATATACGTCATAACACTTTGCGTCACTCATCTCTGACTCTCTGACTACGCTAAACAAGATGAAACATTTCCGATCAACTATCAGAAGCAGTGCTTAAACACGTTTGCTGGGCAGTCCCCCCATAATAGTCACAAGTGCCAACCCTAGCTTCAACAGGTGATATGGAACGGCTCAATGGTCATTTACCGACTGCCAACCATATGTAGCGTTCGCGAACGCGGTTTGAAATTCAAAGTGTTTTGAGTGTCGGTTGCGAAATATAAATAAACATTCGAATTTGGATTTTTGAATTGAAGTGACATTTTTTATTATGTTTGTGTGAGTGTATGTTTGTTGGTGACATTTTGTTTTTTTTTCTCGGAGTTTTATGTAAGTTTTTTGTTTTTTAATTTTTGTATTTTTATTTTTCCTGTTTGTTTACTTTTAAGAAAGTCTTGTTAATATTTGTAAGGCATTGAAGGTTATTGTTGTAGCACTACAGTTTTAAAATATAAAATAATTTAGTTTTTTAAATAGGTACCTACCTAACTAGACAATATTTGACATTTAAAAATGTTGCATTGATACGAAGAATAAATCTGTTGCATGATTCAATAACAATTGATGAATATTTAACTAAAATTAAATGTTAACATAACATTAAGAAATATGCAAATTAATTTTAATGCAATCTTTATCATCAGAATAACACTTTGGATAGTTTTTTTTATGACTAAGACTTAAGTCAGTCTTATTATCTAAATAGCCTGATAAAAAGAGATTGAAAACACAAACAACGAAATTCGACCTTTAAAAAAATATTCAAAATATTAAAAACAATAACAATACAATAATTAAGCAGAATGCATAATACACAAAACATAATTACTCTCACTTTTATAATCTACATAATATTAGATTGCCCAGTATATTTTAACACTTCTCCCCAGCGCTGCTTGCGAACTCAAACGTCAAAATCAGTACATTTTAGATTAGTTCCCTAGTTTGCCGTCTGTCAAGATACACTGGTTCTTCCGTCCGAGTATTCTAAGCAGTTTGCTATCTTGCTCAACACATATCGCCTTGACCGTTTATGAACCAGGCTAAGCGGGTTGCAACGAAATCATAGCCAGTATGTTTAGTTGGAACGACACAATAAATAGATGATTATAGAACCTACGCAAAGCGAGCACTTCCTTTTGATTCATCGCTCTTTATAAAGATTGTCTGGTCTTTATTAGTCTTGATTGAGATTTGCGAATTTTGTGTGATATACTCGCTTGGTTGTTTCGAAAGAAACACATCTTTTCTCCGTTATTTATGACTTACTGGTGACCAAAACATTTGTTCTGCAAATCGATCTCGATTAGCGTACATTTTATCTGTTTAATCTGTGAGTTTAGATGACACCCAGACTGTCCCAGACTCAGAAAAAATACATCTGGCATCCCAAAAATGTCTAAAATATTTAGAGACCACATGCCATAGAACGTTCTTAGGTAGAATTCCATAGAAATGAAACTAAATAGTACTATATTGCAATAAATAGTGGATTTTTATTACCATTAAACGTTATCAGTAACAATATCTCAAAATCATTATTGTTATTATGTATAAAAAACGTTATCAGTAGTAATATAGCAAGAGTGCATGAACCTATTGCTTGGCGATTATCATCGATCAATACAAATTCACATGCATTTTTGAAACTACATCGATGCACGATGTCTTTATCTGATTTCAAATCGTCACGAAATCGTGACAGTGAATTACAGGGGTTTTGCGAAAACCTGCTTCAGATTTCTTTGTTTGTATCCTTGAGTATGTAGGTACTTACCTAAAATCTTCGTTGACCTTTATTAAATAAATTTTAATGTTAGTTATTATATGACGCCTGTTTTCCGTGAAGGGATCCGCAAAAACGTTTTATTAGACATTACTGAGTAATATTTATATTAGTACCTACCTACCTACTAATTTGAGATCTCGACCCGCCATTGCGCATTTTCTAAGAGAAAATGTAATAGAAACAAATCCAGCACATCACGCTGTGCATAGGCCACCACCTCAGATTATAGAAACAAGGGAGATGTGCCAAGGCGCTATCGAGCTTGATGTCTGATTGCAAAGCAAATTGCTCATATTAAAAACACGATCACACGATCGATGGTATAAATACAGTGTTTTAGTTTAGTGCTAGTGTTGAGTGACGATTAACAGTGTTAGATTGAGGGTGTGCGGAATGTTTAATGCGTGGGAGATTTTTTTATTCACAAGGAGCGCTTAATTATGCACGTAATTGTGTCGAAAAATATACTAAAAGTGGCATCAGTTCCGGTACTAATTTGCTATGATGGCATATCTCCTTGTTTCTATGATCTGAGGCCACCACTGAACATAATGACCAAACTTTTATAATAAAATCCATAAATTATGCGGTTTCTTTATCTAAACTATCATTATAAAGAGGAAAGATTTGTTATATTTTTGTAATGAATAAACTCAAAAACGCTAGTAATTTCTTAGTTTAGTCCAATTCGGTTCTTGACAACATTGAAAATATGCTACAGATTGTGGTCATCCTATCAGTTCATAGCGTAAATAAACTTATTTCACTTGATTTTTAACTACAATATGTATATTTTTTGCAAATTACACGAAAATAAAATGCAATATTTTTTGTTATTGTAGCTGTCACAAGAACGGCCTGTCGCACTCTGTTCACGTCACACGCTCGTAAGCCAGTGTTGCCAACTTATTTTTAGGGTAAAGAATTCTTTAGGGTAAATTTGAGGGTAAAATTTTAGGGAGCGCCTCCGCAGCCGGCGCCGACTAGGCTCCCAAAAATAATGCCGTTAGGAACCGGAGTAGCCTTGAAGTAGCAGTGATACCAGACGAAAATAATTGCAAACTACCGTAGCAGCAGATTAATGTTGCCGTGTTTTAAGTTGAATTAAATACCTTAGACTGACTTTTAAATAACAGTGTTAATGTAAAACAAAATACAACTTTTTTGGACTTACAAGGGGGATGGCGGCTTCGTTCGCTCGCTCACTGAAGCCCCCGTCAACCCCTTCGAACCTAACCTGTCCGTGTCGGGGTGTCCAAGTTCCCGAGCTCGCTTCGCTCGCTCTTGGACCCTAATTAGGTATGTTACTCAAATGAAACATGAAATGTTTTTTTAATTATGACAAATTGCCAACTCCCTTTCCCGCTTTTTTTTGAAAAGTCAGCGCCGGCTGCCAATTTAGCAACCAGTGCCGTCTGCAAATTCAGGTCACGGCGGCGGTCGCGGAGTCACTTCCAATATTTTAAGGTTAGATTTCGTATTGTTGTTATGATTACTATAATTTATGGGCTTTTTGGTAAGCAATACATGTAGGTACCTAAGTATTTGAATTGAATTAGAGTTAAACAAATTCAGCATATTTTTATTGTGAAACATGACCATTGATTAAGAAAGAACTTGTTTTATTGTATATCTAAAACCAAAACTTTAGCCAGGTATTTTTGTATAAATAGTTATGATTTTAGAGTAAAATTAATCAGGCATTGGGGTAAAATGAAAATCTAGCTTGGCAACACTGGAGTAAGCACGGCTTTGACAGATTGTAGTTTGCGTTTTATGTTTTCTGGGTGCTATATTTGATCTTAGAGCTATTTCTGAAGCTGTTTTCATAGAAATCTTCTATCTAGTGGCATAAATATTCATATCGAATCTCAAAATTGAGTCAAATTTTGTGCAAGCTGATACAACCTACCTAAGATAGACGCATTTATGGTTGCACTTTTCTTTAAGAATACCTAACGCTGATTATTTTGCTGCGGAACTTAAAAATGTAAAAACAGCAGTGTAAGTACCTACCTGCCACATATTTATTTACAAATCTTTTGTATAATCATTCAGAAGTTTTGTGAAATCTCATTTTAGGTTATGTTGATAAAAACTTAGAAACATTACCTATAAATTCTTTTGTGTCATGAATCATGATGGACTGCTTAAAGACGTATTTGTACATTGTGGAACTATACACCATTTATATACGCCATTATAGTCAATAAAAATGATTTATTGATGAAATTAATTTCAGCTGCACCGTCTGTCTTGTTGACAAAGCTCGTTTACTAGCGTGTTACGTCACTTCCGCAGAAACAGCGTTTTTGGAGCGGTTTTGGAAATTTATACTTTATCACTGATTTTTATTGATAAATACAGTAGATCTCCCTGAAATATCAATGTAGTGTGCTTATAATATAATGAAGATTAATATAAACCATTTCCCAAAATCAGTCAAATACCTAATTTGTTAAGATTAGTTCCGGTAGATAAAATTACAATATCTTAACACTGCGTCCCGTATGCCGAATGTTTAATAGACATGGTAATATGCTAAATAATGAGACACTGATTATGTGATTAGAATTATTAAACAACAAAATAAACAAATTAGAAAAAAAAACAAAAAAATCGACTGCGTAATTTTTATAATATCTTTATGTCATTCCTGCATTGACGACACTTCATAAGTTGAAATCCTCATAGGCGTTTAGACTACAAAGCGTGCCAAAGAGATAGACACACAAACATACCTACATATTTCTGGGGTTATCGGGTAAAAATGATTAAATTCCGGAAGTATTCTGGGGAAATGTCTGTTCACTTCGTACGTATTTTGGTTCCGTGAAACAAGGTTCTAAGACTAAAAAAATATTTAAAATTTTAAAATTATTTACACATTTTGTAAAAATATTTGCTAATAATTTTCTTTCTAGGGTTCGATCGAAACCAAGTCGTGGTTCTAAGAGCCGCGCTACCAGGCCATTATAAAATTAACGTAGTATCTACATACATCTTTAATTCCTAGATCCGTTTGCAAATTAAAATGCCTTAGCAACATCCATTCGTTCGGCGTGACATCAATGCATAGGATCCTGGTGTCAATACGTCGTGTTTTACTAGTATCCGTTTATGTCGATTAGTATGCATTATCATGTCGCTTACGTAACAATTGTATTAGTATTTTTAGGGTTCCGTACCAAAATGGTAAAAAAGAAACCCTTATGGTGCGACTTCGTCTGACTGTCTGTCTGTCTGTCTGTCTGTCTGTCTGTCACACCTACTTATTTCAGCAACTACTAATGCTATCGACTTGAAATTCAGAACAATTATAAGGAATGCTTGCCCAACTTTATTGCAAATGAAAAAAGTCAAAAAATATTTTTATTTTCATTGCAAAGGGGGCCGGATTGGGGGTCCGAAATTTTAAAGGGGGGTTACTAGGTCAAGTGACATATCAAATGAAAGGACTTGATCTCCACATTTCAAAATATTTTTTTTTTTTTTTATGTCTCACAGTTTTCGACATTATGATGAAAAATGTCGAGAAAAATACCATTCCCCCCCCCTTATCTCCGAATTTTGCGGAGCGAAAAATCTGAAATAATTAGAGTTGATGAGAATTGACCCAAATATGGCACCAAAATTAAACGATGTTCCTAACTAGTACAGTTTTTTCAAAATCAAAATTCCTTCACAAACAAACTTAGTTATGCGGTTCGGTTTTTTTCACTTTATACGTCCAAAAATGTTACGGAACCCTCGGTGCGCGAGTACGACTCGCACTTGGCCGGCTTTTAATGATATAGTTACTTATCTACAAATAAATAAAATTGAAGTATCTGTATATATCTGCATGAAGTCAAAGATCCGTCAAAATCGGTTCAGTCGTTTCGAATATTAGCCAGAATAAACAGACAGACAGACAGAAAGACAGACAAAAATTGTAACACATAAAAATACTTTTTTTGTGCCGAATACTTTCATATTCATTTCGTAAAAAGCTGTTATTTTGAACGTACAAACATAAACTTCAATTTGATTTATTGTATCGACTAGCTGTGCCCGGCTTGCGTTGCAATGTCCGTTTGAATCTTTCCTGGTTCCCTCAAGTCTATAGGTCGAGCTGTTTTCGGGTTTTTGCGAGACTAACGTACGCAATCCATTTTTATACTTATTTAGGAGAAGAAGAAGAAGATGATGATGATGGCAAAGGAAACTTGTGTGTGATAAATAAATAAATAATGATAATATACCTGGTTGGAGGCATTTGTAAGTCCTCACCAGATGACCGGTTAAGCAGTGACGGCTGTTAGAAGCCAACTGCGAGAGGCCATTCAAAAAAAAAAAAAGATGATAATATAAACTTTAGGATGCAATAATTTCCTAAAATTGGATTACGAAGATCAAATAAGGCAGTCGGTCCTTATAACATACTATTATTCAGCCAAATGGACTAGACATCTCAATATAACAAAGACTTGGCTGAATACAACAATAGTTCTGAATTATGCATGTTTCATCGAAATGCGGGCCTTATCTGCCGAAGTGATTTATTAATATATTCGGTATTTAGGTCTTATCTATATCCTAGTTCTGTTTATGTATCTATACCTACTTAGGCCATGTTGTTTCAACTTACAGTTACGTATCTGTAACCGTCAAATATGGCGGCTTGTACGACAATTTCATACTGACTTAACGATTACGTACTGACGTAAGTCAGTACGTAATCGTTAAGTCAGTATGAAATTAATTAATTATGAAAATACAGATGGTTTAAAGCAACCCGCCCTTAATATAATAAAGCTGAAGAGTTTGTTTGTTTGAATGCGTTAATTTCTGGAACCAGTCTGATAAAAAAAATGTAAGTATAATGATAGCCACATTCATGAATAATAGTACCATAGACTACTAGCACTACGCCCGCGACTTCGTCCGCGTGTCCCACAGGAACTGTGCATTTTTTCACGATAAAAAGTAGCCTATGTTACTTAGTGATAATGTAGCTTTCTTCTTGTGAAAGAATTTTAAAAATCGGTCCAGTAGTTTTTTAGTTTATTCATTACAAACAAACATACAAAAAAACAAATCTTTCCTCTGTCAAATATTAGTTTAGATTAAACATCATGCTGGGACTTAGGAGCCGTACACAAAGAAAAAAAAACCGGCCAAGTGCGAGTCGTACTCGCGCACCGAGGGTTCCGTATCAGTTTTGGACACATAAAGTGAAAAAAACCGGACCGCAAAACTAAGTTTGTTTGTGAAAGAATTTTGATGATTTTGAAAAAACTGTACTAGTTAGGAACATCGTTTTATTTTTGGTGCCATATTTGGGTCAATTTCTATCAACTCTAATTATTTCAGATTTTTCACTCCGCAAACTTCGGAGATAAGGGGGGGAGAATGGTATTTTTTCAGACATTTTTCATGATATGTCGAAAACTGTGATATATAAAATTAAATAAAAATATATTTTGAAATGTGCAGATCAAGTCCTTTCATATGATATGTCATTTGACCTAGTAACCTTACTTTAGAATTTGGGACCCCCACTCCGGCCCCTTTTGCAATGAAAATAAAAATATTTGGAGATAGATATTTGGAGTCGCGGGCACAGCTATATTCTGCGGTTCCTTATTGCGATATTTTTCAACAGTATTGTGGATTGACATATTATATTTCCCTACTAAAATACGAAAGTTAATCTGTCTGTTACATCAAAACCATTGAACCGTGAGGAAGGACATACGCTAGGTACTTTTTTACGAAAAACGACGGAAACGCGGACGAAGTCGCGGGCAAAAGCTAGTTTTTAATATAATTATGTAGCATTTGAGTGCTTTAAAGTCAAGATGAGCTCATTTGTTGGCAAATAATATCAATTGTTTAGAATATCATTATTTTGGAGAACCTGTTGGAAAAAGTTTTTGTGAACTTCATCTTAATATTTATTGTTAAGGTCACAAATATATAGTGTAGGCTAGAGTAGGTTAAAACGAGCGTATCATTTTTCCCAACCTGACTTCACGAAAGTCATTTGAGGACCTTCGGCAACCCTTGAAGAGATTTTACACAAAGTGGCATTTTTATGTATCAACTATTTAGGTACCAAGTTTACCGGCGCATCTGCACCAACTAGGTATTCGGGCACTGCGAAAAATGGCTTGCGGTATCTAGCATACTCTTGCTAGCATACTCATCTATGATATTTTTAGTCCGGATCTCTGATTTTAACAAAGGGACGTAAAGTTACATCTATTGGAAAGGACCTTTTTAAGCATAAGCTACAATTATTATTTGCGCCCCTAAAATAAATACGTAGAGTGCTTTATTTAATTGTACTCTTCCAACCGTAGACTTTCATCTCACAGACCAGAAAAAAGCGGGAAAATACCCGACGTTTGTACAAAACGTTAATTTTCCTTGTATTTTGCATTCCCCTTGGTAAAGAAAAACCCCAGCGCTGAGAGCATCTTAATTTAAGACAAAACGACTTTTTGAACCAGTGTAAGTGAACGCAGCATGAATTCTGAATGAATTTGACTAGTTTTTATGATTGCGGAAAAGCGTGGTCCTTTTTGTTGAGAAGTTTTTGATCTTTTGATCCGAATTTTTGTCAAGAGCTTTTGGATTTTGTATGTTCCCAAGTCACATAACAGGTTTTAAGTTTTGAACTGGTCACGTTTTTCAGATTTCGAATCAGGAATAAAAGTTTTTAATATTGTTTAATTAAATTGTTTGGCAATTTGCGATGGTTCTCGACAAAGAATGAATACCTGCTCTATTCGAAAGTTCTATAAAAAGTGAATAAAGGATTCTGCAAGAGTATGAACAGCAGTGTCTTTCAAATAAAAACAAATGGCGATCACAAATGCCTCTGCCAAGCATGATAATAGCCAATTAAACCTACGAATTCTTCGATATTTTCCAACTTAAATAGAACTTCCTCCTTTTTGGAAGTCGGTTAAAAAAGAACTTTGAAGCAGTTTTGTTTAAAAAACAGCTCAGGTAGTTTATAGTTTAAAACAGTCACTTTTCGTATCTGTCTGTTTGTCCGCTTTCTTCCTCAAACTACACAATCGGTTTTGATGCGGTTTTCACCACCATTTAGAGAACTTATTACGGAAGGTTTATGTGTATAATACGTTCATATTTATATTAGATACTAGCCTTTGCCCGCGGCTTCGCTCGCGCTGGATTTCACACTCTTGGGGGTGGAATTGTCAAAAATCCTTTCTTATCGAATGCCTACATCATATAAGAAATACGTCCTCCAAATATAAATGTATATTTTTTGTGAATTTGAAACATGTCAAAGCCATTTTATGCTTCTATTAAGTTATTAAATATTTAAGTGATTCTCAAAAATCATATGACCCGAGCGGGATTTGAACCCGCGACCTCTGCCGTACCGTGGCTTAGTGCTCTGCCAACTGAGCTACCGGGTCTCGCCCGACTCATTTGAAATTTGAGACCCCTTTGTAATACGCTTCTTAGGAGCGTTTAGCGACATCTATCGGAAAACTTATGAAGTATTTCCAACTCAATGGCAATTACTTTGCAGTTATCGGACATCGATGCGATATCACCATCTATACATTATAAATGTATATTTTTCGTGAATTTGAAACATGTCAAAGCCATGTTATGCTTCTATTAAGTTATGAAATATTTAAGTGATATGAAGGGTCATATGATTTTTGAGAATCAGAGAATCAAGAACACTTAAATATTTAATAACGTCCTCCAAATTTCACGTTTCTAGGACCAGCGGTTTAGACTGTGCGTTGATCCATCGGTCAGTCAGTCAGGACAAAGCATTTTATATTATAGAGAAGAGATAGCATAGATATAGCACAGAAATCTCGATGTTTTGACAGATCGCCACATCAGTAAGAGCGTTTCACGTTAGAATTTCCTTCGACGCTATTTTGGCTTCCCTGTCTGTCATTCTTATTTAAATCTTACACCCTTAACACAAAAAAAGATAGACACGCGTTAAACGCGAATGCTACCAAAAATAATACACACTTGTTTTAGACAAGTTAGTGCTAAAACAAGTGTGTATTATTTTTGATCTATCTTTTTTGTGGTACGGCCCTTAATGTTTTATGTCTTTAGTACGTCAAAAAGTGGTGAAAGAGAATTGGTGCTGAAAGAAACTTCCAACACCGTTAAAAAACACGCTGTAACATTCTGGGGCATTCCCTTCAGCGCTATGTTGGCTACATAGCGCCGAAGAGAATGCAATCTATAGAGCGTTTCACATTAATGTATCATCTATATCTTTATCTATAAGTAGATTGCATCCGTGCAGAGAGTAACGAATCGTCAGTAAACAATACATTAAAAGCTACAGGAAACAATTATTGCTTTACTATAATAAAATAACTATAATTAAATCGTCGTTGTCTATCGTTTGGTTCTTTTGTTTTATTTTGCGGTACTTTATCAAGTTTTTTTCTTGATAACTCATTAATTTTTTTATATAGTTTGCTGACTGGCATCATCAGTGGTTTATCTACTTTGCAATCTTGCTTGAAACATTAATTGTAAAAAAATATATCATCACAATTGCGATATAATTGAAGTACTTTAATGTAATTAAGCCGTAAAATGTAAATTTTTGTCTCTCACCTCATAATTTTATTTATTTTAATGAAGGTCCGCAAGGTTTTTTGGATCTACTTCTTAAATGCCGTGGGATCCTTAGTTTAAGAGTCTTCCCCCAGTTAATAATATATACGTACTGCCTCAAGCTCCACAAACTATACCTACATTTTAATTACATGTCCGGACTGACTGATTCATCAACGCCAAGACCAAACCGAGATCTAAGGAAATATTATAAATTGTTGGGTACCCTAGAGGTGTACTAAGGAAGAATTTTTTAATTCCATCTCTAAACGAGTGAAAAAGGGAGTGAAAGTTCGTATGAAGAAACATAATATTTTTTTAAAGTTACGATGATGCCACCTTGTAAATATAATATAATTATATTCTTCATAGGAAATAAAGATCTCATTATTTTTACCTGACTACGACAAAGCCAAAAGGAAAGGTTACAATTTTTGAAAATCCACTTTCTTAGCAAGAGCAGCTGCGGAGGCGGAAAGCTGGTGTAATATTATCGGATTTCAGAATAGTCTCTAAAGCTGGCTTTTCGACATTATTTCAACGTTCAACGTTCAATTGGTCCATTGCTCGACACATTCACAGATAGATCCAGGTTATATCTTCCACCTAGCCTTTTCCCAAACTAGGTTGGGGTCGGCTTCCAGTCTAACTAGATGCGGCTGAATATCAATATTTTACGTGGAGCGACTGCCATCTGACCTCCACAACCTAATTATTGGGTAACACCGGTAATTGAAAGTTAGACCAGCTGATATTTGGGCTTCAGTCTGGCTACCTGTAACAGCTGTCATAGATGTTCGTATGACAATCGGGACTGATTGTTGAATGTGCTCTTCTAGTGTAAAGAATGGTCATTTATCCATAGATGACCATTCAAGACCGCGGCAAGCGCAGCCTATCAATTTGGCTGTTATTTAGCCAAGAGCCACTTTATCCAAGTTATTGTAACATTAAATATTTTATCTAATGCAATAATTACATTAGACACTTAAGATTTAATCATGATATGGGTTTCTCGTTATTATTGTGTGTCATTTTGATCAAGTGCTACAATATATTATGATATTTTATTGACTATTATTATTGTTAATGATATTGTTAATGATATTGCTAGTGATTAAAGCGCAATTTCGATGAGATCAGAGCCATCTGAGATCTTTGAAATTCCTCTACTGTCAGAACAACGCATCCTCAGGAGCTCTGGCAACTCACCACAGGAACATATTATTACACTACCAAAGAGTAGCGTTATTTGGCTGTGGTATTCTGTATGGTGGAGGTGATTCCCTAGTTGGGCTGTTCCAATTTGAGCAAGATGTCCCGTTCTGCCCTACCTCTCTAAAAGCCGTTCCCAATAACCAATCCATCGGCTCTTTACCCTACTAGAAATAGATTTTTGAAAGTACTTCTTTAAAGCTTATGTCAAATATCTATCTCTAATAAGGGAAGGGGCCGATAGATCAGTTATTGGAAACGGCCATAAATAAATAAGACCGACTTATCGGAATCAAATCGAAATCATCAGAAAAACAATTCATGTCGAGACTATTTTACTGCACCCGGTTCATTGCCGAAGTTACTTCCGCAGCAAAAAATCCATTAACAAAAGCATGCCTACAGCTAGATGCTTTTCATTAATTATTCACGTGCTCGTCAATTTTAATAAACCCAAGATCATCGAAATACCCAGTAGTAGGTACAGTCATCGCTTTTTATAGACAAAAATTAATCACAATGAACTGCAATCAAAAAACTACAAAAAAAGGCCTTCAACTTGATTAATTATAACCGCTAGACGTTAGCAGACTGTGCAGTCTGCACTGCTGTGTAATTTTTTATTTTATTTTTTCTACGCAAGTGTGTGTCCGGCCCGCTGGGCACAGTTAGGTTCGGTCTTGGGTGAGAAGAGCTGCATAACAATTGATAGATGCATCTTGTTACATAGTTAATGTAGCTTCACAATGTTTTTAGAATTCAACGGTCCTGTATCTTTAACGGCATTGGTTAATTAATTTAAAAATTGCAATTTTCTACCTTTTAATATTAATGGTTTTCCTTAGATTTCTATTTTTAAAACTAGTTAGTTTGCATTGTTTAAATTACTGTTCAAGTCTTTAGTTTTATCTTAATTGAGCTATAAAAGAGTAATTATGATTATTTATGAAAAAAAAAACAAATGCTAAAATGAATTACTATGTCATCACGACTGCCTTACTTTGTAGAAAATAATGTCAATAGATTATGTACTGACTCTATCTCTTAAAGAATTGGATTGATATAAATTACCGCCATATCGTCACGTGCTTCGCAGATGACACTCCCGTACATTTAAAAGAATATATACAGGGTCACATTAAAACCCGTGCGGATACTTTAGGAGGTGAAAGTACTCATGAATATGATCAATTTTTATTATGGAACTATGATATATGAAAAAAAAAATCAGCTGTTCCATACATTTTGATCATGTTGTAGTGCATTTTTGTAGGGAACAGCTGATTTTTTTTACTACTAAGAGGTCAAGCTGTATCTCTGGTTCCTCCCATCAGAATTAGATGAAATGTGGCTTAGATTTTAAGTTGGACCCCAAGCTATCGAACTCTGAAAACCACATCAAAATCCGTTCAGTAATTTTTGCGTGATGCGCGCACAAACAGACAAACAGACAAAAAATATAAAAGAAAAAACTTTTTGGGTATAGTTATGTCCCAGTAACTTATCCCGACTGTTTTTTCTGGAATATCTTCAATGTACAGACACAGCTGGTTTACAATTTTATAATAGTATCTATAGAAATAGAGATGACAATTGGTTTGAGAACTGTTTAATTTAATCAACGTTTATAAGTAAAGGGTAAATGTATATTTATACATGTACCCCTTACTTATAAACGATGATTATCTATACTATTAAGAACGGAATCACAGAGGATTACCTTGCAGGAGTACCTTTAGTACATTTTCCTCATTCTCGTCCATAATTCAATTCCTTGCTCAATCCTTCGGACACAGGAAGTATTGGGAAGGGGTCCTTTAGTTCTAAACTCATCCGGTAGATATTTGTACGTAGTACCAAATGGTACCGAAGTACCAATAAGTACGGCTCAACCTTGACCTCGTGGAGTCGGCTCGATTGAAGCGTTGTGTCATCTTCGAAGCTTAAGTGTTAAACAAAACTCATTGCTTACAAAATTACTATGATTGCTATATTTTAACAGACCTTGGATAGGTGTTACTAACAAGGTAATATAGTGAGAAACAATTGAATTTGTAACATTAGTTCTTTGTCTTCTCATTCTTGGTGTAAAAATGTGGCGAGAAAAATTGGTCTTTTGATCCTGGATATTAATCAACTTCATTATTTCCGTAATGTTCTCCGATATTATACAGGACCACTTTTAATCAACATCCAAAAAATATTAATATATTTGGTAAAAATAATAAAATACGTGATTTTGGTTTTAGTATCACTCAGTATTGAGAATAACATCACAAAGTTTTCAAAAAAGTACGCGCATGTACCCACTCTTTCCGTTACACCCGGCGTCGCTTCTTACTTACATTGAGTGCATGCGCGATTAGTGTATAATTTTTTTACGTTTGAATTAGTAACCATTGGAGGGAAACATTTTGTTGTGAACATTTTGCCTTTTTTGCAAAAAAATTGTCTTTAATTAATTAACCTAGAAAAAAATTGGATAGTGATTAAAAAGTCATGTTGTATACTAATCAATTGATAGTAGTTTTAAAATTGTCTAATGTCTACTGCTAGACATGGCCTCATTGACTGCTGTAACGCTCTATAAAAAATCTTATCTTTGCGGCCTGCTTATTTTTCAAAAATAAAATTTAGCTCATGTGGTGTTTCTTTTGCTTTTATATTAGTGTTAAGGCGAGAAAGATTAGTTCAAGGATTTATGCACTATCTATTCAAAATAGAGTTAAATTATTAAGAAACCTTCAATTGAACAAAATACTTATCAATAATGTAAAATATAGCTACAAGATGTTAAAGAAATATATTTTTTTGTTTAACTAGACTGTGTATCACTCGGCAAGCCAGTAATTTAGGTATACGATGGATAGTGATACTGATCCTAACCTATTGAACTAAATAGGTATACCCATTATTATTGACTTACGGACTTATTACATTTAAATTGAAACCATTGATTAACTGACGAACAGATAGACGGCACCATCAACACCGACAGAATTACTGTGCGACAAAAATCATCAATCGACCTTTAGCCAATTTTAGATTTTAAGAAGGCCTTCGACACGTTCATTCATACTTCTTAAACAAAGACCGTTACGCGTGATCGCTCTTTCCTTTTACCAATGTCTATGACAAGGCCATCGTAGCCATGGACGTAAATTTTTCCTTAACCATCACTAACGAAAAGATAATGTAATAGGAAAGTCAACTGATTAATAGTCGAAATGAATTCTGTGTTCCTACAAGGATTTTATTGAATTTCTTGAGACACCTTTGATTATTTTGGAGGTCATTTTTCTTAATGGGCAAGGTTTTGGCCTCCTTGAAATAATTCATAGTTTGAAGATAATATTTTCTTGCAATGTAAGTACTCTTCATTATTTATGCATAAATAGATGGAATCTATGTTCATTATTACTGTGTTGGCATTGAGTAACGCAAATACAACTACTTCCATTAGGATTTATATGGTTTCTAAAGAAAACAGCCTACAGTTATTTTACAATGTATTTAAAGTAGCTTTTCTATCGTCCTACAGACTGCTGTCATCAATTCTTATTCATAAAGTAAAGTACCATAAGGTTTCACGTATCACTGTCTATAATTTTCAGGGCTAGCAATTTTGAAGTGTTCTCTTTTCGTCTAAGACTAGAGATCTTATCTTATTATCAATCGATTTAAGGAAAATAAAAGCGCAGTCGAAGCTGTTTTTCTATCAAATTAATTAATATAACACACAAATGAATAAATTATTGAGCTTCAAAATCAATAAACGCTCCAAAACCCTTACTCACATGAGCTAATTTTAACACCAATAATAACATCATCTAAATAAACTCATCTAACAAAAGGAAAACTGACAGTAATTTCACAGACGTGTCTAATTTTATGTATGCACAAGTACCAATATTGGAGCATGTGAATATTGAGGACCAACTTAAGTTGATAAGCGTGACTGTAGTTAAAGTGGATATGATAAGCTACGAACGTAGACAGGGTGTTTTGAACGAAGTTATTATGTGGATCTAATTTTGAAAATATGTGATAGTGAGGTAATTGACGGCACGGTGGGGGAAATAGTGAGATTTGTGTTTGTAACTCACACACGATGTCGTGAGAAATTCCTAGTGTCCAGGAAATATAAAAAAATACATACGTAATCTAAAGGATTGTTGAGCAGGATTTTTCGTTTAAGTATCTAAAATCTTAACCATCGTCCCAACGCATAGCAGAGAACATTACTAGTGCAACTGTTTTATTTTATCACTTTATAGCCTTAGAAATTTTCTTAATTTTTAGCCCCCGACTTTAAAAAATGAGGGGTGTTATAAGTTTGAAGCCTATGTCTGTCTGTGGCATCGTAGCTCTTAAACGGATGCGCTTTGTTGACCATTAAATGCGTCGGGGAACCGTATCATCATAGTGTTTGTTTGTAGTACTAATTTCTTAACTACCTACTTTGTTTACTTAGCGGTTCCCCGATGCATATAAGTGTCACAAATAATTTGAAACAGTTATTTTTTACTTTTTATGCGATAGTATTTGTGTCAGGGGTATTTTTAATTTAAGTCTTTAGTAGAAATATTAGCCGAACCCTGTTAGGTAATCTTATCGTTACTGCCATAATGATCGTCATGTATGCCACTTACGCTTTTGCTAAGGTTAAGTTAATCAGGTTTAAATACATGCTGTATTAACATGTTGTATTACTAATAGGCTAACGAGCGCGTTAAAGAGATATAATTAATGACTCTCCAAGATTATGAATGGGTGTAAAATATGTTAATCTTTTAAAGGAGCGTTCGAATAATGCTCTTTTATTAAGCACGTAAAGGTATTATGTACTTGGAAATACGTGACCAAATATCTGAAAGATGTTGGCTATCGTTTTCTGTGTTTGCAATGAGAAATTGGTTTAAAGTTTCAAAATGTGATCTGGAATTCATTTTCAAATGATAATTATATGAAATGCCTCTTTCAGTGTAAGTTCTCTTTAAACTGTTTTTTTGTCTACATATATTGTATAAACAAACATTGTCAATAAATTCGTAAAATAATTTTGATCCTTACAGTCGGTGTTTCAATCTGTAAATATTTAAGTCTGCCTGTTTGTCCGCTTAGTTTTTCTACACTACACAATAGATTTTAATACAGTTTTAACCACCATTTAGAGATTTTTTTCGAAAGGTTTATGTGTATAATACCTACGTTATATTTAACTTAGATGCAGCACAGAATCTCAATGTTTTGACACTTCATTAGGTTAGGAAGTTGCACTCCCCTGCGAAGTAGGGATGGGTCGCTAGTTCATTACAAACCACGAGATTCTCCAACAATTGTGAAATTAATAGGCTTCACTTACAAAAACCTCAAAAACTAGAATAGCATGTACCTATTGATAAATGATATTTATTTTATAAATAGGTTAAAAATAACACTTTTACACGTCAAAACATTTTAGGGTTCCGTACCAAAATGGTAAAAAAGGAACCCTTATGGTGCGACTTCGTCTGTCTGTCTGTCTGTCTGTCTGTCACACCTGCTTATTTCAGCAACTACTCATGCTATCGACTTGAAATTTGGAACAGTTATAAAGAATGCTTGTCCAACTTTATTGCAAATGAAAAAAGTAAAAAAATATTTAATTTTCATTGCAAAAGGGGCCGGAGTGGAGGTGCAAAATTTCAAAGTGGGGTTACTAGGTCATGTGACATATCATATGAAAGGGCTTGATCTGCACATTTCAAAATATATTTTTATTTAATTTTATGTCTCACAGTTTTCGACATATGATGAAAAATGTCTGAAAAAATACAATTCCCCCCCCTTATCTCCGAAGTTTGCGGAGCGAAAAATCTGAAATAATTAGAGTTGATAGGAATTGATACAAATATGGCACCAAAAATAAAACGATGTTCCTAACTACCACAGTTTTTTTCGAAATCATCAAAGTTCCTTCACAAACAAACTTAGTTATGCGGTCCGGGTTTTTTCACTTTATACGTCCAAAAATGATACGGGACCCTCGGTGCGCGAGTACTACTCGCACTTGGCCGGTTTTTTTTAAGCTAGATGAGATCGGTGTTTCCTCTAAGACTACCTTTGAGAAGAAACACCGAAAGAAACTCAAAGGTTGATGTCTCCTTTAAAGTCCAGACAAATAAATTCATGCAGGTTAGTCTGAAATGACCCTTAGGGGAAAGAGCCATACAGATTTGAGTGGACCTGACCTGACTGTGCACGCATGTGCCAGGTATCGTGGTAGCTCAACCCTGACTTAGGGAGCTCAACGACCCGACGAACTTTACCGTCAGAAAAGCCATTTGGTTAGGCCCCCTAAAGTAGACTGAACTTGAGATCTATATTAGTAACATAATAACCCACATAGTACTCACATTTACAATAATTATATACATATTACTATACATACGATCCTTGCCGGTTTACCGTTGCAACGGAAGATACGGAATATTAACCAACTGATATATTATAATGATTTGTTTTTCAATTCTACCATCACGGAATCGTAACGATATTTATTTCTTCTGGTCTTATTTATCCATTAATTTTCTTTAAGATTTATTTAATTCTTATCCTCAGTTTAACGTTTTTTACACCGTTGTATGATCCGCTTTACTGTTTTCTGCATCATATCAGGAATAGATAAATATTATTATTATTTAGGTTGGTCTTTTCATTGGCAAATCGATTTCCTCAAATCATCATTCAACAAAAAGCGACTATTTTATTGATCTTTAAGTTTCAGCTTCTAATTTTCAATAGTTAAAGAGGTACATGAAAAAGATTATGAACCTGAAAAGAAAAACATTCTTATAATCACATAGCAAGTGATATTGGTCACACAGTATGTGTGCAACAAGGAATACAATCGTCAGAATAGTTTGTTCTCTAGGATACGTAAAGAATCATCCAAGGATTCTCATTATTTTAGTAGCATCATAATAATTTTATTATCCTGTTCTTATGTCTTTATTCTAAAAATAAACGCACGTAATTCCAAACCAAGTCACGTATTATCGTTGAAACCAAGTAGGCTTTTAAACAAGTAATGCCTACCGTACATCAGTTCAATGTCAAAATGAATCACTTTCTATTGTATAACAGAGTAGCGTATTCGTTGTGTTCGTAAACAAATACACACCGAAGGCCTACTCCAAACGATTTGTTGTTTATTTATACGATCTCAGACACAATAACTGAAGATGCAATTGTAATGAGCATTCTAATGAATGGTACATTACAGGTAAATGCTCACACGACGTGAGCATTTGGTCAAACAGGAGCATTCTAGCGAATTATCAAAACGTTGCAAACGTTCAAATTGCACTCCACTAAGCTCGATTCTCGGCTACTCTGCGAAGATGTTCCTAAAAGACAATCCAAGCTATATGAGAATAATGGCTCATAGTCATGCCGTGGTATTTATAGAATCAGCATAGTGTAACATTCCTACTGTTGAGACTCTGGTCTCCTCTCTGCGGAGTGGGCCGTAATCCATAGGCATAGTGCGGGTTGATGGATGTCACATTGTCTTTGAATTTTTGGTCTTAAGAGTTTTATTGACGACGGTTTCTTGACGACTCCTAAATCGGGACTGTACTACTGGGCTACGACTTCTCTGTGTATGATTTCGACTAATAGACTAGATCACGGTGTGCCTTCTGTACAATATTTTTTAGTATTCTCAAAACAGTAATCGCAGGTAACGTCATTGACACACATTGCGTTTGACGTAATGTCGATGGTATCAGCGTATTCTGGAGTTTTGTGACGATTTTCAAGCGATAACGTATCTACATAGAGTTCAGTTTTCAGTCCAATATCATGGTTATTGCTAGATTGGTATCAATTCTTACATAAATATTGTGTTGTAGTTATATAAACTTGCCAATGAACATCGCAAGATTTGCCAGCTGTTTATCTGTCTTCTAGATTCTGCAATAGGTACATCTAGCTTAATTTCCTTTTGATTTCATTTCACATGATCAAGATTACCTACCTTATCTTGATCTTTTTGTTTTACTTCAAGATGAACGGGAATTAATTTATTTTATTACAAATAGTCTACAGTTTTTTTATCATTGAAATGTTTTTTATCATCGTCATTGACTTACATGATTACATTAAGATTTAAAACGTCGTATGATGTAACTAATCAAGATTAATGTGTCCTAGAAATTGTGGCTATTTAAATATGTGATTTAATGAATTGTTTTTTATTCAAATTAAATAAATTACAAATGCAAGTGACGAATACTGAAGAAGATTATGTATTTATTTTTAATTATTTTTTTTTGGCAATAATGTCACATAATTTTATGCAAGGATAATTAAGAATTAATAAGACAACGTATGGATTTTTTTGTGTTATTGGCAGACGAAATGACGTTCAAACTATTGTTTACTACCTAATAAAAAAATTACAATAAATCATTGCAAAATGTTAATACTAAATGTTTTCATCTATTGAACTATTTTTATCATCTATATCATTTGAAACTATAACTTCTTCAAGAATTGTAAGTTTACCATACAAACATTGTTTTACTTTTTTTCAGTATTTGCCAACATTAGACTACATTAAATTTACAACATTAACTTATAAGATTGCAGTATCTACACTAATTCTTAATCTTTTACCTGCCCAGTGACTCACAAATAGTTAACGGCGATTGTTTAACTATTGTATCTGCTTCGTGGTAACTAAACGTGTTCATTTAATTCGAGATTTGGTTTGACTGTATCCTTATGTCGGATATATATAATTATATATTTTTTTATTTAAACTTGACCCTTCATGCCCTTATTCTTAGCCATTAATCTCTCAATGGTCAGTTTAGATTTGTTCCGCATTGTTATCAATATCTACCGATACTGTCCATCAGACATTTGAATGATTCTATTCATCCTCTTTTATGACCCCTTAGTCATCGCTTAAGATGTTAACAGGAAGCAAATAGTTTATCAATTCGCATTTGAGCTCCTGTCACATACCTCGTATATTTTAATTAATTGTTTCTAAACCGTACTACAGTTCAGAATACGCGCAAAGGTCATTCAACGGGACGGACATTCAAATAACATGTTGTTATGCACTTGTATTTATGTTTAATGGTAGATAAATCTATGTAATGAGAATTGGTCTTTTGTAACCATTCGTTATTCGTGAGAACTTAATTGTGGTCTGTAGATTTGGTTAAGAATCTTAAAGGGTCGTCCAGATAGATGCGGTCTGCTGTGGCGGTCAGTAGTAATGTTGATATTTGACACTGTTCTTCTACTATAGTGTTCTATTTTACTTCTTCTACTACAGTGTTGTATTCTACTTCTGTTTTATCAATTCTACTATATTATTCTACTATAGTATCTTTACAGCAAATATTTAGCAAATATGTCATGATATTGAGAAAATCACATGGCTGATCAGTGTTCTCCAGACGTGCTTAAGTATCTTCATTTGGAGTATGCTTGTGGCTTAAGAGCTAATTAAGAGCTAATTTATTAGATGAAGTATGACCCAATAATTATTCAATAGTGACAATAATTATTTATGTAATTCCGTATTTATTTGTACCAGTCTATAATATTATACCTACGTCAGTAGTTTGTGTGTCATCTATAAAAGATTTTGAACAAGAGACCTATTAAATATCAGGAAGAAGAACATACTATTATTATGTAATTATTTACGTCCAATATCCATTTAATTACTGAAGGTTATTCAGTCATTATCATCGACAAAGCCGCGGCCTTCTTCATATTTAAAATAGCATTATATGCCAAGTTTGGTAAAGTTACAGATGAATTTGATAACTAACATTATTTGTTAATGTGGTGCAATTCTTGGCAATGAGAACAAAGATATAAAATGTTCTTGAGATTAATTGTTGAAAGGTAAAATAGAAGGACTTAGTATGTCGCGCCTGTGGACTAATTGCGTAACAATCACTTTCATTTCGACAACACTTTGCGCATTGCTCTTTATGTTTTAAAAGTTCGTCTGCCTGACAACTAAACCACCGCAATGTATATTGTTAAATTATCAAAAAATACTTCAACAAAAAATAAAAACCGCCCTCAATATTGTAGTATGAAACAGTTTCGGAAGTCGATGTCAGAAGTTGAGGAGTTCCTATGGCCACCTCTTGGCTCCATCATGAGACTACCTCCATGGTTCCATAATATTGCATTGTCATCGAAGTTTCGTATGCGTTCCAAATGTCAGCCCAATCGGTTGGGGGAACTGGTCTAAAATTCTGTAGCAAAATGTGGCCCTCCACTTACAGGACAAGTTAAATAAAAGCTTGTAAAAAATACAGACGAACTGAATACCTCCTCCTTTTTCAAGTCGGTTAAGAATAAAAGCCATTGTCAACGAACATGTGTTACGTGTTGATGCCCTCCACTTACAGGACAAGATAGCTTGTAAAAAATACAGACGAACTGAATACCTCCTCCTTTTTCAAGTCGGTTAAGAATAAAAGCCATTGTCAACGAACATGTGTTACGTGCTGATGTTAACATGGGAACCCCTGCCTATAACAAATGCAAAACATCGTCGTAAACCACGTCTACGCCGACGTGTCTTACGTGTAACGTGTCCGTCTCCGCATTGCACTCGTCAAGTAGGTACTATAGCTTGGCTTCAAAGCAGGATACGCCTAGACTAGAGTGCTATTTTGGAGCCGTATTAGTCATCATTATCAAAAAAACAAGAATAAATAAAATAAATAAATAAATCATTGTTCCGTTATAACTCGTAATAACTCTATATCGTTGTCTCGCATTGGAACCAGAGATTTATTATGATGTCATAATACATTTCTGGAGGATTATGAAAACTTTTCATACAAATTCAGTGGCAACATTTTGGAACGATACTGGTCATTATTGTTTAGTCTTATCACCTCAAACTGTTGCCTGCATGACATTAAACCAAATTGCAGGGACGCTAGAATATTGCAGTAGTGCTCCCAGGGCCGTCATACTCCATTCCGGGGCGCTAGGGCACATCAAAATATAGGGCCATGTTGGAAAGTAAAAAACTGACCAAGTACGAGTTGAACTAGCGCACTGAGGGTTCCGTACTTACTACAAACTTTGGTGTTAACATCTCGAGATTTATAGCGAGAACCAGAGTCGCACTTGATCAGTTTTTATTATTTCTTGTTATTTTATGGAGTTCACACTATAACCACCCTAACGTTACGGGCCTAATATCGATATTTCGGGGTCTCTGTGAGGACGGGGACCCTGGGGACGGGGCCCATCTGCCCTTATGGTAATGACGGTACTGAGTGCCCCTAAGGCTGTGTCCCCAATAGGCAAACTGTGAGCGGCTGACTGAGTTTGCGCTAACAGTTTGCAGTAGCAAACTGTTAGCGCAAACTAGCAGACTGTGGACACTCCATTTCAAATATATGGAAGGGCGTACTAAACTGATAGGCCGCAAACTCAGTTGGCCGCTAACAGTTTGCCTATCGGGGGCACAGCCTTAGTGTTTTGAAAAAATCTTTCGTTCATATGCAACGTGTTCAAGGAAGCGACAGAACTCAGATGGGGCCATTATACTCATAATTATTCTTTTACTATAGCACGTGGGTGCTATTGTAAAAGAATAATTATGAGTATAATGGCCAAACGGACCACAATTTTTTTTTGTCAACAAAAAATTTGTTCCGTCATACACTATCAACCCGAACTGGGCCCGCGTGGTGGACTACGGCCTACTTCCTCTCACAGAGAGGAGGCCTGTGTTCCAGCAGTAAGGACATTATAGGCTGTTATGTATGTAGGTACAGTAGGAGCATAAGGATGTAGAGTAGATACTTACTAAGAAAATATGAACTACACTCTTGAGCATGTTAATCGGGGAATTAAAGTTTGTATACAAACAAAGTAACAAAAAAACTAAACCAGTTCAAAGTGTAATGTTACAAATGACATAACACATTTAGCATTGCCTAATTGTGGTCAGACGTTTTATTTGATGTATGCTCTTAAAACATTTGCTTATCAGATTACGTCAAAATGTTACAGATTTTTTTGTGCAAGGTGATGATTACTTAAGTTTTTATGAGTGATTTATGAGGTGTAAAGATTTAATTGAGTGATTAATGTATTTAAATAATCTATACTTATAATAAATCTGTAGAGAGGTCAATTCTGTACATGAAATATCTTTTCAAAATAACTATCAGGGGGTGATTAGTGATCGATACTGATGCCAAAAATGCAATCAGTAAAATTTTTGTCTGTCTGTCTGTCTGTCTATCTGTAAAGATAAGGATAAAGATAAAGATAAAGATATATTTATTTGCAAAGAGATATAGAAACAAAAACTACTAGACGGATTTTAGCGAAACTTGGTACAATTATTCTTCATACTCCTGAGCATAGTATACTTTTCATCACGCTAAAATCAATAGGAGCAGAGCAGTGAAGGGAAATGTTGGGAAAACGGCACTTCTCCCGTTTTCCCAACATTTCCCTTCACTGCTTAAAAAAATAGTAAATTAAAAATTAAAAAAACCCGACTGCCAAAAAACAACTAAAAAGTTCAAAACAAGAGCACTTTTCAACCAGTCTGATGCAGTTGGTGGCAATTATTTGTGTTAAATCTTAGATTTTATGCCACCAACTGCATCAGACTGGTTGAAAAGTGCTCTTGTTTTGAACTTTTTAGTTGTTTTTTGGCAGTCGGGTTTTTTTAATTTTTAATTTACTATTTTTATTTTTCACTTTTTAGTTTTTAATGTTTGTTTGTATGTTTATATATCGTTAATACTTGAAATAAAAACTTAAATCAATAAGTAAGAATTCGCGACAATGATTGCTTTGTTAAACAACTTTAAATCGTTATATATCCTAAACTATTATTTTAAATGAAAAATTATAAAAGGAACCTAAAGATGATTTTAAAATACCTATTCAACGACACCCCACTTGACATAGTTCATCAACTTTTTTTTTTTCATTTTGACAATATGGCGTCTGGTTGTCGCTGTGGTGAATTTTGATTACTGTTATGTCTTTAGTGACACTCGCAAGGTTAAGACGAATCGATTGACGTAAGAATTATCAAAATCGGCCAACGCATTTGGTCTCTAGAACGCCACATAGAAACAAACATACATACATACATACATACATACATACATACATACATACATACATAGACTGATAAACACATTACCCTCCTTTGCGTCTCGCAGTCGGGTAAAAATGGAGTAACTTCTTACTCCATTTTTTAAGCTTCCGTCGCGTGTGCAGCCTTAATGGTTAAAGCTACATAGAAATCATGTATGACGGAAATGTTTTACATAAAATTATCTAAAAAATATCTCACAACAGTATATGTCTATCTTTTATGGTTGACTCACAATAACACGTGTAACTCCCGATAGCTTAGCAGTTCGGAGCTTTCTGATTGTATTACACACAAGGAGTTACACGCTGATGGAGTCGCGGGCACAGCTATTAATAATATTATTCTGCGGTTCCTTATTGCGATATTTTCCAACAGTATTGTGGATTGACATATTATATTTCCCTACTAAAATACGAAAATTAATCTGTCTGTATTTTAGTAGGGAAGTATAATATTTCCAACAGTATTGTGGATTGACATATTATATTTCCCTACTAAAATACGAAAATTAATCTGTCTGTTACATCAAAACCATTGAACCGTGAGGAAGGACATACGCTACTTTTTTACGAAAAACGACGGAAACGCGGACGAAGTCGCGGGCAAAAGCTAGTTTATGAATAAAGATATTCTTATAATATATAATTAATTCAGAACATCAACTTTCAATATAAATATGTTTGTTACATTCTTGATATTTGTGGACATAGTTCCTAAACCATGATACGCTGATACAAATAGGTATGGTCTAGGACTAGGGACACCACAGGCCCGAGACGGTGGCGCGACGTGTTCCGCGCGCGCCTCTCTAGAGGAATTGCGGCCGTGCATGACGGCCGCATAGGGTGACGGGGCCCGCCTTTCATTTGGCGGGCCAATACCTGCCGGGGGTGCGGACGAATGCGCAAGCGACTCCCGCGCCCCCGGCGTAAGGTAATTGGAGGAACACCGGGGTGGTTTTAGTCAGTAAGAGTCTGACAGACCCCTCCGCCCTCCCCAGGGCGGGGGACATCCATGAGGATTTCCACCTCGAAAAAAAAAAAAAAAAAAAAAGGACTAGGGACACTATTGTTATTAGTGTCCATTACTTTAACATTGAAATCTAAAAAAAGCAGAACGTTATGATGATTGAGTGACAGACATGGAAGTCAGCATACTATCGAAAGGAACTCATAGGAGAAACGGATTAGTAGAGCAATATTGTTTGTTATAAACTACGAGAAATGTTTTTTTTTTTTTTTTGTGGATTGGAAATCCTCAAATGACCCCTCCCGCTCTGGGCGGAGCGGAAGGGAGTGTCAGACTCTTACTGACTAAAACCCACCCGTGTTCCTTCCTTAGCCCTTTATGTTCCGGGTCAGCGGTACCCCTTTCGGACTATCCCGCTTTCCCGGCAGAAGAAATAATAACTACATAAAGCCTGTAGTTATTCCACAGCAGCAGGTACCTACAAAATCTTTTCGCTTACAAGAAGAGTAGGTGATTTCAGATCATTAAACATTAGGTAGATTTAGGTAATCACGTGTTTTCCTTTCAAAACTTGTTAATAAATACAGTATCACGTTTAATGATGATTGCACGTAAACAAAAACGGCTAATTTAGACACTTTTTATTAGTTATAGAGGTCAGCATAGGTCAAATAGGATTAGGTTATTGGCTCTTCAATGTAAAAAACCGGCCAATTGCGCGTCGTACTCGCGCACCGACGGTTCCGTATCAATTTTGGACGAATAAAGTGAAAAAATCCGGACCGCATAACTAAGTTTGTTTGTGAAGGAATTTTGATGATTTTGAAAAAACTGTACCTAGTTAGGAACATCGTTTTATTTTTGGTGCCATATTTAGGTCAATTTCTATCAACTCTAATTATTTCAGATTTTTCGCCCGGCAAACTTCGGGGGGGGGAAAGGTATTTTTTTGGACATTTTTCATTATATGTCGAAAACAGACAGACAGACAGACGAAGTCGCACCATAAGGGTTCCTTTTTTATCATTTTGGTACGGAACCCTAAAAATCACGTTTGTTGTACGGGAGCCCCCCTTAAATATTGATTTTATTCTGTCTATTTGTTGTTATAGCGGCAACAGACATACATCATCTGTGAAAATTTAAACTGTCTAGCTATCACGGTTCATGAGATACAGCCTGGAGACACACAGACAGAAGACAGACAGACAGACAGACAGACGGACGGACAGCGAAGTCTCAGTAATAGGCTTCCGTTTTTACCCGTTGGGTACGAGACCCTAAAAACCAGTTTCATAATGCAGAACAAAACTCGATGGAAAATTTTTGTTTTGAATAAAAATACCGTTATTTAGATTTATAAACATTGCGTTAATAATGTCAGTGATATGGTAGGTTACAAATTAATGAACTAGCTTTTGCCTAAGACTCCGTCCTCGTGCACTTTAGTATCCCGTGGGAATTTTGAAAACCTTATTCCTTGTTTATATCATAAAGGGCACTTCTTTGCAAAATTTCAGCTTTCTAGGTGCAAGGGTTGGGCTGGGCGTTGATGAGTCAGTCAGTGAGTTACACGGGACATTTCTCTATAAGTAGGTATATTGATCACAAAACCGGATCGTTAAAAAAAATAAAACGTGATCGTATATACCTACTGAGCAATTTTTTTTGAGCCATATAGCATTGGTTTGTATAAAATAGTTTGATCCTGTAGGTATTATTTTTTAGACCAAAAGACCGATAAATTGCTATCATTTGCTCTTTATTCCGTGGTTTATACCTCCGAAAAACGTCTATTACTGTAATTATACTTACGAAAACGGAAGGCGTGGTTTATTTCAGCCGAAAACAGACAATCACACACAAGAAATAATCGTTAATTAATATTAGTAAGAAGTAGTACTGAATATCTCTCGCTTTTTATGGTTCCGTACCTGAAAGGTGCCAACGGGACCTACCGGTCCGTCCGTCCGTTCATATCTTATGAACCGAAGTAGCTAGCCAATTGAAATTTTTATGGAATACATGTAAATATAGCCGCTAAGGGAATCCCCATTTCCCCATATAGGTAACCGGAACGGAACTCTTAGTGCGTGTGTCCGACTCGCGCTTGTCTAGTTTTTTTTGCCTTTAAAAAGAAAGTAAGTTCTATTTTTACCAAAAAAGTCTAGAAAAGTTTATCTTTGTAAAATCTAAAACTGGTCACATTATGACAGAATATTTGTGCGGAGGAGTAAGTCACGTAGGTACATGATAATGAGATCACAACCAGTTTCTTTTAACAAAACGGATACACAAGCGACTGGGGAAACCACAGGTACCTACCTAACTTTTTATCTCTGTCGGGGAAACCCCGACATAAAGAAGAGTTATTTGAAGTACCATAAGACAAGGTCTTGTTGCTATGGGCCCATCGTGAAAATTGAACGATACGTAACGTTAAGTTGCGCTTGATGCGGCCACGCTACAGATGTGTGACCGTTTTTCACATTTGTCAATACTGCTCTATGTTTCCAAGCACGTAGAGCCAGTAGTATCTTATTTATTAATGTGTATTAAATAAAATAACTCTGTCGGGGAAACCCTGACGTAAAGAAGTTATTATGAAGTACCATAAGACACGGTCTTGTTGCTATGGGCACATCGTGAAAATCGAATGAATAATTACGTTATGCGGCGCTTGATGCGGTGACGCTGTAGGTGGGTGACCGTTTTTAACCGACTTCAAAAAAGGAGGTTCTGTATTCGTCCCGTATGTATGTATGTTAGTATGTGCGCGATTTTTTCAAAAACTACTGATTTGATTTGGATGGGATTTTCACTAACGTAATCTACATACTTTGAGGAAGGTTTTAGTATATAATACATGAGGTAATCATTCCTATGTACAAAGTTATATGCATAAATGTACACACTACGTAGAAGATTTACTGTTGAACGAATCCGTCAAAGTAATCTAACGCGAAATAAAGAACTAAAAAGGGAAAAAAATAAAAAACTTTTTTAACAAAAAATAACCGACTTCAAAAAGCCACTACAAAGAAAATAATAATTTTGGTTTCGGAAGTCGGTGGCAAAAAAAGCAAACAAAAACCAAAGCCACCGACTTCCGAAACCAAAATTATTATTTTCTTTGTAGTGGCTTTTTGAAGTCGGTTATTTTTTGTTCACATTATAAGCTGTGCCAGCAGTATCTTATTTATTAATATCTATTAAAAGTTTTAAATGTTGGTGTAACCTGACAAATTTAAATTGTGAAGGTAAAATCAATCAGGAAGTCAACCTATGAAAAAATCTCATCATTCTAAATTCCAGTATTAACTAGGTATCACGCGATTGCACTACTCTTTTCATTTCCTAAAATCGAAAGCGAGCCAATTTTTAAAATTTCTTCAATAATTATTAAAATTCAACATTCTTTACGCGTCTTTCCTCCTTTGATTCGAAATATACAACGCTTTGGAATCTTCGCGAGCTGCGCAGGGTTTTATGGGGTTTTTGAACCAAGATTTTGGTATTTCTATGGTGAAAACCCGTGGCTTAAATTGTGTTGCCAAATATGGAAAATATATTTAACACCTCCGTGGACACACGATGAGACACCGCAGAAGTTTTCTGTTATGGTTGCCAAGACGTCATATATGTTCAGGAAAATGTTTTTATTGTAACTATAGTATTATAGGTACTCGTAATTGCGCAAGAGTTTTATGGAGGGTTATGTGCTGCAAATGGCTAGACACATAATTTTACAAACTTACTCAATTAATTTAATGGTAGTAAAGAATAGGTAGTAGAAAGTAATTAATTACTATTCATAGTAGGTACTATGAATAGTAATTAATTACTTTTAATCTAATACTAACTTTACAAATACACAAATCGATAGCCGACAGTGAGAAATGTCCACTGCTCGGTCATTTAACCAATTTATTATTGCCTGTCGCTAAATTTGCTGTATACTAACATAGATTGTAAGTCTTTACTAACAAAGTGGATCTTGTAATCTGAATAATAATAAAATAAATAAATAAAACAAATCACTACATCCTATACATAAGAACAGATGCACAAGTTTTCTTCTTTCCCCCATCGAATCCTTTGGTCATTTAGGAGACCTTCAATAACAAGTACGTGTATTCTTGTTTCAGATCAGCCAAGATGAATCACAGGAGCTATAACCATTTCGTCCCGGCGATTTTCTTAGCTGTGCTTATAAGTAAGTGTCAATTGTATTTATTGTTAGCTTTCGCCCGCAGCTTAGCGCCCTTTTTTTGGTATAAAAGGTAGCCTATGTTATTCTGATGTATAAGCTATAGCTATATTACTAAAGTTTCATAAAAATCCGTTCATTCAAGTTCCGTTCAAGAAACATGGATTTTCTTGCCCGTTCTTCTCCATAGGAATCTACGCTTTGGAACGGGCATCTATAGCTTCATCATTATTACTAACTGACAGACTCCTTGACAATTCAAAAGTACCTGTAATTGGTCTAATTGAAATAAATGCTGTGACTTTGACTTTGACTAAAAGTACAAACGGCAAAATTGTTAAGTATGCATGCAAACAACAAACATGACGTGTGTGAGCAACAAGCTTTAGTAACGACTTGATCTTTCGACACATAAAAGTCTTGTTATGTTGGTTTAAACTTTAAGGGCCGAGTTCACCGACTAGATAACAGTCCGTTATATTGAAAACGGCTGTTTAACATGACCTTTTTTCTATAGAAAAAGATTTGTTAAACAGCCGTTTTCAATTTATCGGACTGTTATCTTGTCGGTGAACTTGGCCCTAATTCACGTAGGTTTGAACCCACGACTCGTCAGTCAGGACCGTTACCACTGAGCTCCTACGGCTCATAAACAGTTCATCTATTCCAAACTGTTACCTATAACTCCCCGTGGAGTTTATGCAAAGCGGTGTGAATAATTAACATAACATTAATTAAAACTCGCACCTAATGAGCAGGTATGTGAACAAGCCCAAATTAAATATTACAATTTATTGTACGCTATTTATCTGAATTATTGAAATCAAACATGGTTGCAGATTAACTGTTAAATTGTCAATATTGTGTTCATTTATTAAAGTTAAAACAATGAAATAATATTCACTAATTATGTACGTAATTATATGAGATTCATTTGGAGGAACTCAAAGCTAAGTAATCGCCATGATAATCGATTGATTTTTGAGGTTAACGCCGGCTCCACACGTTGTCCCCAACGTTGGCCCCAACGCCACTCGCCCAACGTGTGGATCTATAAAATAGCATTGCATATAAAATAGCATTGCATAGCCCCAACGTTGGCCAATACTATTTTCTAGATCCACACGTTGAGCGAGTGGCGTTGGGGCCAACGTTTGGGCCAACGTGTGAAGCCGGTGTAAGACGAATCACACATCGCCCCGCGCTACGCTGCGGGGTGCGTGGCGACGGAACAAAAGCCCCGCGCGTGAATGCGCGTTTTCAGTGTGTTGCACTACGCGTGATTTCTATACCTACAAGTACAGGTACCGTACTTATTAAGGCGACGGTAAATGGTAACGGCCGTAAATCTCAAGTTTTAAATCTCTTATTTCGCCGTCAAATAACGCAGGTTAGTTGTGCAATTTTTTTATGTTTAACTAGAACATATATACATCAATCGTACCTGTGAATATTTAACTATTGTAGTAAAATACTTAATGAAATAAATTCATGAATTACTGTCTACCCAAAACATAAAAACGTAATTATACTTTCAAATTGCTTAAGATATTTTCATGATTCGTTTTGAGTGAAAAGACAATGTTACTACCTATAATATTGCCTGTTACTTTTTTTTTATTTTATATTTTAGATACTAAAAAGTAATAATACGCCTAATTCGGCACAGCGCGCGTCTTGATAGGCGAGTCGTATTGCTCGGTGGACGTATGTCGCGTAGCTTGAGCTCAGCGCAGAACACTCAAGCTATACCACCCATATCACTCAAGGCCGTTGGCAGTTATCAGCGCCTTAAATCCGTGCGTCCGGCCTAACAAGTAAAGCCCGGGCTTTACTTGTTAGGCCGAAATTCGCACTTCTGTACCGGTACAGAAGTGCGAATTTTAGCTCGAAAATTAGCACTTTATTTTTTCACTCAATATTTTAGTGAGAGCATAATTTATTGCGGCCTTCGAGCTTGAGTTATGAAGTTTTTTAATATTAGGGTTTTTTACCGTCTAGACTTAATCATTAAAGTACTCAAAAAGTTTGGATTGTATAAATGTTTGTCATTTATAAATATTGGCTAACTCTTTTAGCATTTAAAATGATTAATAACTTGTGTTTTTTAGGGTTCCGTACCTCAAAAAGAAAAAACGGCTTATAGGATCATTTTGTTGTTAGTCTTTCGTCTATCAAGAAAATGAATATCAAATAAGTACTACGATCTACGGTCCTTAGAGGTGTAAAAAATTCAAGATTTTCTCCTTCAATTTATGTCACATATTTTGATACTCGCAAACTCACTACAGGGTACTTCCTCCTAATGAACAACGTTCATTTGGAGTTACATCACATAAAAAAATGTGATTACAGACTTACATTTGTACGGAACCCTCAGGGCGCGAATCCTACTCGCACTTGTCAGATTTTTTTAATAGCTATAGTTATTTCTATGAGTCAGACGAAAACCTTTAAAACATAATATCTATAGTATAATATCTTGCGCACCTGCTAAAACATTTTCGGCCGTACCACAAAAAATAAACATCTGTTCAACACACGTTCAACATGAATGCTGCCAAAAATAATAGGCAATTGTTTTATCACTAACTTGTCTAAAACAAGTGTGTATAATTTTTGGTAGCATTCGCGTTTAACGTGTGTCTATCTTTTTTGTGGTAAGGCCGTTTAACTTTAGAATCACGTTCTTTCTATTTATAAAAGTAAAAAGTTATAAGCCTAATAATTAACAGCCTATACAAATCCAGAAACACTCGTATAAAAATTGTTGACCTATTAAATGAAGTGGAAACAAAACGGTACCCAATTTAAGAACAACTTTCCTGAAAAAAATCCTTAACAGAAAAAATATATACAGTATCAACCTCTCAAATTATTATGGAAATCCCCTCGAAGCAGGGGTTAAGCATCCGACCCCACTTATGTTGAGAATTCTCCATTGAAACGCTCCGATAAGTGCTCAGCGAAAAATTAGCTTAAAACGTCATATAGACTAGGCTTAAGATTTTTTTCTCCAATGAGTTCTACGTTCTACCGGATTATTATTTGTTATTTTCTTTTGCATAAAAATATTTGACTGTTTTTTTTTTGGAGAATTTATTTTACCTCATTGTACCTATGCCCTGAAAAATGTGTAAAAGAATCTTAAGGCTGTGTTCCCAATAAGCAAACTGTGAGCGGACGACTGAGTTTGCGCTAACAAATTGCAGTAGCAAACTGTTAGCGCAAACTAGCAAACTGTGGACACTCCATTTCAAATATATGGACGTACTAAACCGCTACGCCATCAGTATGCCGCTCACAGTTTGCTTATTGGGGACACAGCCTTAAAGTTTTAGAAAGATTGCCATACTTTACTTACATTGTTAGATTTTGCAAGTGGTAATTCTGGCTTTATAGTAGGTACCTAGCTGCAAGCCTCAGTCAATTCTTACAAGTTACAACTACCATAAACTCCTAATAAGTAACAAAAACAAAATTAACTCCTATTAATATACCACCCAAGTCTCAAATTCACTTAGCTACACCCACTCGATACAGAACATCTTCAATTAGATTGTACCCCTAAAATAGTGTCGAATTCAATTCCTGAACGCATAGAATCTCACTAGATTGCAGCAGCACCAATGTATTCACACCAATTGATCTGTGCGATTGTGTTCAGCGCTAAGATTAAGGTAGTCTAGTCAATCTACACAATGAACAAAGTATCGTGTTGGTTGATACGTAGTATAGTGGAAACAGAAGATCAACTATGCGGAATTAAAAAATAAAGAACAGTTTTTAAGGTTCCGTAGCCAAACAGCAAAAACGGAACCATTATAATTTATCCTGTCCGTCTGTTCGTCCGTATATCACAGCTATTTTAATTGAAGATTTCTTCTGTGAATCGTCCTAATAAGGAGTGTAGTAAAATAATTAGGAAAAATAATTGTTTAGGACACTTCAAGCAACAGAGGGGTGAAAAATTGATGTTCGCACAGCTCTTCATGTGATGTGACGTATCGTTGGTTAGGCCTTTGGTCTGCTAAGCAACAATGCCGTATTCTGGTTTGAAGAGCATGAGTTCCGGCGTAATTATTACAGGCGCGTGAGACATTTCGACTTCGTTTCTTGGGTAGGCAACGCATTTCAGATGACTCTAGTATTGAAGATTATCGCCTTGATCTTCTATTTGCTACAGTCTGGCTCAGTCAGTGGAAAATTTTGTCATCATAACGCGAACGGACATGCAGCGGTTCCTAAGATATTTGATTTGGTGGAGGGTTGTATGAAGTGCGATCGTGCTCATATTACCCTACTGTACGCATATGGACTATGCCAATAACTAGACACGTGAGCTATCCCGTGTAGTCGCCGTTTGGGACACCGCGGGAGACTCGTCTCTCAATGGATTGCGAAAATATACACGGACAACGAAGTCTTGATACTTCCGGGTATTATTTATTATGGCTTTATTAGTGCCACGTGTTATTGTAATAATTCATGATGCTTAACCTGTATCAACATTTTAATTAAATTGAAAATTCATCGCTCGATTTGGTCTAAGAGGTTCACCAAAAAAGTTAGTAAAAATGTGATTTTAGGTAACGTAACGCTTTTTCATATTTTAGAGCGTTATAGAGCACTTTTTAAAAGAAGATTTTCATATTTTTGCGGTGGGAATCGAAAGAAAGCTGGATAAACGGACGCTACACGACCAACGTACTAATGACGCAGCACTTCTAATTACAACCAATGGTGTTTATGAGGTGACAACATACAAAGGTGTTGTCTACTCGTGCAAATGACAAAATATTTTACGATGCATTGTTTAAAAATTACTTTGTAATAATAAATAATTTTATTGCACATTACTCGCTAAAGCAAGAAGCATGAAATGAAGCATTTGTGGAGATCACTCTAAATGTCACGTAAGTTTGACGCAAATTCTTTTATGATTAAGTTAACAGGTCTTTAAATATTTTAATTACATTTATTAGTCGGCGGACATTCACTACTAAAAATCTTAATCTAATGATCACGATTAGGTATGTAACATGAAATACCTATAAAAATAATAGAATCTTTTATTATAAATACCATACCTACGAAGTAAAATTTATGTCTATTAATGTTGTTTATTTTATTGTCACATTCAATGCTGTTAAGTTCAATGTACCTATGTTTATATAATTGAACAAAAAGCTTTTAAGTAAACACTCATCGCTACTCGGTACTTCTTGTTAATAAATAATCATTTTCTTAAGCTAAGTGCATAAATAACACAATTTATCGCACGTTTGTAATTGAACCGAAACATACAGCAACAATTTTGATTAAACAATTAATTGTGTAGTTGGTTATCGCGATACATATAAGATTTTTTTTGCACAAGTTTTTGCTTATCATTCAATACTTAAAACAATAAATGAAATCGTAACCGTAAATATGCCTTTAATTATACACTTGGGGTTGTATTTAATCAATCTACAAAAGTCGCTTTAGTCCTTATGTGACAACAAATCGTGAAAAAAAAATAGTAAGAAGTACAAGGTTAGTTGCACAATGCACAGTGCACACACCTCATACAGGAAAATTAATTATGTAAACATAATATTCTATACCTATACAGAATATATATTTATACAAACTGTTGACATATTAAGGTGTTCAATTACTAAGATCTACAAGCATAAACTTTTTTATAATTTAAAACCAGTCATTTGTAATTAAAAAAAAAATAACCAATAGGTACATTCCATATGACCTTTATTGTATTGCGAAAGAAAAAAATTACCGACATTATGACGAAAGAAAAACACAATCCTTCACATTTAACTATGAGTATCAAAACTGTTTGATCATAGTATTGGACCTGAGATGAATGGAGCGATTAACTCGAGAGTCGGTACAACCTTGATTGGTGGGGGGACGAAAGTCGCGCGACTGTCGTGCGATTGAGTGGCGACTAAACGCAGTAAATATTGTCCATTGTTGTTGTTGTTGAGTAACTTACGAGGATGCGTGGTGCGTTTTTGACGGTTCATTGGTTTTAAGGGTATTTTTGAGCGAAATAAATTAATTTAATTGCGAAATTTTGCTTCTTTTTATGGAACAAAAAAGTAGCCTTTGTGTTATTCTGATGTATAAGCTACATTACTGTAAAGTTTCATCAAAATCCGTTCAGTAGTTTTTGCGTGAAAGAGTAACAAACATCCATACATCCATACATACATACATCCTCACGAACTTTCGCATTTATAATATTAGAAGGATAATAATTGTACTAAAAATACCTACTCGTTTTAAGAATATACTACTATTACCATTTTGGTACGGAACCCTAAAAAGGTAGTTGTCTCTACCTTTTTAGGGTTCCGTACCAAAATGGTAAAAAAGGAACCCTTATGGTGCGACTTCGTCTGTCTGTCTGTCTGTCTGTCACACCTGCTTATTTCAGTAACTACTAATGCTATCTACTTGGAATTTGAAACAGTTATAAAAAATGCTTGCCCAACTTTATTGCAAATGAAAAAAGTCCAAAAATATTTTTATTTTTATTGCAAAAGGGGCCGGAGTGGGGGTCCGAAATTCCAAAGTGGGGTTACTAGGTCAAGTGACATATCATATGAAAGGGCTTGATCTGCACATTTCAAAATATATTTTTATTTTATTTTATGTCTCACAGTTTTCGACATAATTATGATGAAAAATGTCCAAAAAAATACCATCCCCCCCCCCCTTATCTCCGAAGTTTGCGGGGCGAAAAATCTGAAATAATTAGAGTTGATAGGAATTGATCCAAATATGGCACCAAAAATAAAACGATGTTCCTAGTACAGTTTCAAACTAGTACAGTTTTTTCAAAATCATCAAAATTCCTTCACAAACAAACTTAGTTTTGCGGTCCGGATTTTTTTCACTTTATACATCCAAAAATGATACGGAACCCTCGGTGCGCGAGTACGACTCGCACTTGGCCAGTTTTTTATTTTGAAAGGCAGTTAAATTTTTTTCCTCTAACTCGACTGCCACACATACCGGTTAGCATTCATTTCAAGAAAACAAGTTCTGTATTTCAAATACTTATTTGGATTTTTTTTTGAGGATAAAAGAAACGGATCTCTTATAATAAAATTAATATGCCTATTATTTTATCTAGTATTATTTTTAGGGTTCTACAGTAAAACTAGGAACCCTTAAAGTTTCGTCATGTCCATCTGTCCGTCTGTCACTTCCTCGTAAAATCTATAGTTCAAAACCAATATGTATGAAACTTTGTAGGTAGATCTTCTATAAGCCACTATAAAGGCCTGTAGCGAAATTACGAAAAATAAAATAATTAGGGTGGGTCCCATCCCATATATAAAACAGAGGGATGAAAAAATATATTTTCGCGCATCCCTTCACGTGGGGTATCGTTGGATAGGTCTTTGAAAATAACATAAAAATAATAATAATAATAAGTAATAAGATATAATTAAGAAAATTAGTCCACAATGTGTCCGATACGCACTTGACCGTTTTTATGTCTGTGTGGTGTCATAATTATACTAAACACGTGACTGCAATTAGTGACGTCATACCAAAACTGGATTTGTAAAGATGAGCCGATGATTTTGGTATCCTGAATGATAAGTTGGTTTTGTATTGAAAACTATGATAATAAAATTAGCTGGTCCCTGCGGTTCCACCCCCGTTGCTCGGCTCCTAAGGGTCGTAGCGTGATGTTAAATAGCCTATAATATTTCTTATGAATCTGGCTATCATATACAAAAAATAACCGAATCCGACGGGTGGTTCCAGAGATTAGCGTGTTCAAACAAACAAACTCCTCGGCTTTATGATATTATTAGTAGGTAGGTGGTATAGATATTCGTGCAGTTCCATCTCATTAGGCAAGTAGATTTAAAATGCCTCCGGTTTTACCGAGAAATAACTTTTAACCTTGACAAAAGTACTCAGAATTCCATCTTACTTACGTAGGTAGATAAATGTTTAAAAACTGTTTGATTAAACATTTTAATGGTTTTTATTACTAATGGTTAGTAATGACGTAACATCACGCCTGTATAACCCCGAAGACTTAGGCAGAGGTGTAATAGTGCACCCACATTTCGCCAGTTATGTTTAAGGCCCATAGGCTGATTTCCCGTGGCACGGGCCATGGGATAGACGTGTACGAAACGCGTACGATTGTATGGCTTACGAGCCTCGCACTAAGTCAAGTGCGCGCCTGCCTATTTTCGAACCCATAACATCCGATTCGTAAGTCGAAGCCATTACCACTGTGCCACCACGCCAGAAGTTTAAAATCTGTGTTATAACGCCTACAAGAAATATTACAGCAATCAGTTGCACGTAAACAAATTGCTTTACCTTTTGTACAGTGTCAGATGTCAGATGCGACGCGATGTCGCATCGCGTCGAAACCACCATTTTCCAAGAAAAGTTGAGCATTTAGAATCCGAAGCTCATTCAATCGTACCGATCAATAAACTTACCTAAGATGTTTGGCCGACTTTTAAAACTTAATCAACAGTTAAAAACGGAATTATTTAATTAAAAATTTCGAAACATTTCCGATCGTTGAAGTCTTCGAAAGAAGTTTTCATTCTTATATTATAACTTTGAGGATTTTCTATTTATTTATGTTATCAGTGTTGTGTGTAACATATCTTTTGTTTTATTAACCGACTTAAAAGGAGTAGATTAAGTATTCGACGAGCAGTGGTGGCGCGGGCTAACATGCGCGCCGCGACAAAATTTTGTCGACGGTTTTATCATGCATTTGTCTCGTATTTGCACGAGAACGAGCGAGACAAAACGGTCGAAAATTTTTGTCGCGGCGCGCATGTTAGCCCGGCTAGTGGTAGCGGCCCCGACTTACAGGTCGTGAGTTCGAACTCCGGCAGGCATACACTTTGTGCAATTTATTTCATCGCCACTGCTCTCTAAAAACGGTGAAGGAAAACATCATGAGGAAACCGGCATGTCCTAGAACCAAAAATTTGAAAACATATATGACGTCTACCAATTCTATATATGTATTTTATACAGTTAATAGCTCTGCCTCGCGGTTTCACCCCCGTTGCTCGGCTCCTAAGGGTCATAGCGTGATGTTAAATAGCCTATACTATTCCTCATAAATATGTCTATCATAATACTAAATCATTTTTTCGAATCCGACTAGTAGTCCCAGAGAAAAACTGGTTCAAACAAACAAACTCTTCTATATATTTCTATCCTTAGATTATATGTAAAGAAAATCATTTATTTATGCAATTTACTCTCACTCACTCTCATTCATCGGCGCAACATAGTCGAAAAGTGTCAAAAAGAGAAATTATGAATATACCAGTCATACGTTTCATTTCCTAAATGTCTGGCTTGCAATAAATAAGGTTGTTTACAACAAAATATGAAGTAATAAATAAGGGTTTCATGGATAACACTACTGGTTATAATGTCGAATATAGATGCAGTTAAGATGATTACAATGATTAGGTATACTCTGTTCAATTGGAATAGATTTTGTATAGAAATATTTTGATTTTGCAGTAATCCTATAAATATGCAAGTTTTGAAAATGTTTGCTACTCAATCACGCATAAACGGCTGAACGGGTTTTAGTGAAACTTGGCGTACGGATAGATCATATCCGGCTTTAATACATAAAATACTATTTTTATTCGGGTACATTGAGTAGTTTCCTTAGGATGCGAGTGAGGCGCCTGCTGGGAGTCGACCCCACAATCTACGTCTCGTAAGTCGGGACCGTTATCACTGAGCCACTACAGCTCGTAGCGGCACGAGGGCACGAGTACTCAACTAGTGAATAATAACAGAAGTTCAAAAGACATTAATAAAACGCGCATCAAAAATACGCCTCATAGAATTCATCGACACCTAAAACCCTAACTACTAAATTAACGTAATCCTCTCTTTTGTCGGGTTCAAACAAAATCGTTTCCTAAAGACCTGCTAAATGTTTAATGGAGTAATTGACGGGTTAAGTCAACCGGTTGATGCCCAGATTTACAAGTCAAATGTTTTCGTAATGATCGGTGATCGGGTTAGGGATTTACGTATACTGACGAGTGATTTTTGGGATCATGTGTAATCGGATGCCAGCAGAATTTAAGGGTTTGATAATGGCGATGATTGTATTATGCATGGAGTTGGTATTTTGAGCATGCCATCTAAAAAAAATGTTATGAATTCATGAAAACAACTTACAATTGACAATTCAGATGCCTCAATATCTAAATTTTCGTAAAATTTGTACTAATAACAGATTCTTTTGTTACAGACATCCACGGAATCAACACGCAAACTGAAACAGCTCAACCAATTGAAACAACAACAATAGACTTTAATTTCCCACAAAACACAGAACCAGATGTCAGACAAAGTAGACAACAGAACAACGGTTCATACACTTTAGCGGCAATGAGCGATGAGACTGGACAAAACGTTGAATTTTCTGAAGATTTTCCCCACGACACTCCTCTGAGCGCTTCCAGAGTATTAGTTGCAACTAAACCGAATAGTACTAATGAATTTAAATTTGAATCAAATAGGAAAAATATATCAAATACTCCAGTCAAGCATCCAGTTAGAATGCTACAAGATGCTGAGGGTGAATCAGTGATTAGTAGAAATGTGAAAGATGCCAAGATCAGGGCACATGTGAGGTATGACGAAGTTACAGGAGAATTGATGAATGGGGATCATCCCTGTCATAGAGAATGTAGGGAAGGAGAGGAACCAATGATTTGTTATTACCATTTTGTCTTAGAATGGTATCAGACGATGAGCAAGGCCTGTTACGACTGTCCGTACAATTTGACGGACTGTACTCGTCCAGATTGCATCCCAGCCGATGGAATGAATAGACCTTTGAACGTGATTAATAGAAAAATGCCAGGACCGGCCGTGGAGGTCAGTTTAAAATATTGTAACTTTTTTAGAGAGAAAATGCGTGGTTTAAAAAATGTGCTCCCATTTTGTTTTACCGAAATATTGTTCGTGGAATTTTAGATTGGGCCCGCCAATATTGTGACAATTAGCATAGTGGTTTTCATTTTGCGTGAAATTGCGAGTTCGTTTAATTGGTTCTCCTTAAATAAAACGATCCCTATGGCCAACCTATTTTTAGTTAACACTTTGGAATTTTTGACTTGTTTTATGGCAGTGTTTTGTGTATTATTATTATTGTCGTTAGGGCGGGCTGAATTTTTACGAAATATTATAGAAAGTCAGCAAATAATATTAATTTAGTACCCAATAATTACCACACTGAATTTAATTTTCATCTTTTCTGATATTAATTAATATTTTATTTTCAATGAAACGAAATTGTGTTTTCCATATCTAATATGAAAATTGATATGGCAAGAATATCACCAGTTAAGACTCTACTACTTACTTTACAATATTTGTGTAACAATTCCGCCAAAAATTTGATTACATATTTTTTTTGCCTTTGTTTATTATGAGGACTATCTTTAATAATTTCTTTATTCATTTCCAGGTGTGCCAACACGACCGAGTGATAGTAGACGTGGAGAATGACCTCATGACAGAAGGTACTACTGTACATTGGCATGGACAACACCAGAGGGGTACCCCGTACATGGATGGAACGCCGTATGTGACGCAGTGCCCTATATTGCCTGAGACCACTTTCAGGTAAAACTTGTTTGATTTTCTAATGTCAATTAAAAAGCCTCGATTCCTTCCAAGTTTCCTTAGAATTTTAGCTTTTAGTCAACATTTAATTCAAGAACTCTTACAAATAAATTATTTCTAACATTCGATGAGCCGGAACTAGGGCTGTATTATGACATCACGTTAGCTCGTAGTCATCGTTGTTTCATTGTTAAATAGAGATGAAGCTATACAGGATACATAGCCCCATCTCTAGTTTATAACGAAGCAATATTGGCTTTGATTATATTACAAGTTACTCAGCATATTGTGATTTAGTATTCATACGCGTGTTTGCTGTTTCTAATTCTCTAATTTCTTCTCCTTAGTCTCCATCTTAAATAGACACCCATTACTATTATACTATTTTCTAAACCTCTTCCAGTTCCCAAAAGACTTGATTTTTAACCGACTTCATTAATTAACCGACTTCAAAAAAGGAGGTTCTGTATTCGTCCCGTATGTATGTATTATATGTATGTAAGTATGTATGTATGTATGTTTGTATGTGCGCGATTTTCTCAAAAACTACTGATTCGATTTGGATGGGGTTTTCACTAACGTAATCTACATACTTTCAGGAAGGTTTTAGTATAGAATACATTATGTAATCATTCCTATGTACAAAGTTATAGGCATAAATGTACACACGCCGTAGAAGATTTACTGTTGAACGAATTCGTGAAAGTAATCTAACACGGGATAAAGAAGGGAAAAATAAAAAACTTTTTTAACAAAAAATAACCGACTTCAAAAATCCACTAGGTACAAAGAAAATAATAATTTTGGTTTGGGAAGTCGGTGGCAAAAAAAAGCAAACAAAAACCAAAGCCACTGACTTCCGAAACCAAAATTATTATTTTCTTTGTAGTGCATTTTTTAAGTCGGTTATTTTTTGTTAAAAAAGTTTTTTTTGTTTTTATTCACTTCAGGTACCAGTTCAACGCCACACACGCCGGTACTCACTTCTGGCATTCCCACTCTGGCATGCAGCGTGCTGATGGCGCCGCTGGAGTCTTCATTGTGAGGAAGCCGAAGTCACAAGATGCTCACGGCAGATTGTATGACTATGATAGGTGAGTTCTTATTTTTTATTGTGAACAGAGTGGTTTTCTCACGATGTTTTTATCGTTTTTAGAGCATTAGTGATGAAATAAATTGTACACTGAAAAGTGCACTCGTAAGTCGAGGCCGTTACCACTAAGCCACCACTGCACGCGTAATGTGACACCACATTGCGTATGTATTAATGTAGTTTAAAGAATTTTCTAGCATTTTAATAGACGTTTTTTGCTCAACTATCATATTATTGGTGTTTCCTTACGATTCTAAATTACGACCCGTTCTTCGCTTCACTACTTTATTATTGCTGAATTTTTAACATGTTCCCACCAATATTAAAGATACATTTTCGGAAGTGTCAACTGGTTAATTTGTCCCTGAAAATTCTGAGGTAAATAAAATGGACTGTTTTAGAGTCTACGGCAATAAGGCGTAGCACGTGCAAATAATAGTGGATAAATTATCCTAATGGCCAATGCCAACGGATACAGATCCGATTAAACCTATTAAATGTTCTGCAACGTCTCAAAGGGTTTTACAACAAAATCTATTTCGTAAAGGCCGTATCTTGTAACGAGTAAATCGTATTACTGTCAGCTTCCCTCACTAGTTTCGTCCTGAGGTTTCGTATGAGTCAATATTGGGAGTCTACAGAGAAAGGTGTGGACAAATAAACAACTGGTGAAGGTTCTACAGAAGTCAAAGTGTTTTGTTTGCTTGGCTATTTAGTTTTGTCTATATAATGTTCGCTGGCAATAAGATAATTTTTAGCACTTGATGTATGAATACTGAAGATACAAAAATAATAAGTATCAGCAGTTGATTGATCAATGAAAATAGTACTTTTATTGTTATTAGCTGTTTAGAGAACGTTGTGGATCCCTCTTTCTAATTTGTCTCTTACAATATTTATGTGTCGAAAGGAGGTGGCCTTAGCTTTGTTTAGAAGAAACAAGTCCGAACTATGGGAAACTAAATCTAATTAAATTTAATTGCACACAAGAATATTATAACTCCAGAAGACTTCCTAGAATAATTTTACAGGAATTTCTTTTCTGGTAGCGTAGGACCCGGTCGTTATCGAACCACCTCATGGTAGGTAGTTGGAGGAACACCATGTGGGTTTTAGTCAGAATACCCAAGTCTAGCAGACTCCTCCTTGTGGCGATGCTCGGTGGAATCTTTTGGTTGATATGATGATGATTATGATGAACCAATCTCCTCTCTTGCAGGTCTGAACACGTGATGCTAGTGACAGACTGGATCCATGACTTAGCTATCGCCATGTTCACCGACCACCATCACTCCAAAGGAGACAACAAGCCCCCGACGCTGCTCATCAACGGAGTGGGACGGTTCAAAGTCTTCAATGAAACCACGAAGCCTATGTATATGCAGGCTGCGAGATTTAATGTTGAACAGGTGAGGCCTTACTGCTTCAAGGCAAACAAAAGTAAAATTCTAGATGATTCCAGGACTTAAATGTAGAAATGTTAAAGTCATCGTTTTTTCAATGTGTGAGCGAGATGGAATTTGAAGCTAAATTATTTAAATCTTAATTTAATACCCTTAGCACTCGTTTTTAAAAAGTCCACGTAAACTTGCCGCGGCATGCCAAGCCTCCCGCGGTATGCTCAAGACTTGTTAAGATATCAACCAAATATATGGTTTCTAAGGCCCGTATTACAGAACGATGCTCGAGCACAGATCTCTGCTTGAGCATAGATTTAAAGCGATTTGATTGGTTGAAACAAGTGTCAATCTACGCTCAAGTAGAGATCAATGCTCGAGTATCATTCTGTAATACGAGCCTAAAAGTAATAAAATAAGACTCAAATAATTTTAGCTTCAAAAAGCAAGGCAAAATCCTTTGCCGTGCTGTGCCGTAAGCGACGGCCATAAAGTTAATTTTAAGTTAAGTTTATTCATTGTCGTTGTTTATTCTGTGTCGTGAGTTCCGTAACAAATATAAAAAGAATCGTAATTATATCGACCTAGAACAAATGTTTATGGCAAGAAGGTTCAAATATTCAAATATTTGATATTATAGGTTCACGTCTTCCACATGATCAACCAAATCTTTATCACTTAAACGTTTAAGCACTACCTTCAAAGAAATCACTCCTAACGATCCTATCTTATAGCCCACCAACTAAAAACACACCTTATTTTCAGGGTTACAAGTATCGTTTTCGTGTGATCAACGCGGAGTTCCTGAACTGCCCTATTGAGCTGTCGGTAGATGGTCATAACATCACGGTGATTGCTTCAGACGGCTACGACCTGCAGCCTATTACAAGTAAGTGATCATTGTAATAGTTACTGTAATAGCTAGATCAGAAATGATTGGTTAAGACTAGCTTTGCATTGGAAGTTCAGAATAAATGGAAATTGATTTTTAGGGTTCCATACCAAAATGGTAAAAAAGGAACCCTTATGGTGCAACTACTTATGTTATCGACTTGAAATTTCGGACCCCCACTCCGGCTCTCCGGCACTCCGGATGATGTCACTTGACCCAGTAGGGTCAAGTGACATATCATATGAAAGGGCTTGATCTGCCCATTTCAAAATATATTTTTATTTTATTTTATGTCTCACAGTTTTCGACATATGATGAAAAATGACCAAAAACATACCATTACCCCTTATCTCCGAAGTTTGCCGGGCGAAAAATCTGAAATAATTAGAGTTGATAGGAATTAACCCAAATATGGCACCAAAAATAAAACGATGTAACTAGTACAGTTTTTTCAAAATCATCAAAATTCCTTCACAAACAAACTTAGTTATGCGGTCCGGATTTTTTCACTTTATACGTCCAAAAATGATACGGAACCCTCGGTGCGCGAGTACGACTCGCACTTGGCCGGTTTTTTGAACTGCTGTAAAAAGTTAAAGATTGGGTGACTCTTTACAGGGTGGTTTCCAGTCTTCAGAAAACGCTTAGTTTTCATTGCATTTAGATGGTTTATGTCGATGACGTATATGACAATTTATACCAAAGAATTGGTTGTAGTTCTTTCACAAACAAATTCTTTTACATCTAGCGCAACGGCTTAATATTCGATGAATTGAATAATAATTTTGGTCTATAACATAACTCTTTATAAAAATTAAATAAAAAGATAATCTCAAGGTTAGCATAATCAGTTACAAACGAATAAACGATCCCTATCTCCATTCAAAGATAAGAGATCAAATAAGAATTCAAAGTCGAAACCCCAACATACACATAAAAGCAGAAAACATTAAAGACATTCCACGTTCACAGACCATATAAAATATAATGAATTGAAACGTCCATTAGAAGACACAAAAAACGCCCAGGACTCTCGCTTTGATATTTTTCATTTTTGTGTTCATTTACATTCAAATCTGAGGTTTCTTTTGTCGCTTGGCCCGGGGTCGTCTGCGCTATTTTTTCCTCATTACCCGCCTATCTCTTCATTCTTGGTGTTGCCACGAAATAAGAACATTCAGAAGAGCCACGCTCTTTCATACGTTAGAGAACTGTGAAGAAAAAAATCCTGCTGAAGGCGATTAGACAATAAAATAATGCACACGTAACTGACAAAAAATATTTAATGCTGCAAGCTGAAAGGACACGGCAGACGCCCATAGAACGCTGGGCCTCAGATTGTGTATGTCGGTACAGATATGAAATTAGTGTGGTGTGATCGAGTATTTCAAGAGTATTAAAATTCATTTATTATTTGTTTTTGTACGTAATTGGGTTAAAGAGAAATCTTCGTATTTGTGACAGTAAGGTTAAGTATGGTGTGAATGATGCAATGAAGTACAGCCCGACTAATGAGTTCTCAATTCAAAGGTTTTAGTTGCTGTCGTCATGATACTCTATGGAGGCACGCGCCAGGGTGCATGCACCCGTTTTTGTTTTATTATTTTTTTCAAAATGTTAACGTCATAATCATTTTATTACGTATTTATTTCCATTTTTTGGTTCAATTCTTAATCTCTAAGATAAATTAGGCAAAGAACAATTAAAATATATTTTTATTTTTGGTTAAGCTTTTATTTGTGTACCAAATCAAGTCCAAAACTGCCGACGTCCTTTATTCCTTGCCTTGAGTTAGGATGAGTAATAATTGGAAAACAACTTCCTACAAACATAAAAGTGTAAAACAGGACCTCTCCACCATAAGCCTATAAGCTTTTTGCTCTAGTACCTAATGTTCTAATCAAGCTACTTTTCCCATCATCATGAGAGAATCATTGAGCGAATCCTTACTTAGTTAGCGCTTGTCACTATCCAAACTACCAAATTTTCTCTAGCAAGCGAGAAAATAATTAATCGTCTGTAACTTCGTAACTAACTATACATTGGATAGGATATCTACGTTGAAAGTGCATGCAATCTGCCATGGCAGTAAATTAAACCAAACATAGTACTGGCCTTCTAAGCTTTACTTAGTAGTGTCACATTATAGCTTCGATAGCCCTAGGCTTTGTTTGAGCCCGTGTGGTAGTATTACTGGTTTTTAATCGTTTGTGCAAATTTGCTGGATTTGCGTTTCATGGCAGCAGATTTGTTATAGTAGATTTAGGTAGATGGAGTTGTAAAATATTTTTGTGAATCGTTATTATGATTGTGTTAAAGATTACATTATTGTTTAGTCTGTTTTGCATTTGTAATTTAAATAATCACTTAAGTGACTTTTGCATTTTGTAATTTACATTAATCACTCACGTTACACGTATGAGTATCAGATGCATTGCAGTTTATATGCGTCTTTTGAAAAGTTGTATTTTAATTTGCTGTTTGTTTAGTTACATTGTCATGGAACTCCTGCATCCTTAAAATGAAAGCCCGTCATCTCTTTTTATTACACGTTTTAATTATTCCAGTAATATGGTTAACTGTTGCTGCTACTATTCAACTTAATCTCAACTAGTTTAATTTTCCATAACAGCTAATTGACGTAAGTAGAATCTCGATGTCACAGTCATCTGCTACCTACAATCCTACATATAGTTAAGTTAGTAAAACTACTCACATAGCTAGCAAAACTCAAAGAGATAGGATAATTTGCGCTCGCATTAGTGCAGACACAGCGGATACGCTGTTATCGCATCGTTTGCAAACACACTAGTAACTTGCTTCCTCTAGGATTCCAACATGCTGGATATTGTTGGTCAAACAATTATAGCAGTACTGATGTAATGCGTATTACGAAAATATAATCTATAAGAGATATATTGGATGCAAAAAGTAGATAACAGAGTTAGAATAGTGTTATATTTTCTCTCTAAGAAAGTCTAGTCTAATAACAATGAACGCCACACAATCAATGTAATCACCACTTTTGACAAATAGATTGGTGATATGACTGGTTAAAACTGGATAAAACTCCTTATAACTTAAATCTTACAAAATCACTTAAAAAAGTAATTTTAGTATAACAATATCAAATATTACAATTTTGTTCAACGCTAAAAGCATTTCCCAATAATCCATTCGCAGCACAATCAAAAATTTAAAATAATACAATCAATCAACAAACCAATCGACTAATAGGAAAACAGCGAATCGAAAACTGGAAACTGAAATTCAAGTTGGGATAAGGGCAACGTTGAACATTGAACAAATTGTCGGGAATACAGCACTGCAAAAATGCATACATCTAGTTAACAAAGCAGAAGAGGGAAAATACGTAAAAAAGTTTAATTGAAACTCTTGTCGTCTCGTTATTAAATGCAAAATAGATTCATTCGTTGACTCTTCTGCGCGAAACTCGTGCGATAGGGTTGACTGCTTTTGGCACAATTCGGGTAGGTGGTTTATAAAAAAGGTTCTGGAGTATTGATGTTTTTGGCTGTGATATTATTATCAGTAATGAATGGACCACCCTCAGCAATGTTAAAGGCAATGATTTAATCAACAAGATCATCGCATTCGCATTCATAACATTTTAATACAGTCGCATCTTTCGGTAATAATTTTGCAGTGTCTTTGGATTGCTATCAATTAACTACATTTTCAAACGTTATATTAACATTTAAGTTTAATCCCTCTGCAATTAGATTGAGTTCCAAATTAATTTCAATATCGTTTCCAATATTACCTAAACCGCAAAGATATTTTCCCCTAACATTTAAACTTCAAGCTGCTGCAATATCTATTTGATCCGCCATTTGCATTTAGCGAGGCTCAACCCTATTCCCATTTATGTTCGGTCCACTTTTGCTTTATTAGATTATTCTAACACCTAGTCCCGGAAATGCTGATCAAACATTCATTGATTATTCAGTACCGGTCTCGTTTGCTTAGCTTTTGCTTGAAGCTCACATGAAGATTTTCTTAATTCTCCATTTTATCACGAATGAAAATTTAATGATTAAGTCTAAAGATTAAGCTAGATTTTGAGTCTAACGAGATTGCAGTTGGAATTCGTATAGCGTTTTAAATTTTATGGTGAACATTTTAATTACAAGAAATTTTCGTTTCATGATATAAATTCTAAAGTAAAAAAATAATTTTAATTAGACTTTTCTTTGAGAACTTTAATTAACAGTTTATTCAGTACTTGTCTTTTAAATGTTCAACGACGTCAAACAATAAATCAAATTCATCTACTCAATCAATCGCATTCTACGGACATAAGCCATACTGGACTAAAATGTTTCAATATCTTCATATGAAATTACTCAGTTCTTTACCTTTCGCATGTTATAACATTACTTATACACAACGTATTACAATTTTATCAATCCATTAGCTGTTCTACTATTCTGCAAAATCCTATCAAAGATCATACCCATGACCCAATATACAGATTTTAGGTAAACTCGTATACTACACTACACTTTTGTAGTGGCTGCTCATCTTCTATTTATGCAACAGTAACTCCATTTTCCTTGATTTTTCCCACTTCCACGGAACACGAGGTGTGTAATATTTTAAGCTTATCCCTCATTCTAGCCATACAAAACAGCCACAAAAACAACAGAACAGCAGAACAATACAAAAACTATAATTTGTTTGTGTAACACTCAAAATTTTGTATTTTCATAAAGTTGCAGAGGATTTTTAAAATAACGGTTGTTGTAGATGGCGCTTACCACTAGAATGGTCGGTGTTATGCGGTGAATTTCATGACGCGCTCTTTATTTTATTATTATTGTAGTCGGAAATATGTGGAGCTACAGCGTTCGTTAGAAATAAATTGTTGCAGTATTTCTCGTGTGGGTGGTTCTCGCGTTTTTGTGGCGCTATAATGGAATTGTGTAGATTGCCAATTGTTTTGGGTGCTTAGATTAGACCAGGGTCGATAATTTTTGAAACCAAAAAAAATTACAGTAGGATGAAACCCATTAGAAAAGGAGAGGAATATGATCAAAATGAAAGGAAAAATAAATTACGGTCGATCCGAGTTCGGGAAGTGGGAGGGGGTGAGTTTTTAAAGGTAAAAAATGGTTTTCCTTGATTTCCGGCAAAACTACAAGTCCTATCGAAAAAAGTTAAATGGCAAAGTTGTAGGTAATAAAAAGATCTACAACTTTTGTATTTGCAATTTTTTCACATAACCTCAAAATTTAGGTGAAAAATTCAAAAAACTAAGTTTTTGGTTTTTTATTTATATCTTTTTAATTTTTTTATTTTTTTTCTTCGAAATTTGGTGAAAACTTACCTTATTATGTCCCAAATACACTGTAATTTAATTGATTTAAAATATTTATTTTTTCGCCTTATTTTAACTTAATATCAAAAAAGCACCCTAATTTTCAATCGAAAATTCTGACGTCAAAATATCAGCTTTTTTCAAAAAGTTTGGGAGCTTTTTGTTCGTTGAAATATCTACTTTCTGATGGAGTAAAAAAAAATATACATTACTATAGGAAATGTTCTCAGAAAATGCAAAAAATTGAAAAAAACTCAAATTCGAATTTTTTTTTAATCATTATGTACAATTTCATCAAAAAAATATGATTGCTGCAATTTTTTTTAGTTAAAAAGTTTATTTATTTAATTAGAATTACATTCATGTCATAGAAAATCTCATAAAATATAATTAAACATGTAAATCGTACTATTGAATTTAGATACTTAATTATGATTACGTTATTCATTATATTTTTTTTTTCAAAAAATAAAGTAAATTTCTCACAATTCACTTAGAGTAACTCAGTCTGCACGTGTATTTTTAGAAACGATGTTGTACACTGCTCTGTATCTCGAATACTGGCTAACGTTTTTTCCAGCTGCTACGAAATAGCAGGTATGTAGTAAGGCCCAGACCCCTTCTCTATGAAATAACTTACAATGGGCTAAAATTTACCGAAGGTCACTCAGGTATATAAATTATCTTAAAACAGCAATAAATAGGCATCTAAAAATATTATTTAAAGAAGATTCTACAACTTTTTCAAAATATTGTAGATGTCTTATTAAATATTAACTTTATTAACTTATTTGTTTGTTAATTATAGAAGTATATTTCAATTTGCAATTTTGTCGTTTATAAATAAAACAAGAAATCTTACGTTTTTTGAGTAATTAAAGTGTAAATTTTAATAAATACCTCAAAATTGTACGTATAGATTAAAAAAATAATTTCGAATTTGAGTTTTTTTTTATTTTTTGCATTTTCTGAGAACATTTCCTATGGTAATGTATATTTTTTTTACACCATCACAAAGTAGATATTTCAACGAACAAAAAGCCCCTAAACTTTTTGAAAAAAGCTGATATTTTGACGTCAGAATTTTCGATTGAAAATTAGGGTGCTTTTTTGATATTAAGTTAAAATAAGGCGAAAAAATAAATATTTTGAATCAAATAAATTACAGTGTATTTGGGACATAATACGGTAAGTTTTCACCAAATTTCGAAGAAAAAAAATAAAAAAATTAAAAAGATATAAATAAAAAACCAAAAACTTGGTTTTTTGAATTTTTCACCTAAATTTTGAGGTTATGTGAAAAAATTGCAAAAACAATAGTTGTAGACCTTTTTATTACCTACAACTTTGCCGTTAAACTTTTTTCCATAGGACTTGTAGTTTTGCCGAAAATCAAGGAAAACCATTTTTTACCCAAACGACGGCAAACGACCATGTTATAAATAATGCAGGCACCTATTGTACTGTTGCGAGCTGGATGTGTCTTTTTTATTTGATATTTTTTTTTTTTTTTTATTACACATACTTATCTAGGTACTTGTTATTATTATAATTTTTTCTCGCATTTATATATTATATGTATATAATATATTATTAGTACATTATAAGTCATATCTATTTACATGAAACTGGTTACATCGGTTGCGTCACAAAGGGTTCAGTTGAAAATCAGCGTCAGGCACTCGTGGTCTGACATTATGCTGAACTGAACCTATTTGGCACAACTACTAGACACACAGTACCTACCTAACTTTATAAATCCTTTTTTTTTTTTTTTTTTTTTGTTCTTTCCATTTTGTTGTTTTTATTAATATTATTTTTAAGAATGTTGTCTGTGTGTCTGAAGGTTTTTCGTGCCGAATAAACTTTTTTTCTTTCTTTCTTTCTTTACCCTTAAAAATTCCCCCCCTCCCACTTCCCGAACTCGGATCGACCGTAATTTATTTTTCCTTTCATTTTGATCATATTCCCCTTCTTTTCTAATGGGTTTCATCCTACTGTAATTTTATTTCATTTTTTACCATTTTTGAAGGCTTCGGCCCTGGTCTAAGATTTGAATTAGTGCAAGGTGGGAGTTGGATAGTCTACGTACCTACACATGGTTAGTGGTTCTATTTTAGAATTGATCAACAAGGGCTTTTATTTTCAGATTCATTTGAATTCGATGTGAGTTTGGTCTATCAATAGCTCACGTTTCCATTTGCCAATTAAAGTGAATATGGAAATATTTGTTGGAATATTTATTGTGGTCTGTCAGGGAGCCTATTATAGAGTAGTGGACCAGTTTGAACTGACATTATTAATGTTGTTTTCTAGATTTGCGACAAATTAGAGTAATATTTAGTATTTATACTTCTAACTAGCGACCCGCCCCGGCTTCGCACGGGTGCTATAAACCTTCCTCTTGAATCACTATATCTATTAAAAAAAACCCGCATCAAAATCCGTTTCGTGGTTTTAAAGATCTAAGCATACATAGGGACAGACAGACTGCGGGAAGAGACTTTGTTTTATACAAGTAGTCATATTTCTTCTCATTAAGAACTATTTAAAGCTCTGTCCAATTATCAATTCTTAATTTAACCAGAGATTCATCAACCATTTTTGCTCTGTCTGTCCTTTCCCTAAATTATTCTACTCTTAATTACGTTTCCGAGTATTAAACCCAGCATCCATTAAAACAGTTTCTACCACACTGAAAAACACACTACCCAAAATAACATTAGCGGTCCTGCCATTACTGAACATTTTTGCGTCCCACAATTTTCCCAGAGTACACCTGTCCCGGGTTAAGTTGCCTAGGTCAAAAGGTAGCGGACCATCCCAGGGGTAACAAACAGGCTAACGAAAGCAATCAGAGGTCAAACATGAAAAAGGTTGAATATTTTTTGGCACCTTTGCTTCATGTTGGCATGTGTTTTTTTGGTTTTGAAAGATTTTCATGATTATGGTGTTGGCAAATGTGGGAATTTGAAAATGTTTGCCATGTCAACGGACTTGATGTTTTATTTTCTTTTTAGGGTTCCGTACCAAAATGGTAAAAAAGGAACCCTTATGGTGCGACTTCGTCTGTCTGTCTGTTTGTCTGTCTGTCTGTCACACCTACTTATTTCAGCAACTACTAAAGCTATCGACTTGAAATTTGGAAGAGTTATAAAGAATACTTGCCCAACTTTATTGCAAATGAAAAAAGTCAAAAAATATTTTTATTTTCATTGCAAAAGGGGCCGGAGTGGGGGTCCGAAATTTCAAAGTGGGGTTACTAGGTCAAGTGGCATATCATATGAAAGAACTTGATCTGCACATTTCAAAATATATTTTTATTTTATGTCTCACAGTTTTCGACATAAGATGAAAAATTTCTGAAAAAATACCATTCCCCCCACTTATCTCCGAAGTTTGCGGAGCGAAAAATCTGAAATAATTAGAGCTGATAGGAATTGACCCAAATATGGCACCAAAAATAAAACGATGTTCCTAACTAGTACAGTTTTTTCAAAATAATCAAAATTTCTTCACAAACAAACTTAGTTATGCGGTCCGGATTTTACGTCCAAAACTGATACGGAACCCTCGGTGCGCGAGTACGACTCGCACTTGGCCGGTTTTTTGATGTTTACCATTTCTTATTTTGTTTTGAACGTTACGTTGTGATTTTTAACGAAAGATTTTTTACTATTAATTAGTGTTGCTTTCCACTGCTTATACATTTTTAAATAGACACAACACAGATCCATATTTTGTATCTGAAAAATCTGTAGAAACCTCGGTTACATTATTGTATGTTTATACTAAACTGCTGCTTATGTGTACGTTGAATATATTTTTCAGAAGCTCAAACCGCACTTAAAACATATTCCAAAAGTCAACATAAACACTTTTACCCTGGACGTAAATCTGTGCAAGCAATATCCCAAATAAGCTGTATAGCGTACCTATCAAAAAATTTTAGCCTGCCAATTTTGTTGGACCATCATTTCGTCGTCCATCGTTCATCCAGCTAAAGTAGATCCACCAAACGTCTGTGTAACAGATCTGGCTCTTTGATCCTTCGTGCACATTTGAATATGTAAATTTCTAAAGGGGATGAGCACGAAAGCTGGCCAACTAAACGGCCATGCTGCCCCACTAGAATGTAATGTTGATTTTAATTCTAATATTATATTAGTTCAGCATTTCGAATAGTAGTTGGTTGAGCAAATATAGGATTTTAATTTACTATTCGATTGTTTTGATAGTTGCAAGGATACTCGTAGTTTTTTAGGGTTCCGTACCTCAAAAAGAAAAACGGAACCCATAAAGGATCACTTTGTTGTCCGTCTGTCACCGCTCACCGCTCACCATAAGTGGAGCTATTTGCTCATAGATGGCGCCACTAGAAGTATGCAGTAGCGCCATCTATGCTCAAGATATGATATATCTACTATGATGTAATAGTGGCATAGATGGCTATTGCATATTTCGGAACCCTCACGGCGAGAGTTGTACTCGCACTTGTCCGGTTTTTTTAGACTATGACCTTGCCGACCCTTTAAAATGAGGATTCGCTGTGCTTACAACGTAGGGGAGAAACAGGTCCACCGTTATTATCAGCGTGCATCTTCACGAGCTCTGGTGACCTTACTCAGCACAAAAAAAACAAAGAATAGTGCTATATGGCTGTGGTAGGTACTCTGTAAGGAGTAGAGTTTCAGTGTGTATGTCAATTTGAAGGCATTAATTTTGTGAAATGCATTTATATGCTAATGGAAATGTAGGGGATATAGAATAGAGTGCATTATTAGCTTATCCTCTCATGCAAGATAACTTTTATGAAGAGGGATAGGTTGGGATAATGCTATTGGGCAAAGAGCTTGCAACTAGCACTAATGGAATGTTTTGATTGGTTTTTGAGTTTTAATATGCTTGTTATCTACATCAAATTTTCGGAGAACCCTTCAACCTTGTTACCGGGCGAAATTATTGATTCAGAGAACTGTCGTTAACCACAAATACAACAATTCACTCATTATGTATTAGGTTCTGGTCAAATTGTATTCATGGAACATTATTCGGTTACAAACAAATGAGTGACAGGAATTCTAAATTGTAATACTAATAACTGCTTCAATTTAATCAATCCTTTCGGACGGTATGATGGACATAACGTTGTTGATCTAATTCGATTTAATTGTTAACTAACCACTGGTTTTATAATGAAACACGCTGGGAAAACTAATGACGGTGATAATAATTTATATCATTCTATTAAACAACGACTATATTCACCAATACTGAAGGCTTAATTAATTAATTTAAAGCTATATATAGCTATATTATTAATTTACATATTTTTTTAACAAAAGAAAAGAGGGTGATTTGTTAACAGTAGACAAGGATGCTAACACTAATCAACATAATATCGATACACACAATACTCTTACGGAACCTAATAAGTGACTGACTGATCTATTTGTAGTCAAAAGTACAGACTCAAAGCTAGAAGAAGTGAACAAACCCACTAGATTGAATAAATTCAAACCACATTTAGTTTGAATTCCCCCTACGCTACCTAGTAACATATACATACCTATGTATCTACGTTTCCGTTCCGTTCGACGGCTAACTTTTTCCAATCTCCTAGATAGGAAATTTTAAAATGTTTATTGGAAAATTCAACTTATCCGGACATTAGTAAATGTGGATACGATTGAGTTGAAAAAACGTTGTTGTCGAAAGTTGAGAAAAACATTGGGATTATCAAGTGGCTTGCTAGTTTTTATTGAGTTTGCTAACGATTCCATTTTTGTGATTGGTCTTCGTTTCTGATTTGGGAATGTGTATATTATTATTTTCTTCTCATGCATTGCCAAAAAGTATAAGCCTCTATACAGTTTATTCCCTGTCTACAATATCCAAAAATATTTAATTAATCGAATTAACAGAACTGTAATTATCTCAACGATGAAAGAAAGCATTTCATTTGTTCTACGCACACTTCAGTAAGATAATAAAGCCAACATAAAAGCCACTTAACATAGAAAAACAAAACAACATCTCGAAACAGCCAGCTTCTCGGAATACAATTGTCTTCAAATAAGTTAGTACATTCATAGCTGCTCGAAGTTTTCTTCATGCTAGTGTAGATTATCATCAGGTTGTAGCTTATCACAAACAAAACAATCAAATCAGTGCTAAAAGAAAGTCGTGTACAAAGAACGTGTTATCTCCAAAAGATTATCTCGGTACTAGTGGCGGACTTATGCCGAAACCGAATTTCGAGAACGTGACGATTCGGTTATTTTTCGGCTAAAAAAGGATTTGTTTGTTATGGGTTTACACATAAACGGCTTATCCAATTGATATACAAGCTTTGGCATCGTGTAGTTTATATTTCCTTTATATTGTATACAATGAAAGTTAATAAATATTATGGAGTAGGTACCTTTGTGGTAAGTCGACATTTATTTGTATGGATTTGTTTGTCAGTTTTAAAATATTTACCTACTAAGGCTTCAGTAAATTATAATAATCAACAAATGTAATATTAGTAAATAAATAGAGAGTTCTCGAGCTTTGATTTAGAAATTTAGATTAATTTCTAAGGCCTTCCGTTTTGTATTTGACTCAATATTTACTTTAGATAAATTGGGAAAATCAAACATTAAAGTGAAGTGTTTTTGAAATATTTTAATTTGAATTGATTTTATGTAATCATAAATTTTTCGTCACCAAAATCAAAGTAATTGGCAAGCTACGAATTGAGGAAAACAGACTAAAAAAGTTTTTTTCAAAATAATAATATTGCAAAAAATCAAATTGACTTTCGGGTTTCGGCCTCTCAAAAACAACATCCATCACTATTTCTTTAGTGACTAAATAAAGAACTCATCGTATAGAATTTATTTTCTGAGAGGAGTATTAAGAATTAATTAGTTTCGAGTCCTTATTCCGCGACAACAATTAGTGTCTGCTGTAACGTATTAGACTACTCTAGTGAAATAATTACGTTGTTAGAGTAAATGGAATTTTAGTGTGGCGGTTTTCCATTTAGATGTTTATGTCATATAAACGTAGAGAGGAAGGCTGATTCATTTAGGTTGAGGGAATAGTAATTAATATCCATGATAGACTTAGGATGTGATGATATAATGTCAGTTGGAGGAATTCTGTACTAATCTGCGATACACCAACTTGATTCATTGTTAGATATTTTCAAAGGATTAGATTTGTTTTTATGTTGGATAGGCTTGCGTATGACCACTATCTCATTTAATGTTCGGTTGCAATTTATGTTTATCATAACTATTCTTGTTATCAACTATCTAGTTATTTCCTTAAATTGGTTGGCTTCCAGTCTAACTAAACTAAATGCGGGTTAGTATCGATATTTTACGTGGAGCGAGTGCCATCTGACTCCGCAACCCAATTATATTCATTGTAATTTTATTATACATTCTTCAATAAATTCAACAAATTAAAGTTTTTTCAAACAGCATGGTTTCCTAAAGACTCACTTTTATAAATTATATTCACTTTCACAATTATAAATGCTAGATTTCCTCAGCCAAATATATCATCAGTTCCCAGAATTGTAACTTTTACAACTTTTACTCCAAAGTCTTTAACCATTACGAGATTAGCTGTTCCTATATTAACTTCACATAAAACAACAATGTTTCCTTTATCCAAACAACTCAATTCGAAGTTTGTGTGCGCCATTCCCTCTGAGATCATGACTTTACCGCAATTCAATTTACTTGGCGGAACGCATGAGGAAATGAAATACACGCGGATGTCAAAGCTTTTAGTGGAACATTTTATTAAGTAGATGTTGACGGCTTCTTTTCATTATGATCTTAGTGTAATTAGTCGATTTACAGTATGTTGTGCGTAGGTAGTACGGTACCTAATAACTTTATAAAAAATGCTTTTAATTGAGGTTTTATGTAGGCTTATGATAAACATTTGTTTCGGTGCTAAGAAATCTTTATCAAGCAACGTAAAATGGACTTGTAAAAATTATATTGTTTGAAAATGCGTCCTTTCTCAATAAATTAAATTAAAAATATCACCCACAGTAAACTAGATAATCTAAGCATAATTTCATCTATAAAATAATGAGAAATTGAAAAAAATATTAAGAATTCCATCGAACTGATTGAAAAGAAATCACCGAGCTCAATTCGAACAATTCAAACTAAGCTCAAGCTGAACTCGAAGTAAAGAAATAAGATAACACCAGAGGAAATACAATTTAAAATAATAACCTCACTTCAACCACCACTGAAAGTTACGGAGCGCAGTTCAAATAGCGCTCACAATAATTCGCGCTAAACTTTTTACTTGAAGTTCGGCAAAATCCGCCATATTTGAAGTAGCAGTGAAGCATGATTTGAACTTCATATCAAAACGAAATGAAAACGGCAAACGAGTTTGAAAAGGACAGAGCTATCGAAGTTTTTAACCCTTGAATTCACTGAAAATCGTAAATTGGCACTGGCTATTGATTAGTTCGGCAGTCGAAGGGTTTTTTTTAGAAATCTGAGAACAACACACGGATTTGTTTGTACTCATCAATGGATTTTTAGGATTCGGATAATTACGGGCGTGAATGTTGTATTTGATTGTAGTTTATACAGGTTTACCTTCCTTACGCCTTTATTTATCAATGGGTTTCGCCAGTTATGTTCAAGTTCCATATAATAGGGGGCATTATTACCATCAACTGGGCACAGATCCAGACTCTCCGGGGTACTGCTGAATATTTCCTGATAGAAAAACCGGCCAAGTGCGAGTCGTACTCGCGCACCTAGGGTTCCGTATCATATTTGGACGTATAAAGTGAAAAGTAAGTAAGTTTGTTTGTGAAGGAATTTTGATGATTTTGAAAAAACTGTACTAGTTAGGAACATCGTTTTATTTTTGGTGCCATATTTGGGTCAATTTCTATCAACCCTAATTATTTCAGATTTTTGGCCCTGCAAACTTCGGAGATAAGGGGGAAGGAAGGTTATTTTTTTGGACATTTTTCATCATATGTCAAAAACTGTGAGACATAAAATAAAATGAAAATATATTTTGAAATGTGCAGATCAAGTTCTTTCATATGATATGTCATTTGACCTAGTAACCTTGAGTAACCCCAATTTAAAATTTTGGACCCCCACTCCGGCCCCTTTTGCAATGAAAATAAAAAATATTTTTGGATGTTTTTCATTTGCAATAAAGTTGAATAAGCATTCTTTATAACTGTTCCAAATTTCAAGTCGATAGCATGAGTAGTTGCTGAAATAAGCAGGTGTGACAGACAGACAGACAGACAGACAGACAGACAGACAGACGAAGTCGCACCATAAGGGTTCCTTTTTTACCATTTTGGTACAGAACCCTAAAAATCAAGTAGTCGCGCTTGCGATCACTAAACCAACGAGGTAGTCTTTTGTTATTTAATTATAACCTGTGGTATGTTTGAATATGTTTTTAGATTAATTGTCGCTTTTTGTTCGTCAGTTCAAGCGTCAGAATTAGGATTATAATTTATTTTTATTGACAGAATTACAACCGTTCTCGATTTAACCTCACCAATCACCATTGCTTCATATTTTAGCATATGTGAGTGGTTGACCAAAAAGGGACCTGGAGGGATTGGAAACCGTTATTTTTTTTTTTGAATTTTTTAATCTGTGGTCTTTTAGCTTTGTTTTGGTCTAACCAGAATATTTTTAGGTGCCTTAGTGTTTTTTTTATGATTTTTTTTGTGAGCCGTCGCAGTTTTGGAAAAATTACACCTTACACACAGCGCACACTAGTTTTTGTGATGTCAGGTAGTGGATACAATCAGTTTTATTGTACTTTTAAGGTTATCTCTAGTGCAACGAAGTCTCTTTATCGTGTGCAGGTCCAAAAAGACGCTCGTACTTGTCAGAAAGTGACGACGACGCTACTCACCGCAAACACGTGTTGACACTCACTAACGAAGTCGCATACTGACATAAAACATGCCGCGCCCCCCGCCCGCGCACGAGTCGAAACTTGTTTCTACACGAGATTTCAAACGCGATTTACTCGAAATCAATTATTTTCCCTTGAGGTCCCTTTTTGGTCAACCACTCACATATTCAATTTGTCTCTCTTATCCATTTACTCGATTCCATTTCTTTCTTTCCTTATTTTCCTTTTAAATTATTCAGTCAGTATTTCTGTTTTATGCATACATCGATTTTTTAGAAGACTCCTGAGTCCTGTTTTAAAGGGCAGGGTTTATAAAAAGTTTTTCGTTACATTTTCGGATCGTACCGTAAATTCTGACCGGTTTTATTCGTGAACCACGTGAACGCCAAATCTTATTTGGAAAGAGGAAAACAGAATGAAATCGGACTATAAGATTATTTTTAGGGTTCCGTACCAAAATGGTAAAAAAGGAACCCTTATGGTGCGACTTCGTCTGTCTGTCTGTCTGTCTGTCTGTCACACCTGCTTATTTCAGAAACTACTTATGCTATCGTCTTGAAATTTGGAACAGTTATAAAGAATGCTTATTCAACATTATTGCAAATGAAAAAAATCCAAATATATTTTTATTTTCTTTGCAAAAGGGGCCGGAATGGGGGTCCAAAATTTTAAAGTAGCGTTATTAGGTCAAGTGACATATCATATGAAAGGGCTTGATCTGCACATTTCAAAATATATTTTCATTTTATTTTATGTCTCACAGTTTTCGACATTGATGAAAAATGTCCAAAAAAATACCATTCCCCCCCCTTATCTCCGAAGTTTGCGGGGCGAAAAATCTGAAATAATTAGGGTTGATAGGAATTGACCCAAATATGGCACCAACAATAAAACGATGTTCCTAACTAGTACAGGTTTTTCAAAATAATCAAAATTCCTTCACAAACAAACTTAGTTATGCGGTCCGGATTTTTTCACTTTATACGTCCAAATATGATAGGGAACCCTCGGTGCGCGAGTACGACTCGCACTTGGCCAGTTTTTTTAGAATCGTGTGGGTGCTTCTGTGTATCCGCCAAACGGGAAATCGTACTCACTCCATAAGGGAAAATAAGTTTTACCCCTATTTGCCTTTATCAGGATTTGGAGACTATCCTCAAAAGTCCAATATTCGATGTAATAAGGTGTTGGGATAAAAAGCCCAAGATAATAACGGTTGCCCACGTAGATTTTCCGTCTTTATGCAATAACAACAAATCTTATGAATTGAATGTTGTAAAGCACGTAAAACTGTGTCGTTTGCGATAGACGGACGATGTTGACAGATACCAGAGCATCTAAGTATCTTCTACAAGGAAAACCCGATAGCCGGAGACTCGTAGGTACCTACGTAAAGAGTTCAAATCGTTCGAGTTCAAAAATCTAGTCAGATAAACTCGTAAATAAATACGTAAGCAAAACTGTATGCCAATAACTGTATGGTATTGTCCAACATTATCCTTTTCAGCACGTCTCTATACAACTAAACCAGAACAAAACTTAAGACGATCCAATAAAGCCGTTCCTATTATATCAGATTCGAGATAAGCTTGACATTCAATTGGAACCCGGCAGAATCCTGCTTAATTCCAAGCATTGCGAGCACCTGTAATCCGAGGCAGTCCTCGGCTATCCATAACCACTGGCCGTCGCAAAATCCTATTGCGTCTTTGTTGCTTTGTCTAGTTCAATTTGTACGGGGACTTGAGACGAGGCAATCGAAATGAGATGTCTAGTTGGTTGAGACGCTTGATTTTGAAACGTGTTGATGATTTGAGAGATAAATTTATGGTTGGAACAGAAAATGCAAAAAAACCGGACATGTGCGAGTAGGACTCGCGCCTTGAGGGTTCCGTACAAACTTATTAACCGTATTGAGGTACGGAACCCTAAAAATGTATGCTACAAATAAATGACAAAATAATAAATTGCCATGTATCTAAAAACACCGCTCACATCCAGTTTTAAATAAATAATGACATGTAAAAATGTTGTTAATAATAATCAATTTACAAAATAAATATTATTATATCATTTAATTTGTATCGGTACACATAGGTATTACTTGCCAAAAAAAAAATGTTTATTCCATGCATTCAAGTTTGTTGTTAGTTTTATTAGAAATATGTTGAATTACGAATATTTAGTGGATATTGTCCGTTTGACGGTACGTTGAAAAGGTTTTTATTAAAAGTTCCGAGGGTAACCCTTGTAATTCATTTATCAAACAAAGTGGAAACTTCTCCAAACAATTACCCAATATTCAAGTAAAAAAAAAACCTTAATATGATATAAAAAGTCTACTGCTTTTAAAAGTACTACATAACAGTCAAAGACATTGACTATGTAAAATCTACTAGTTGACTCGTCCTGGCTTCGCACGGGTAAATTTTAGTTTATAAACTAATTTCATGATACTTATGTATAATATTACGTTAGATATTTCTCCTCCTGAAGCTAGCACGAATGTTTGTTTGTGAAGTGTGGCACACACGAATTTCGCTCCTATGAAGCAATCTCACAAATTATATATCGAACCACTCCGTCGCGCGTTGATAATATCGTGTTATCTTAAACTTTACGTTAATTAAACTGTACGTCCAAATAACATACAGTAAACGGAAAAAATCATCTCCATTAAATATTTGTGATGATGGAACTATAACTTATTTTGATAAGGATTAGTATTTTATTGACAATAAACGTATATTTAAGATTTTCTTATTTGTTTCAGCAACATCACTCGTAACGTATGCGGGAGAGCGTTACGACTTCATTTTGGAAGCCAACAATGAAATAGACAACTATTGGATCAGGTATCGCGGTCTGATGGATTGTGACGAAGTGTAAGTACCTACTCTTTTATTTCGCCTCGTATAACAGTACTGTAAGTTAAAGGTTTATGTTTAAACTAGCTTCCGCCCGCGGCTTCGCCCGCGTTTTCCGGGATAAAAGGTAGCCTATGTGTTATTCCAGACTATAATCTATCTGTGTGCCAAATTTCATCCAAATCCGTCCAGCCGTTTCAGCGTGAAGGAGTAACAAACATACACACACACCCACACACACACGCACAAACTTTCGCATTTATAATATTAGTAGGATATGTACAAGTATTGTATAAAAATGTTGGAAAGAAAAATCTTAAAGAGTGCTCCAAAATTTTTAATATCGTTAGAATCCAAATTGTTATCAAAATCTGAAAATCTGAATCTGAAAAATTTGAATCTGAAAATCTGAATATCAAAATCTGAAGTTTTTGGAACTATAGCAGCCAGTCTATTCTTGAAACTAGATCAAATAGTAGACAGTCACATGTAATATTAGAAGAACTACGCACCTGAGATATTTATTTGTGGTAGGTACTTAACACAATTTCTTTTAAATGCAGATTCACAAAGGCGAAACAAGTTGGTGTCTTGCACTACGAAGGAGCTATGGATTTGGAGCCTCCGGGCGACCCTACATGGGAAGAGTTGCATAACGAAGGATTGGTAAGTTTATTATTACAATATACTCCTGACGACTTAGGCCATGTTGTTTCATCTTACACTTACGTATCTGTAACCGTCAAATATGGCGGCTTGTATGACAATTTCATACTGACTTAACGATTACGTACTGACTTACGAATACAGATGGTTTGAAGCAACCCGCCCTTAGTCTCACATAGTTTAGTCTTACACGGGAGATAATGTATCTACCAAAGAGCCCACTAGCAGAGGCGATATTTTCGCTACAGGTACTTTGGAAAGGAATTAGAGTAAAAATTACCTTATGAGTTCACCCGTTAAAATTACTTGCGATCCGTTTCAGATTCATAGGACCAGTTACGAATAAGTCAAACTTTACGAATGGTTAGAAAAAGGCATTAGGCTGTCTCCTGCATTAAAACGCTTCTAAAAGCAAAAAACTGCGCAAAAAAAGGGACACAAACATAATTTCAAAACACCTTCCATTCAACACCATCCAAACTACCTCTCCATGCAAATATTTAAATAATAAATTCAGTAAAAGCGCCATAACATTGCTTATTCAGCACTACTGCCGCACAAAGTCACATTTTAACCCTATAAAAGTGTATTGGGTACCGTTTCTATACATCGATGTACAGAATCGCACCCTTGTATGTCATAAAAACTTAAGGATAGTGACTTCCCTTTATCTTGATATGACAGCTTCCCTACGGTTATCAAAGATACGCATAATAAAGTGATATTTATGACCGTCTGTTTTGGGGTTTGCCCAGTTGTTGAAGAGGGGACCAAAGTTTTTATGGCGAATGATGGTATTATAAAATTATATAATTTAATAGATAGTCCCGATGATTATTTTTACTTGGTCTACTAGTTTAACCAGATCTATTAATCAGAAAGCGTTGTTTTTCTACCGAGAAACTATACTCCTTTTAATATGACTTAGAGAGAGTGGCCTACCAAGACACCTTACCTTTGAACCATTCCTTCGAGTATCAACTCAACTTTTCTTTTAGTTTAGTTAGGTTCATATAATTAAGGATTATACTGTATTGAATCCCTGCTGAAAGCAAACACGTTGTTTATATCTTTAAAAAATGCTCAAATAGGTCTTATTTACCTATCTAATTTTATATGAAGCAGCGCATTCGGAATACATTTTGCCCCCGAGTTATCAAAATTAAGAAACAAAAACACATTTAAATGTGAGGATTTTGAACTATTTGGAAATGTAATAAATGCAACTGTTTTTGCAATTGTTGAATTTAATTTTGCATTCAAATTAGATACTATGCGTTTCACAGTAATAATATCATTTGATATGCTATGTAATAACGTGTTATTAGACATCCAGCTAATTGTATACCTGCTACTTAACGTGCATTAGCAAATCAGAACTGAGAGAGCTAGCTACGACAATCACACTGATGAAAATGTAATTATTTCTCATGAATCAGATTTAAACCTATCATTCATGGTCAACTTCGTTGACGTTTGTAATGAATTTAATATTTGATACTTTAACATTTTGATAGTTTTAATCGAACCATTTCGCAAAATAAATTCGTTTTAAAACACAACCATAAGAAATTACCCTAAAAAGCTGAACCCAAATTACGTGCACGTAATTTAACAGGACCTAAGAACTTTCTCATTCATTAACCCTTTTCAAGACCAAAGTTTTTGCCTACTTTTTTCCAAGTTTTTTAAGGAATAGGACCAGCTGATTCAGTTGGAAAACTTGATAATTTACTGCGGTAACTTGTCACGTTGCCCCTTAGTGGACTTAGAACTTACTAGAACTTAGAGACTTGAAGCTCTGAATATCAGATGTGGTTGCTATAGATCTCTGCGCTAGTGTGTTGGGATCTGAAGCTATTGGGATTTGTAGCGTTAAATTTTTCGCTGGGGGTCTGAGAACAGCGAGTTGTTTAAATCTTTCATTTAGCGAATTTTCCCGTACTCCTTTGAAACTTTGTATTATATTTGCTTCAAGTTATATGTGTGTATTGATTGTGATATGTGATACCGCATGATAGTTAGAGCGGTGCTCATGTTTTCTTCTTTCATCTGGTCTTCTTCGTGTATTGTCTCTTGTGTCACTTTCTCTTCGTTAACATCATTGCTATCATCACCCGCTTCAAAACCCGTCTCTTCCTTGGTAATATTAAAAACGATATTTGCATTATTATTATTTTTCGAGGCTATAATAGTTTTAAATTTTTTCAACCTTTTGCCCATTCATCCATCATGTACATCTTATTTTACCTTTAGCGCCTTACAAGGGCTTGTCAGTTATCACTTAGTTTAAGGCCACAGTATTGTAGACATAGAATGTAGATCAAGACGAAAGCTGATATCGATTGTAAGACGAATATTCCAAACGTCTTGCGATGTCAGCATCTAAGTCTAAGATATTCTCTAAATTGCTTTGCTGCATAACGGTAGGTTTAGGTTTATTCTGAAATTGTATCTGAATCGATTCTATAGCGATTTATGGCAAAATATCTCATTACAATCGCACATTGAATTCAGTATGATAATATCACAGTATTATCTGACTTAGCGAAAAATCAGGCTATAAAGGCCCATAGAGAAGAACCTACTCTCACAAACATGTATAAAATTAATTGCTAACCTTGTGTTTGTTGTATGGTATCGCGTCACCTCCCACAAACATCGATACACTCACTCCAAAATTATTCGATTTTGATATCGAAAACTAATCATTGAATAAGTCAAAACAAATGGTGCGTTGAAAATTTACGGAAATCAAAAATACGTTAATGATGTTTATAAAGCAATCTCTAATCAGAAACATAGGTGGAGAAATTAGGTAAAGTTTTCCAAAATATTACCAGTAGATAATATTAGGTTTGTGACCGTAGAATCTAACTTGAGAGCTTGAATACTCATACTCTTATTCCAATAAAAAATAACACGGTTCTTACAATCATGTTTCAAACTACAGAGCAGATTCCCAAGCTCATGCCAGCTAGCATCGTTTAAACGGAGATGGCAGTGTGCTCATTAGCTAGCGTGCATATCCATGATATTTTGAAATTCGGCCGGAATTCTCGTTTGCGCGGTACGAGCGCCGTCTGTCAACCACAACCGTTTGCTAAACCAGATTTTCATAGTACGATGTTATGTTAACGACGTGTTATAATCCTTTTGTCTTACGACATGCATGATGAAATTGATAGGTAGAAGTACTGTAGTTTTTTCTACCTTTTTGCATTGACAAGCAGTAATTTCAGTAAGTTGCTTGCGAGTTTCTACAGCAATATGTGTCTCTTAATCGATTCTTATATTGAAAGATTGTAAAAAACGAATGGTAATCTTAGTAATCGTTACTAGTTTCCAAAAAAAGATTTCTGCTATTCTCTAGACCTAATTCCTTTATAGTAACTCCTACAGTAAGAAAAGCATTGACCTAATTCTTAATAATAAGTTCGGCTGCCAAGTAATTCGAGACTCCTACCCTACAATCAATTTCGTAGCAGACTGACGAGACCACTACCGCAGTGTAATGTACGAAAAAACTATAGGATAAGCCTCTTATCGGCAGAACGACGATATTAGGCAGGTCACAAAATCAAATCGCCTGCAGATGCGGTAAAATTATCCCTTCAGCGTAACGACGCAGTGCTAGTGAGCTGGCGGAATGCCAGACACTATCAGCGAAGGCTTTGCATGCAACGATTAGAATAATGTACTGGTTCCAAGTAAAATATTCTGGAGTTACTATCTTGGAGTAGGTTTCTTTGGAAGATTGATTGGGGTAATGTGTTTGAGTTTTAGCCCAGATATTCAGTTGAGTGATGTTTTTGACCAGGATTATCATGCATTGGCTACTTTTGTATACATGTCATAAACATTGTATGGTAGAGTAACTGAATATACCAATTTGCAAAATAAGTACTGTAGCCTTTTCACCAAAAGGCTACTTTACTTATTTTCCAAATTACAGCTGCAAATGGCCTATCTTGAGACACAAACGGCTATGAAATTGAAGTTACTTTCGGGGTTACTATTTTTATCTAAAACTTTAATGTAAGTAAACGTTTACATAAGGATAATACCGAACCAAAAAAATAATAGAGAGCTGCGCGTAGACTGTGCTGACACGATTCGTGCTTATGATTTTAATTTTTGGTGTCAAAAATGTATTTATTATTTCAACAATATACACTCAGCGGCAGATAATGTGGCCCAAAAATAAATATCACTCAAACTTTTTTATTAAGTTAAAATATGTGGCTTTTTGAATTGTGTTCATTAGTTAATCGATTCAAACTAAAAATTTAGATGAACATTTTGCGAAAAAAGCTTGAAATTTGGTAAAAAACGGAATTTTAATGAAAAACCAGTTTTTAACAAATTGCATTACTAAGAAAACAATGAAATTAACAAAAGAAACTTAAAAAAAACTTAACTTAATGGCGTGTATTACCGCTTCTAGCTCTGATGACTGCCTGCATGCGTTCAGGCATACTTTGCAGGATGTTTTTGATGTCTACTTGAAGAATTTCCTCCCAAACTGCCACTACAGCAAACTTCATCTCTCGGAGTGTCTCTGGTGCATTGGGCTATGCTTTGATTCATCTTTTAAGCATGTCCACGAGATGTTCAATAGGATTCATGTCTTGGCTACGAGCAGGTCATGGTAAATTTTGAATACCGACAGCATATAAGTAAGATTCAACGCTGGCAGCGACGTAAGCCTCGCGTTGTAATGAATTAACAGGAAATCCTCTCTATAAATAAAGTCCACGAAGGGCACAACATGATCCTGAAAGATCTCTTCAATGTACCTCGCTGCTGTCAGGCGCTGATCCACGATGACCAACTCTGTATGAGCTTCCGAACACACTCCTCTGCATACCTTAACTGACCCACCATGATAACTGACTGTTTGACGTGTAGTGATGGAAAATAAGCGTTTTCCACGACGTCTATACACTCGTTGACGACCATCTGGTGCTCGTGAAGCCACTCTACATTCGTCTGTGAACAAGACTGCTCCATTGCTCGGTGGTCTAATTAACATGTTTGCGGGAAAATCTTAACCGTGCTGTTCGATGGTCTCTCTCCAGTTTGGGCCCACGTGCTGGCCTCTGGGTATGTAAATCGAGTTCCGCCATCTTTCTTCTTATTGTACGCTCACTAAAAATGATACCTCGAGCCACCTGAAGCCGCCGCCAGATCTCGACAGCAGTGAGAAAACGGTTTTTCAACACAGCTAAGATGATAAATCAAGCGTCGCGGAGGGTGGTGCACCGTATTCTGCCACTTTCAGGTCGCCGCGTGTACAGACCAGTGTTTCGATATTTCTTGAGGGCAAATCTTAAGGTTGTACGTGGTATGTTGAGAATTGCAGCCACTTCACGTTGTGTTCTTCCTTGGTCGGTTAACAAAACCGCCTGAGCAACTTGAGCAGCTGTAAGTGGCATCTTCTAATTTTTACTGAACTCCTAATTAATCACTAATCAATAAGAAATCAAAAAACCGTAAGATTTTCCACAAGAAAAAGTTAAAAATGCTTTTGAACTAACGTCCCTGATTAGCGTTCAGTGCAGTTCTAACACAAATTTTACCAAAAGTCAAAATTTACCTTTTTAAATGTCAAAGTAACTCCTCAAATACACTAAACATTCCATTTGACACCTACCCTCATTCAATCTTTGTTATAAAAATGCTTTGTTAATTTTCAAACACACAATAAGAGTTTGGGACACATTATCTGCCGCTGAGTGTATTAATAAGAAATTCACAAGGGAATAGTAAAACTTAGGTATCTTAAAAAACCCGCCAAGTGTGAGTCGGACTCGCGCACGAAGGGTTTCGTACCATTATCTATACAACATTTGACACTTATAACCTTTATTAAGATCGTGAAAAAAAACGGCAAAAAATCACGTTTGTTATGAGAACTCCACTTAAATATTTATTTTATTCTGTTTTTATAGCATTTGTTGTTATAGCGGCCACAGAAATACATCATCTGTGAAAATTTTAACTGTCTAACTATCACGGTTCATGAGATAGAGCCTGGTGACAGACGGACAGACGAACGGATAGCGGAGTCTTAGTAATAGGTAGCTTAGTTTTACCCTTTGGGTACGGAACCCTAAAAAATATCACTTATAATATTATAACCATGTTTGCTTATAATATTTTGAATAAATAGTCTAAAAAAATGCTTAATTTATCATTGATTACAACATCATTTATTGCTTTAAATAAAAACTAACTAGAAAATTCACTAGGTAAAGGAGAAAATGACTAAATATTTTTTTACCTTTGCTTTTTTATACCACCGACTTCCGAAACTACTTTTTTAGGAACACGTTTAATAATACAAATCAGTCCTTAATATTATCGCTCTTTTAATTCAAATTCCTACTTCAACGGATTAGGCTTAGAGAAAGCTCCAGCGAACACGCACGTACGTGTCTCAGTATCGAAGAGCGCGAACATAAATGGTCTGTCGGCTACGAACTCGTGGCCTACAGCGCTCGGGACGCCGGTGGTGGTGTTCGAAGCCAGGTTCACGAGACCAGACAGCAGGTCTGTGCCGACGGTCGGAGGGGGTTCCACGCCCCGACTCCCAATCCTCACGGATACTCGCTGAATCAAACCGCCAGGCATCGCCGGGGGATTTGACACGTATCTGCAAATAAATCATAGTTTCACGATGAAACTATCTCCTTTCAAAAAGTGTGTAACGGACTCCAATGTATTGGTATGTCTCAAATTAAATGGGAGACCTAAGCCTGCCACAATATTATGGCGGGCTTAGGTTAGTTATTAGGTATATACCTAACGGTTCAAAATAATGCTAAAACTTTTGAAAACGATTTTTATGCATTATCATATCATCCAATTCTCAGCTATATTTTAAGTCTGTCGCTCATTGGGTTAATTTAAAATCGATTGCAAAAATTTTTACCGAACAGACTACTTACTTTTATACTTTTTTACTTTTATACTTTTCTTGACCTACACCTTTGGTGTAGGTCAAGAAAAGTATTAATAAGACGGAACACGTTTTGAGATAATATGTATTACACTAAAAGCAAACGTGATTAGTAGCCGTATGGTCTAACAAGACTTTTTTTTATTAAAATTAGGTAGATTGTTTTGACGTCATGCGTCGGTGAGATAACTGTGATTAATCAATTAAAAGAAGACATGCTCACTTGGTAGCTGCTGGGTCTCTCCAGAACTCTCGGACACCAGTTTCTTCTAGTGCAGGCCGCAAGTCGAACTCGGAGGACAACTGGAACTTCGGCACTGCCACGTCTAGCGGGAAAAAACTCATCTGCAGCATGGCAAATATCTCCAGGATGGAGCCCATGAATATGTTGATAGCGTCCTTTAAGATGGCGTTACCAGTACCGACAGCTATCAGCATCGTGAACCGGCCATCAATACCGACGGGCAGCTCTATCACCTTAGCGCTCATGAACGGAACTTGAGCCAATCGGACTTTCTTCCGCAAATGCATCATGTCAACAGTTCCGAGTTTTTGCCCCAACTCGTTGAAGAACGGTTGGCTTTGTATACTCGCTTCTGGGAAAGCTGTCGTCCAAAGCCCTTGATAGTCTAAAGAGTTCAGGAGCATAGAATTCCCTTTCAGTACAATATTAGAGCGTGTTCTTAAGAAATTGCGAACCAGCTGAGAAGTCGCCTCTGGATTTGCCTTAATCGGTGCAAAGGCGAAGTTCAAGAGTCCAGCGGACCGCACCATTTTACCCCAAGAACGTAAAACTCCGAGTCTTTTATCAAGGACCAGGTTTCGTCGTATTCTGAAAGACTGGCCCCAGTCAGGTACTTCTACGCGCGTGGCAATGTCATAAAATTTAACTCGGATGCACCTCTTTTGGGGCAAATGGAGGGAGGAGAAGAGTTGGCTTTGAACTGAGGGATCAGCACCTTCGACTAAAGCAGCTAAAGACAGCCAGACACTATTGGGGGAGAATACAAAATGGTTGCTGCTCCGTGCGGCGACGTTAATGTACAGTTTGTTATAGAAGGCGGTGACCGCTTTCGTGTAGTTCTTCGATACATCTTCGGCGCACGGATCCATAGTATTACTTCCAAAGATTCCATTCCAAAAACTGCTGGTTCCGTCCGCTAGCTTACCGGGTGCGCGGAAAATAACGTGGACTATGCCTTGACTGTGGGCACTATGTGCTATACACAAGGCTAGGAACGCGATTGACAACCTCATTTCGATTGTTTTACACTTTTGGACTAAAGAGTTATATACTTAAGAGTTCTATATTTATATGATCTAATTGCGGTTGTAATTTAGTTAAGTGCCGTAATATGATGATAAACGAACTTGTGGTTGTTGATTAGAGAAAAAGAACAATAAAATTAACATTAGATAAATAGTAGCAATACCTATAGGTGATAATTTAATAATATATTATCTATCTTTAAAATATATTTATTTTTAAATAGGTCAAAGTATTGTAATTCATTTGACGTCACAATGTGGTAACATAATTCATTTTATGCAGAATAAATTGTATTCTACGTGTACATATTTATACTGTACACTAGTTGCGCCCCGCGGTTTCACCCGCGTAAGTTTCGATTCCGTGGGCCGTGGGAATATTGGGATAAAAATAATAGCTATGTACTTATCAAGTTTCACCGCAATCAGTTCATTAGTTTTTGCGTGAAGAAGTAACAAACTTGTCCATTTAAAAAATCCTTCCATATAAGGCCATATTATGACCTTATATGGAAGTTTCGGTTTCTGTCCAAAGCTTTGGTTTCGGTCGGACACTATTGAATATATCACTTGGATCGGGCAGCAAGAATACTTCCCTACTTCTAAGCCCAAGCCCATACTGGTCAAAATCATAACCGAGCCACACAAAACTTGACCAATTACCCTGATATCATGCAGAACAAGAGTCTTCGGAGTTACCTTGTTTCGCAAACATATTGAACTCGAATAGGTGCCCTAACAAACAGTTGTGTCGCGCGACCGCGTCGTGCGATTTTCAGTTAGGACACCTTATTCTAGTTCAATATGTTTGATCGCGCGTTCTTAATCGATAAGGACTCGTAAGTGTTTATATATCATCATAATCAATAAGGTTTGATCACCAACTAAGCTTGTAACATCTTACCTATAAAAGTAGAGCATCTTCTTTAAGCACAGCATTAACCCGTTTCTGTGCTTGTTCAAGTTAAGTAGCTTACTGTATATTTCTGAAGTGGGTATTACTATCTGGATAGAATATTTTACGCGAATATGATGGCGCTTTCTGATATTTAAGTGAATTCTAATATGGTGCTCGTTTATGGACGATTTTGAATTACGATTTGTTTTATGTATCAATCGTAACAGTTCATTTTTGGTTATTTTTAACTGGTCCTTATTGATTAGTACTAAGCGGACTGAAATTATCATCATTAAAAAATATGCACCCACATACATATCATAATTTAGCCAACAAGTACTGTCAACTTCCATACTAAGCCTCTATTTTCTATTCAGGCTAGCAGTAATGACAAATTCAATTACCGGTGATCTAATTAATCAATTAATTCTTCCACAGCAACTGAACGCACTCAACAAGGGAGAAGAAGATGAAGAAACTGTAAGTGTAGCTGAGATGAGGTCTTTGGAAGGTTACGACGACAGTCTAAAGGAAGTGGCTGACTACCAGTTTTACGTGGCTTATGACTTCTACGCCAAGAACAACTCGCACTTCCATAGGTCACCTTACTATGGATATTACCAGGGTAAGCCTATGTTCTGAAACACAATATAAATTATTGTAAGTGACAACTGTCCTGATCTTCCGAAAGCAGATTTTTAAAAATTTGATTTCGTTTTATTAATTCTCAACCTTCTAAAAGGAATTTATTTGGAATAACTTTAGATAATGTTTGAAATTGACGAAAATAACGTGTCACCATAAACATACGTTAATTTGGCTACTAAGTGAAATATTTAAAGAAAATGTTAGGTTTAAAAAGAAATTCTTCTTTACAGCCATATCGATAGATACTTAAAAGGCAGCATAAAAAGCAATGTGCTGTTGTTGTTGTTGTGATGTTGCTGGGTGCTTAACATTTTGATGTATTAGTCTTCAAAATGTACTAAAATATGTCTTATGTTCATTACAAAACCTCACTAACAAGACATAAACATCTTAATTACAGCTTTAATTAAAATTATCCTGCGAACTTTGATGCGAACATGATTGATGTAATTAAGAAATGAGAAAGTCTCAATTAAGGGAATAATGGTTCTATAATAAATTTTGCAATTCATCAAATAAATAGAGGTGTTACTAATTAACGGCATTCATTGAACGTGGGCTGAGGTTAATGACGCATTTTGCCCATGATTTGAGAAAATTTTGAAGAATAATTGCTAATTTTGTTTTGACTGGATATGAGTTTGATTGAGTGGGTAATAGCGGGAAAAATTGCAGACAGTACAAAAATGAAATGTTCATTAAAAAAATAATCACAACACTATTTTATAAAAAAAATATTACATTTTCCGTTTATATAATGATTCTTGCAAATGATAAAGAGGTTGTTTATTAGCATATAATAGTTAAATTATCATGTATTTCTTTCGCAGTTCCGGCAAAGCAAAATCGACTGTACACACCTCAGCTCAACCATATCAGTATGAAGCTACCTTCGAGCCCTCTTCTCACAGCGAGACCTTCTATTGATAACTTCTGCAACTCTTCCAGCATCGATGAAGCCTGCAGTGAAGACTACTGCGAATGCTCTCACGTTCTAGCAGTGAAACTCAACTCTGTAGTGGAAGTGATCATTGTTGATGAAGGCGTGACCTTCGATGCCAATCATCCTTTCCATCTACACGGCCATAGCTTTAGAGTAGTTGGTCTTAGAAGACTTGCCAAGCATATAACGATAGACGAAATCAAAGCTTATGATAAAGCTGGACTACTTAAAAGAAATCTAAAGAACGCTCCAATTAAAGATACTGTCACCGTCCCCGATGGTGGTTACACAGTAATCAGATTCAAGGCAGATAATCCTGGATATTGGCTCTTCCATTGTCATATTGAATTCCACGTTGAAATTGGGATGGCGTTGGTATTCAAGGTTGGTGATCATAACGATATGGCCCCAATACCGAGAAATTTTCCAGCATGTGGCAGCTATCTGCCAGATAATATGTTGGAACATGCGACTACAGAGAAACCAAAGAGTGATAATGATGTAATTTCAATATCACACTGGTGGCCTGTAGTCTTTATAAACAATAGTACATCATCAAGTACTAATGTAAATGCTTCCGCATTGGCAATTGTATTTAGTATAGTGTTATTAGCATTGAATTTGAAATCATAGTTTACATTTTAGAATATTAAGCCTAGATTGTTGATGTCAATGGTCCAGTTGCAATTTCCTATGAATATTGTATGCGGAGTTCACTATTGGAATTTGTACTTACTTGAATTTTATTTATTTCTATAAAGTGTTAGTTTTTGTAAGATTTTCTATGATACGAAAAAGCTATAAATTATAGTACGAATTTTGTAAAGGAAGTAAATAAAATGGCTTTAATGTTTCTAAAATTTGCTTTGTGGTGTATTAGCGGCAATAGTAGTATTTAGTAGATAAAATACATTTTCTATGCCACCGTTTATGTCTTGCCCATTCCATTTAAGAAATGAAAATTTCCAGCAAAAATCGCTGGAAATTTTCATTTCTTTCCTTTATTTATTCCTTTCTTTCCCTTTATACTGAGTGTTTTTTTTATTGTTCAGTGATCTTTTTCTACCTAAAAATTAGATGTTCCCTTCAATATCAAGTTGTCTGTGTTATTACTTTGCTATAAGCTGTTTCTGTGTATTGAATAGTACTTATGTTTTATTATTGTAATCGTCTGCTTCATCGTAAATATTATTACTTATAACAGGAGATTATTATTTAAGTCTGTGATTGGTTAAAAACGAATCGACCAAAAAAGTAGTGTTGAACATTTTCAAAAAATGTGTAGGTTTGTTAGACGTCGTTCATGATATGTGATATTATTTAGTTTCATAATGATAGTGTAATTTAATTTTAAGTAAGTATTTTATAATGGAAAAAAATAAGTACACTTACCACGAGCATAATTATTGTTGTTTAATTTTTCCCAGATAATTACTTTCATTTTCTTTTCATTGCTTCTTTGTTACTTTTTTTTAGCTCTGCCATTTTTTTAAGAGAAAATTGGGTAGCGTTGATTATGATAAAATACACCAATTAAAATTTACGCCTACAAACTAAGTAAATAATGTGACCTTACCAAAATCCAATTTTAATCTTAAAGTCACACGCTAATTCGAATTGTGTCATCAATCATAACTTTGAAACACGTACACATCACTTTGGTTTGGAATTTAAAATACCAATAGAATAATGTTGGTATAATTATGTTGTTTGACCAAAGAAAGGTCAGCAATTCTTTGGGCTAGGTCGTTTATAGCCAGGTCTCATTTATTTATTTATTTATTTAACAACACATACAACTATCATCACAGGCTTGCCTAAAACAATAGTGTAGTTATAGTTATAATAGCTTTCAGAGATTAGACTTACAATTATATTATTATGAAGTTATGAACAATCAAGAGTGATTTTACCAAATGCGGCCCGTGTGAATTCACTCAGAGTACAGTTGAAACAATCAACCTGTTGTGACACCACATTCTGCAGGCTAAAAACAAACATTAACATGTTCACTAAAATCAATTAGTAATAATAGAATATGCATAACCCATGTATACCAAACCTCGTGGCACCTTCATAAACATTGAATTACCTACTTATATTTAACCCAGTGCATTGTAATACAAATAAAATGAATTCATTTGTTAACATATATCATTTAAAAAATAATAGAAAAACACTGAATAGATTTCGATCATACTCGCTTGATGGATTGGCTGACTTGGAAAATTAATGGATGGACTCTACTACAGAAAGTGTTTTTGTTGAATTCGCTCTTTTAGTGTAAGATCCTATAGCTTAATATTTAAATGCTACAGATTCACTGAAACATCATACATTCTTAGAAACTATGGTCAGTTTAATGAAATGGTAAGTAATCATGTTATTTATTTCTATGAGTAGATTTTTGCTTGATTTTTTCTCTATCGAGATTATAGCTGCGCATTGCGCACCCACTTGATCGGCATCAGAGCGTACGGATCTGATTCCATTAGAACTGCGTTCATTAATTAGATCATCAAATCTGTGTCGGACGTCGTTATTTTAAAATGATCTGCCGATAATGTCTTCACAGAACACGACTGAACAATGTCACTATCCTTCATAATGCGAGTGCACGTCATTCAAGCACGGGTTCGACGGTTAAAAAAATATCGATGCGAAATCAGTAACTATTGGTTGCATCCTATCGGCAATTCGTAAATACTGACGCTCCGTATGCTCCGATACCAACCAAATGGACGCACAGCTTTAGGTAAACAGTTAGTTAAAGGTTAGGTACTATGCATAATAATAATTAACGATTTTGACCAACACGTTTACCGCTGAACATTACCTACGACCAAACAACAACCCATGATTCTCTATCACTTTATTAAATTAGTTGGCAAGCTAATGCGACATTTAATATTAAATCTATACTATTATAAAATTGTAAAAAAGCCGTGTCGGTACATTGAAGATATTCCAGAAATAATAGTCGGGATAGGGTACTGGGACGTAACCATGCCCGAAAATATTTATTTTTTGTCTGTTTGTCTGTTTGCGCGCGCATCACGCAAAAAGTACTGAACGGATTTTGATATGGTTTTTACAGTTCGTTAGCTTGGGTCCAACTTAAAATCTAAGCCGCGTTTCATCTAATTCCGGTGGGATAAACCAGAGATACAGCTTGACCTCTTGGTAGTACCCACCCTACACTACGGAGGTCATTTAAACTGGTCATTTCCTTGTAGTCCACGCGGACGGAGTCGCGGGCAAAAGTCTAGTATCTAATAAGCGAGCCAAATGATTAAATCAGCCTTAATGCGGACGTCCGGCCATGTGAATCCGGAATGATGTCCATGGGAGGATTAATCTTGTGTACAAATAATCTGATGTGTTTCAGTAATCTGGTATATCGTGTGAAGGTTTTAGCTTTGTTTATCTTTCAAAGATTATTTTTTACTGGTTTGATTAGAATTATATAAAACAATAGGTACCTATAATAGTAATAAAATTGTTTTTAGGATCACTTTGCTGTCCGTCTGTCAAGACCTTTTTTTTCTCAGGAACGGGTAAAATCTCCTAGAGATGTAAAATATTTAAGCTTTAATTTAATCGACTCAAAAGATACGGTGATCTACTAAGTAATGACGTTGAAAACACTTTAACATCTTTTCATGAACAAAGAAAACATTTTCTATGAAAATATTATTAAGTGCTTAATCTTATGGTTGTCAATATTCTTAGATTTTTTTCAAAGGAATTGGTCTTTAAGTAATTTCCTTATATAACATCCATTTACATTAAAAACCTGTGTTTCTAGATTCAATTAGAGTACCAGCTAAAGTTACTTATAATGTAAATTAACATTCACAAACATTCAAAAAGCCGAAGCTGCGAAAGTGAGCAGATTTGGAGCTTCGGGATTTTAAACTTCGGGACATGGATCTTCGGGATTTTAAACTTCGGGACATGGATCTTCGGGATTTTAAACTTCGGGACATGGATCTTCGGGATTTTAAACTTCGGGACATGGATCTTCGGGATTTTAAACTTCGGGACATGGATCTTCGGGATTTTAAACTTCGGGACATGGATCTTCGGGATTTTAACTTCGGGGTATGGATCTTCGGGATTTTAAACTTCGGGACATAGATCTTCGGGATTTTAACTTCGGGACATGGATCTTCGGGATTTTAACTTCGGGGTATGGATCTTCGGGATTTTAACTTCGGGGTATGGATCTTCGGGATTTTAACTTCGGGGTATGGATCTTCGGGATTTTAACTTCGGGACATGGATCTTCGGGATTTTAACTTCGGGGTATGGATCTTCGGGATTTTAACTTCGGGGTATGGATCTTCGGGATTTTAACTTCGGGGTATGGATCTTCGGGATTTTAACTTCGGGGTATGGATCTTCGGGATTTTAACTTCGGGGTATGGATCTTCGGGATTTTAACTTCGGGGTATGGATCTTCGGGATTTTAACTTCGGGGTATGGATCTTCGGGATTTTAAACTTTCGGGCAAATGAACTTTCGGGATTTAAAACTTTCGACTAAACAATCATTCGGTGTTTAATTGTTCGGGATTTCGTCCATAGGTATTGTGAAATTCGGTCTTATGAATTTTGGTATTGTAATACGTACCCGGAAAAACGCATAACGTTTTTCCCGAACCGAGAATCGAACCCAGAACGCAACGTTTTCATAGGCAGTTAGTTATTAGAGGCAGTCTAAGACAGTAATTTCTTTGAAACATTCTATTTACCTTCTCGATTTGCGATAAAAACAAAAAAAGGCGTGAAACATATCACTGAAGAATCACATCTCAAGGGAACTTTGCCAATTAAGATAGCAGGAAAGGGCCTAAATCAAGTCACAGAAAGAAGGTTAGACTAATAAATATAGTAGAAAGATGGGTGGTCGCTCCTTTGGGGTGGATGGGAGAAAAATGGGCCCATGTTGCCTGCTATCTGAGATCTTTGCTTGCGTATATTACAGCGCGGGGCTTCTATCACACCGATCGCGATGGTTTTATCTGCTATCTTTAGAAAAATAATAAGACAAACAAAAATTATTTGGAAGAATTAAAAATCTGACTGCGTGATATTAATTTAAATGGTATTGTAATACCCTATGTCACTCCAACAATAACGACACCTCTTAAGTTGAAGTCCATCAAGCCGTATAGGTCATACCAAAGAAATAGACATCTTACTAATATTATAAATGTGAAAGTTTGTGAGGATGGATGTATGTATGGATGTATGGATGTTTGTTACTCTTTCACGCAAAAACTACTAAACGGATTTTGATGAAAATTTACAGTAATATAGTTTATACATCAGAATAACATATAGGCTACTTTTTATCCCAAAAATGCGGACGAAGCCGCGGGCGGAAGCTAGTACATACATAAACTGAAGAACATTACCCTCCTTCTGGAGCAGTCGAGTAAAAGGTATTTTCATAAGGTTTATCAAAAACTCATTAGTAGAATTTTATTATATTTTGTCTTAAAAATATCAAACAAGATATTATTATGGTAATCATGTTAACTATAAAGTAAATGTTTACTTTTAACCATCTATGTACCAACCTCCGCTCCGTCGCTAAATATCATAAATATTGTGTAAGATGCTTGTTATTAAAACGTTGCCCTGACTTTTAACAAATAACTTGGTTATATTGGCATTGAAGCTCGAATGAAGACGTACAGACCAAATTTCTAAAAAATATATTTTAGACATTGGTATCGTAGGTACCTACAACACGTAGCAACCTTAGTACGCACTACTTAGTAAGCACGTAGTACCTTTTTCACTTCGTTACGATTTTTTATTATAATATGTTAAGATAGAAATGCACAATCTCTTTATGAAAATAATAGCTCCTGCAGCGGCGATTTATTAATTAATTAAATAAATTGCGATTTCAGCACCGTAACAGCACATTACATACATACAAGATTACATTACGGTGTGACTGCGGCCTTTACGCCCCACGTTTTCTTTAGGATTGGTAAATAGATATTAGCTTTGATAGAATTGAAAGATATTGATTATATTTGCCACCGTTACAGGCAGATTGAGTGAGTGTAAGTAATTATTTATGCTTAAATGTGTCTACGATTATTCACGAAGATGTAAGAGGAATTACTTGCTGTGATTGTAAATGGATTCATTAGATGAAGCGTATGATAAAACGTCTAAAAATAAGGGTTTTAAGTCAATAAGTAAGTACTATCGCAATCGTGAGGAAAAGATGAAATTTTTAGTGATTCCTGCATACTTAGGCATCACTAAAAATTTCATCTTTTCCTGTCTGTGTAGGAGTGCAAAATTTCAATCGGTTTACTGAGATAACATAGTTTAAGTATTGCTAACATAAATTGCTCATTTGAATAAATACATTTTCTATTCTATTCTTTTACGTATAAGTGAAAAATCGATCACAATATTTGACTGCTACTTGCGAGTGTTAAAATAAAGAAAAATCGGTCAAGTGCGAATAGGACTGGCGCCCTGGAGGTTCCGAACAAAATGTAATTTTGAAAAAATATAACAACGATTAACGATTTTTGGATTTTTCTTTCACTAATTGTGCTGTCAGATCTTGATTATCGCCAAATTTCATGATTCTAGATCAACGGGAAGTACCCTATAGGTTTTGATTTATTTGTGCGTGTCTAATTATGCGGCATAAATGGCCGTACTTTTTTATTGCGTTGACTTAGACGCTTGATTTTTTTTACAACTCCAAGGAACTATAAACCTATGTATTTGATATTAATTTCAACTTGATTCCTCTACGTGTTCTTGAGAAAAAGGGTCTTGATAGACAGACAGACGACGAACAGCAAAGTAATCCTAGACGTGTTCCATGTTTTTTGACAATCGCGAAGAACCTTCACATCATAAAAACGAAGAAATAAAAAGTTGGTCTTCCAACGTTAATTATTTCTTACTCAACTTCAACAATAATAATAAAATATTTATTTGAAAAAATAACGCTAACAGGCCAAGTTTACAAGTTGTAATAACGAATACAAATTGCAAAGTGAAGGGAATAAAGTTTAGTACGTACTGAAATATTTTCTTGTAAAGAGAAAGCATTGAAAGAAATATCTATAAATAGTACAAGACAAAGTTGCTTTTCGTATCTGTTTGTTTGTTCGCTTAGTTTTTCTAATAGCACAATGGATTTTAAAGCACCTAACTACTATTTAGAGAATTTATTTCGGTAGGTTTATTTGTTTAATACGTTAATATTTGACTTAGCCAAAACACAGAAATCTCGATGTTTTGACATGTCGCCACATCAGTAAATTGCACCCGTGCAAAGCATGGACTAGTATTGAAATAATATTTTTTAGGGTTTCGTACCTCAAAAGGAAAAACGGAACCCTTATAGGATCACTTTGTCATCCGTCTGTCCGTGGCAATTCCAAGGCTCATAGAACATTAATAATTTATAATGCCAATAAAAACATTGTACAATTTGAATGTGAAGAATATGGTGAATTGATGGATAATAATCTCTGTAAAAGAATAAACAACATAAAAGGTAATAAGTTCATAAAGATAATAATGATTAATAAAAAATAAAGAATTTTCTAATAATAAAACCACTGTAATAAATGTTAACAAAACAAAAGACTGTAAGAACAACACAATTATGTCTCATAAACTCGTTGTAAAAGATCAGTTTTCTTAAATAAAAAAAGTAATAACAAATTCCCGCCATAAAGCTTGAGCTTAGCTTGTAGCAATAAATAAGATCTTAATTAATTGTCCTTGTTAGCAAACAGGATATTGAAAATAAAATATAATGAACAAAATTGAAATGGTTGACACCCTGCCAGCTGTAAAATGAGATGGTTGAAAAAAGTTTTTGGGGGAAGATTAAGGGCTTGATTACATTGGTGCTAAGTTTTCTTACAGAACTTGAAAAAGGAAAATCGTGAATTACATACAAAAAAAGAATAATGCTTAAGTAGCCAATGTAAGTTAATGTAATTTTTCTGGTTTTTAACTGGCTACAAAAAAGGTGGTTTTGATTTGACTTGTCTGTACCTATTTATGTTTGTCTATCCGCGATTTTTTTCAAAAAATGCTAAACCAATTTTAATGATTTTTTGTAATAACAATATTTTTTTTTGCTAAGTTTGTAAAAGCAAAAAAAAAAATTTTTATTACAAAAAATCATTAAAATTGGCTTCTATATCATTATATAGAAACGCTTAAGTGACAAACAAACGAATAAAAAAAAAATATATAAAGATTAACTTTGTTGACAGATGAGTCATGTCATGAGTATTTAATTTCACGCTACGCCCTTAGGAGCCGAGCAACGGAGATGAAACCATGGGGAACAATTAGTATAATATGTGCGTTAACGTAACTTATCAGAATATAAATAAAAAAATAGTTTGGCCCAAAATTCAAGGAAAAATATTTTACATTTTCCTATTTTTTTCTTTGCTATTACCCACAGCCAGGGCTAAGTTCCAGAATTCGTAATGTCCTTATAACAAAAGGATGACCTCACAGAAAGGGACTGACAATACGCACAATGGAGTGCAGGCCTCTTTTGTATTTTGTGAACTGAATTTTTCGTGGAATGAGTCGACTCCATGGTATTTTTATCCGCATACCGAAGTCAATGGTGTAAGAAATTCAAGATCCTTGAACGGATGCGTAAGGTAAACTGAAAAGATGATGTTTTGTTTAAACTTATTTTATTACGGACGGCCTTTGTTTTCGGCTTGAATTTTTCTTAAATTCTAGAGAAATAGGACACCGCGGGATATCTTGATCAAATCAGGAGCAGCTCCACTGAGTATGTTTCTCCACCTTTTAGAATACCACAGCCAAATACCGCTACTCTTCGGTAGTGTTGTATTCCTGTGGTGGTCGCAAGAACTCCTAAGGATGCGCAGTGTTGACAGCGTGGGACCTGCTTATCCTGTGAGCTGTCGGCATAATCATTTTAATGGATCAGCAACGCACATGTGACACTCGATGTTACAAGCGTTTTATAGATTACGGTACCGCTTACCATCAGACGGGCCGTACGCCACCAAGTTCTCGTAGCTAAGAAAAATTTATGCATATTATCTATCGATATATTAAATAAGCTGCGCTTGCCCGCTTGGCTAGCTCAGGTCATAGATGGGTGACCATTTTATTAAACGCAGAGGGGAGCCATATTATGCCCCGATGAACACACAATCGTTGGTCCAGGTGCAATGAATATTATATTATATAAGAGATTTCAAAAACGAACTGACGCGAGCGGTATTTGAACTCGTGACCGAAAACCGTGGCACTGCTCTGCCAACTGAGCTATCGCATCTTGCCCGCTTCAGTCGAAATTTATTTGAATAGGTGCGCCTCTAATGACGTTGTTGGTGACATGTATGGGAAACTAATACAGATTCCAACGCAATCCCAGCTTGCGTCAGTTGATTTTTGAAATCTCTTATACATACCTATTTAACAACATAAAAGAAGCATAACATGGTTTTGACATGTTTCAAATTCACAAAAATATACATTTTCAATGGATATTGTTGAAACGAGAGCCAATGTGTTACCAAAATAAGCTGCTGGTAGTCAAACTAATATTGATAGTCAAGTAATTTATATTGGTAATATTGGTAGTCTTCTGACTACCCACATTGACTATCAATATTAGTTTATATTAGTTAGCGAGGCTTCTGCCTCACTCAAATTCAAATTGAAAAACTAGAGCCATTTAGCACTTTCTGAACATCAACATAAAACATAAAATACAGCGCCCAAAAACGCCCTTTCACCACTTCCTAATGCTTTTGATTCAAAAAAGAAGCAGCGCAACAAACTCCGCAGTAACTTTAAAGTCAGATGAACGATATAACGTTAGAATATCGGTATTACCAATTGAATTTTGTGGTGGAGGCTAGATATCAGTCGATTTATGTAAATATTGATATTGAACGGCATCTAGTCGTGTTATTCTGGGAACCGGCGACAGCCTAGTCTGGAAAAGGCTTTGGACCGAACGTTACTGCATATATGCATGAATCAAGCTTATAGTCTTTGATGGCTAGAGACACCTGCAAAACATGTTTGAAAACAGGTTCAGTTTAGATCCTTGCAAAACAAAAATGGTCTAGAAATCCTTAGTACTGAATAGCTGACTAGGTTTTTATGTTTTAATTTGATTGTTTTCAGATATTTGATTGTGATGTCATGCAACCTTTCACCACTGGTGTTTGAGTTGGGAAACGCGGTTGAAAGTTAATAAGCACATACACGCTTCTTGATTTATTGACAAAATAAATAAAATGTACAGATTTTACAGCGTTATGCAAACAGCTCACAACAAGTTCCGCCAGGAAGTTTAATTAAAAACATGTTTGAACTAATTAAATTATGATTCGCTGTGTACCGCATAATACTTCTACTTGTGAACAAATTGAAAACAATAATTTGTATAAATTGTTCCATTAATTGTTTGCTACTGTAGAATAGTTGGTTGTGGTTTTTAAACATAATATGTGACATTTTTAAAGCCATTTTGGTCCCTCCGTCGTGGGTCCGAGTGCTCATCTTTTTAGGGTTCCGTACCTCAAAAAGAAAAAAAAAACAGAACCATTAAGGGATCATTTTGTTGTAAATCTATCCGTCTGTCAAGACAGATCAAACAGGTAGAGGTATCAAGTTGAAATTAATATCAAATATTAAGGTCTACGGTCTCATAAAGATGTAAAATTCAAGCTTCAAAATTAACACCCTATTCACACGCTATTTACACCCAGTCATACGGGTATTTATGTCACATAATATATTTTAAAATTACAAGTAAAGGAAAAAAATCCGAAAATCGATAATTTGTAGTACCTACCTAACGCATAAAATATTGCGATCACAAATTAAAATTATTTTGTGTGGAATCCTCATAGTGCAAGCCCTACTCGTACTTGTCTATAAGGATATTGGAAAACGATTGATTGACGTTTCCCGTGAAATAAAGGCAGGTTTTTATTTTAGCCACCAAATAAGCATTGCTATTCGATGTGGCAAGTGGCAATGTCTTTTAGGCACGCTATCAGCCGACAGCGGTGTGGAGGAAGATTTAACGCCTTAAGCATAGTATAAGCATAGCATAAGCATAATCGGCCTATCATGTTCCCACTGCTGGGACACAGGCCTCCTCTGTGAGAGGGAGTGGGCCGTAGTCCACCACGCGGGCCCAGTGCGGGTTGGTGGACGTCACATGTCTTCGAATTTTTGGTTCTATCTAGGACATGCCGGTTTCCTCACGATGTTTTTCCTTCACCGTCAAAGCAAGTGATAATTAATTTCTAATACGCACATGACTTCGAAAAGTCAGCGGTCCTCGGGATCGAACTCGAGCCATTCGCCGTGGAAGGCACATGGTTAATCCACTAGGCTATCACTGCACTTAACGCCTTTAATCTGTAGTATTATTTCAAAATATATTGTTTTGTACGGCCTATAACGTGAATGCGTTATGCGTCATGAGGCATGCAGTTTTGGGTTTTCCAGTTTTTATTAAATTTTCATTTGAATTTAAACGTAAATAGGTAACACAATTTAAGCTTATGTAATAATTACTCGTACATAAGATATGATTTATTAGTTACTATAAATACGGCAGGTATTCATTTATTTTGTCATTTTTATTCTGTTCTGTTTGTGTCTCTTTGTATTGTGTCGAAATAAATATGTGTCATTTCATCATCATCATTATCAGCAACCAATAGCAGTCCACTGCTGGACATAGGCCTCTCCAATTTTTCATTTAGTATTATACAAATTCTGTGTTGTATCAATAATTTACGCAAGACAAAGACAACCTAATTGCAGCTAGATCAAGACCATGACCAAGACTGAGTGTGCAATACTAAGGTCAAGACCACGACCAGTGACGCGAGTCCAAGACCTAGACTAGACCAACACTAACATTCCATTTCATAGTGGGCAAACTCAGCGATCAATGATCATTCCTTTGCAATAAGAAGAGTCAATTGTTGCGCAGTGGTACAATTTGTAACCAGTGCAGCAGCGGCGTATCCAAAATTTAAAATGTCTTCTTTATCCATCCGATTATTTTTAAACACGTGCCTTCTTGTCGCAATGCACACCCGCAATGCATGAATATTTGATCCTGACGACCGACTGCCGACACTAACTTAAGGTTTTTCATCCACTTCAACCAGAGCTAGTGCTTTTTCACAATTCTGGGAAAACTACTTCACTTATATTGTTCAAAAGACGGATTTTATTGACGTGAATTCAATAAACGTTTGATTCGGCAAATAATCCTGGAAAATTGCAATAAAAAATAAAAAGTGCTTTTGAAAGCTCCGTACTACTAGAATATAAAAGCTATTAGAAAGTGATAGAATGGAAGATCCATTCGGCAAACATGTTCTTGACCCATTTTTAATTACAACCTGTGACGTCATATCTCGTGAAAATGTGTCTTACAAATACAGTGTCCAAAGGTCACCGCTCAGTTCAAAAAGTGCTACTGTTGGAACTCCTCGATGGATTTTTAGATATTTTTGTAGCGTTCGATCGCTTGCCTTTTGTGGGTTTCGATGGAGGTAATCCTTTCTAGGAACGGATGTTTTATTTGCAAATGGCAACTATTCATGGTTGTGAGGCGGTGAATGTCGAAAAGTTCTGGGCTTTCTTAGGTACACGTCAACTTTACATGTAATAAGAAAGGTATGTGTGATGTGTGGTCCTTCTAGTTCCTTTATAAGCTAACTTAGTAACGAAATATACCTAGTATGTAACTTACTGTTTAAGTAAATACTACATTTTTAACAACGCCCACCTTATTGAATTTCTGTGACGTAAATAGCAATGATAGCCTAGTGAATTAACCATGTGCCTCCCACGGCGAATGGTTCGAGTTCGATCCCGAGGCACGCACCGCTGACTTTTCGAAGTCATGTGCGTATTAGAAATTAATTATCACTTGCTTTAACGGTGAAGGAAAACATCGTGAGGAAACCGGCATGTCCTAGAACCAAAAATTCGAAGACATGTGACGTCCACCAACCCGCACTGGGCGCGCGGGGTGGACTACGGCCCACTCCCTCTCACAGAGGAGGCCAGTGTCCCAGCAGTGGCAACATTATAGGCCGATTATGACGTAATAAGATGCAATGTCACTGGAAATTCAATATTATTAAGGTGGACGTTACGCCTTGTTTTAAACCTTGAAATGTATGTTCGTTCTTTTAATAGTTTTATCTATAACTTGTATTATAGGAATCTCATGTGTAATTGTTACACAAAAAAATAATGCGTTTTTTATGAATTTTGTGACGTCGCTCTTCATTATTATAATCATATTAAGTACATAATTACATATTATATTGCTATCATTTCATTGCTCTTTGTACTAACAGCTAGACACGTCTGTCAGAAACACATCTTTATGCATAACGTAGTGGCCTTTGACAGAATATTCTACAAGTGTGGCTGTATAAATAAAGTTCACGCTTTCATGTGAAATATAAAATGACTGAGATTTTGAAATGTTAGGAGCACTAGCTTATTGCATTATGGTTCTTCATTTTAAGTTTACTTTAAAATAAAGATATTAGTCTTCTAAGGTTTTATTTTTATACAACGATGGTGGAAAACAGACGTAGCTTCGGCCCGCCATTACCGTAGCCTTTAAAACATAACATGCGCGTTTTCGACCTTTAAAATGAAGTTCGCTGTGCCGACAGCTAAGAGGACAAGCAGGTCCCCCGCTGTCAACAGAGCGCATCATCAGGATCTCTAGCAACCTTACTCACCACAGGAACACAACACTACTGAAGAGTAGCGTTATTTGGCTGTGGTATTCTGTAAGGTGGAGGTACTTACCTAGTCGGGCTGCGCCCAGATTAGAGCTAGATATTCCGTCGTGCTCTACCTCTCCTTTGGTATTTTTTAAGCAATCCAGACCTCAAACTAACCTAGGTTAAAGTATAGACTAACAAAACAGCTGGAAAGTTAGAAACTTCCTCTTAAAACGTACAAGGTCTGAATTCTGAGTAACTTTATAAATTCTTCACAAATGCTCGCTCGTTCAACGGTTTTACAAAGCATATTTTCTATTGTTTGGCACACAGGGAACGGAGTTTCGCTGGGTGTCCCTTAGACTATATCTGTTTGTATGGAAGTCTGACGTCCTTCGTAATGAAACAAGTTTTATGTTGAAAATCATTTTTGAAATCAAGCTTTTATAACGACTACTTCCCAGCTCCATCATGAGACACTGGCACTGACATGAGAATTTACTACGAAAGGTTTATGCATATAATACGTTATTGTATAACTTATCTACAGCACAGAAATCTCGACAAATACTACCGTTCGTCGACTTCGTCGCACGTCTGTAGTTCGAAAATCAGTTACTTTTTTTTATTTTTTTTTTGAATGGCCTCTCGCAGTTGGCTTCTAACAGCCGTCACTGCTTAACCGGTCATCTGGTGAGGACTTACAAATGCCTCCAGCCAGGCTTAAAACTAAATAAAACTACAAACTAAGCGACCACACGCTAATGGCACCCCCTACTGGGGTACGGGCCTCGGCTTAGGGCGTCGCTGGGGGGAGGGCAACTAGAGGGAGGGACTACTAGCTGGATCGGTTCATTATTTTGGGTCGAATTTAAATCTACAGGCTCAGCGCGGGCTGGCTCGAGCAAGGGTCGGTTAGGGGACTGAGTCATACGCGGCGGCGGACTCGGGTCATGATGGGGACGTCGCGACGGGCCTCGTCGGCGAGGTCGAAATGGCGAAAATCAGTTACGCTCTCATTTGTGGAACGTTTGGGCACAACAGGGTCCAATTATTGGCCTGTCTATGACATGAGGAAACCCCCTAATAAACAAGATTTCTTTCAATAATTTCATTAAAGGACATTTACCCTTAATAATTTACGAAATCTTCTTAAATGTTACTGCGGTGCTTCCTTAATAAGATACTAATTCCCCGCTCTCCCTACTTTCCTTTTAATACAACTTTATTAAGAAGATGTACTTTTGAGCATAATTTTGTTAAATACATTAGAATATAATTAATGAACAAGTGGGGGGCGTAGGGCGAAGACACTTTCATATTTAAATAGGCTTTTTTTTCCTTTACCCAATTTTAATGAATGGTTTGTTTTTTTCTGGTCGTTACTATTGATTACTAGCTGTTCCCCTTAGTTTTACCCCCGTTTCTCGGCTTTCAAGGGTCTTAGCGTAATGTTAAATAGCCTATACTATTCCGCACAAATCGGGCTATCATATATACAAAAAGATTTTTTGAAATCCGACTGGTCATTCTAGAGATAGGACGTTCAAACCAACAAATAAACTGTTCAGCTTTAATATTAGTAGGTGCAGATTGTGTCAACCGCGGCTTTCAGTACTGAGCTTTTTGTGAAAGAATTCGTCTATGACCGTTAATACTGATGTGTTCGGGTTTGAAGGGTAGGTACGAGACAAGTTAGTGTCAATGTAATTAGAGGTCCATGAGACATTTGATCTTTCTCTCTAGGGTGAACAATGTATTGGTGATGCCTTTGGTATTGCACATGTCTATTGTAGTGGTGACCACTTGTCATCAAGAGGGCTGTATAGTATACATGTTTGCTACCAAATAACTTTAAAAAAAGTCATGAAACTCAACAATTTTGACTTTAACCTTTTACAAATTGCTTTTTACCGAAAATTTTAATACGTGATATTCATCACACTAAGGGTTAGTGACTTATGTGAGGTCAATGACTAGCTCTAGGCACTAAGTCTAGGTATATGTAAAAATATCTAAGAGCCATCACACACTCGGCAATTGGCGTTAGCCACTGCTCGGTCACTAAGAATTACTACAATCTGTGATTGAATTTTTTCTTATGGACTACTTGGACTAGGTACATACTCACTTACTCAGTGCTCAAGTCATCCAAACTCACAAGCATAAGCAGAAGCTGAGTAACCACGCCTGGTCACTGGCAACATGCGCACACTCAGCTACAGCATATCACTTTTTTTGGGAAGTAAAATTTACGACGACGCGACGATACAACAGCTACCTACTATACTATTTTCATGATGTTTAATTTACTAATTTGACACCCCTAAAACCATTTTTACATCTTTTTGGCTCATTGTAAAAGCGAGATCTACAATAATAAATTCCTTAAAAAATCAAATAATCGAATAACCAAGTTTAATTAATACTTATGTTACAGCTCTAAAATGCTTATAAGATTAAAGTAAAGTAAAAAATCATTTATTCAATAATTATATCTAAGATTGCTGTTGTTAAAATTGTCATCTAATCGTCAAATAATTATGGTGGTCCTCAGACTACTGGACGCAATTGACTTCCGCCACGCTGTGGCCACTTTTTGCCACTGCTCGGGCCACAAGTGGCCAAGTTTGCGACGACGCTTAAATAAAAAATATGAGAGCTACGTAGTAATAGTATAAGGGTGTGTTAGCATTTTAATATAAAAAATGATTAATGTGCAAATTTCTCGACGGTCGGGGACCAAATTGGATTTAATGAGATTTTTAATATTATTCTCAAAAATAAAATTATATTGCTTTATTAGTCCGTTATGATAATGTTTGGACGTTCGAGGAATAAATTTGATTGCCGAAGTATTATATAGTGATTTTGCTTGCTGGCCTAATTTTATTTTAATAGAAACAATTTTGATTTTAAGTAAAATAAATATAAAATATTGATCTTTGTTTAAGTAATTATCGTTATTAAGTATAATATTAATTTGTAATCATTCTAAGACCCTCATCAACCCTCGTTATGCTGACCTATTGATTTAGAGCTTACACAATAATAATTATGTTATTAAAATTTACTATCACTAGCTTTGAGTGGTTCGATTCATATACGCGTTAAAGCCATTGGTTATTTTTAACCTTAACATATTTAATATAAAAATCAGGGAAAGTTAAATACTTTATGAAGATGAAACCTTTATGCTACATCATCAGCCTAGCATATTTTTCGTGTCATTACCTGTTTTCGATTTGACTGTATTTATATTAAATCATAAAATCACGCGACAGCCCCTTAATTTAATTTCTGTTAACCCTTCAGCATTCTAAATCAGAGTAATTGAATTACTTATTTGATTTCAAAGTAGAAAATCTAAATATAGACGCTACATTTCGTATGGACATTTAAATCTCAAAGGTATTGGGCTAGGTTTATAAAATCGACAATCATCGCACGAATAAATTCCTAAATAACACCGGTTACCGGGGTTGAACTGAAAATGGTCGCCCCACTCTTCTAATGTCCAACCTTTTCTGATAGGTGCCAAGTGATAGACCAACGGGATTTGAATTTATTTAGATACTGGGTGACAGGTTAAATGAGGGATATACAGTAGGGAGTAGTCGAGGAGTACTGGAGTATTCGATACTAGTTCGAATAACTATAAAACCAACCTTGATATCACGGAATAAAATCAACTTTTCCATATAAAAATATCCATATCGGTCGACAAAATAATTGTAGGGAACAGCAGTTTTTATTCGACTACAGCAAATCCAAAAGGAACTAGGAAGGGTTATGAATTATGATTGTTTTGATGAAAATTTGGATTTTTTTTCTAGGCACTGTACAAATACACAATTTTGCAAAAAAAATGGTACCCGAATTTCGCATGGTTATAAGTCAAATGTAAAATATTTACTTCGTTAATTGCGTATGCACTGAATATGAGATAGGGGCGAGCGATGCATGATTGTAGCGGGAAGAGTAGGTAACCCCACAGAACAGAAGGTATCCCGGTGACGCGGCGGCGCATGCGCGTGTCTTTTAGCCTTGTATTACAGAACGATACTCGAGCACAGATCTCTGCTTGAGCATAGATTGAAAGTAGTTTCAACCAATCAAATGGCTTTAAATCTATGCTCAAGCAGAGATCTGTGCTCAAGCATCGTTCTGTAATACGAGCCTTAGACGGCTTTGTGTAGCCTTATCTCAATATTTTGGTACTGAGTGATTCTAAAACACATAACACTTATTTAGATTTGGATGGTGATTAAAAAGTCACATGACGTTTCGGATCTGAGCATTACACGCTGCTGGGCACCTCCTACGTTTGATTGAGTAGAGGTTTATTTGGCTTAGTAAAGTGTCCAAAATCACGGAACAGAAATTCTGTTCCGTGTCTAAAACACGCTCTCCCATTCCTTATAACTTGTACCATCGGCTAGACAATCCAGCAAGTCATGTGACGCGACCCTTGCGGTAGCTTTTACTTAGAACCTCTACACATTAGGAGGACCCGACTGACAGTACTGATGGTTACCATGTCCTAGGTGGTAGGCAAATATGAGAGCGACACGATGCGACTCAAAAGACATTGTGTTTGAGAAGAAGCCTTCACTCAAGAAATACCTAAATCACACTAATATTTTAGATGTGACAGTTTTTGTGTGGGTCTGTGTGTATGTTAGTTACTCTTTGTAAACTGGCTGGATAGATTTTGATTAAATTTGACAAAGAGATAGCTTGGGACCTGGAAAAGCACATAGGCTATTTTCCATTTTCACGCAGATGAAGTCACGGACAATAGCTAGTAATATATATAATGCTTTTCATTGCAGTTTCTCATATACATTACACAACTTTTAGAAATAAAATAAACTTGATTTTAAATTAATTGCACAGAGCACTGGTGGCTCAGTAGCACATGAATAAAAATGTTATTTATTCATGTGACAGTAGTATCGATCTCGACTTTTGACTGCATTCAAAACCAAGCTACTCCAAACTTTACTTTGTGTTATGGTTAATTTCAGGAATTTTGAAAATTCTACACCTAAATTATGGTGTCAAATAGAGGTTGGAAGTTTGTATCTGTACAAATCTTACGCGAGCGAAGTCACGAGGATTGAAAGCTATTTTTGCATCGCCTCGCATTGTTGCGTAGGACGATAGCTTAGAAGGACCCACACAGTGCCAACAAATTAACCCTTTAATGTTTCTGTGCACCCTTTACAATTCACTACGCAACACGTCCAATTTCAAATGTAAACTTAAAACGGTTTTCTTTGTTTGTTTTACCTCCTTACGTCATTTGCGGGTTGAAATTTAAACGCCTTAAGAGGGCTCTTGCATTATTTTTGTCTTTCGCTCGCACAGAATAATATTTTTAAGAATGTAAAATAAAAAGATGCATTTTTGAAAAATTAAATCACAAGGCGAACTACAACATAATATTATTGTTGCAAGAGAGGAGACAAAATTGGAATGATAAGGAGAAAATTTATTTATTCCGGATACATTATGCTAGTTTCTACAATTTTAACGAATTTTTATACTATGTAGCTGGTAATTATATCAAAATAATTATCTTAAAATGTAGCGGCAAAATAAAAATCTTAAACCAACTTTTAATTAAAAGTAATGAAAGAAAATATATCACACGCTAGTGCAAAAGATCGGTCTACTGATAAATTTCCTCAAAAGCAGATACATCTTAATTAATAACGTTCTCTTTTCTAAACGTTATTTTTAATGTATCAAGTAACGCAGTGAATGACCGGTGACATCAAAGGCGCGACGATGCATGATACAGTTTCAATACGGCTCCGTCATCGTATCACTTAAAGTAATTGAAAAATTCTTTACTATGCACACGTTGATGTTGCGTATCGAAAACGTAAGTGAATTTAGAATCTAAAATAAATAGCAGTCGACTACTACATTTTGGGTTGATTTTATACAATTTGAGCATTTTAATACATACAGAGATATGAATAGTATACAATTTATTAAATACAAACTCGCTTACGTTTACGATACGCAACGTCAAAATGATTCGTGCTACGGTCGTTTCGTCGGTCGTTCGTTCGTACGTTTGTGTGGTGTTCGTTCGTTTAAATAATATAATATGACACGATTTTTCACAGGCGATAGCGATATGGGATGAAACGTGGACAATATATCTATGAACGAAGCGTGGACAGAGCGTGGACAGAGCGCGGACGTGGCACGTATACGACGTGAATAAGACGCGGAAAAAGTTTGGACGAATTTTTCCTATTTCTCTTTCATAATATTTTTTTTCCATAATGAACGCCATTTGTACCTTCAATACGCAATAATCAGCGTACAAGTTATAAAAAAACCGGCCAAGTGCGAGTCGTACTCGCGCACCGAGGGTTCCGTATCGGTTTTGGACGTATAAAGTGAAAAAACCGGACCGCATAACTAAGTGTGTTTGTGAAGGAATTTTGCTGATTTTGAAAAAACTGCATTAGTTAGGAACATTGTTTTATTTTTGGTGCAATATTTGGGTCAATTCCTATCAACTCTAATTATTTTAGATGTTTCGCTCCGAAAACTTCGGAGATAAGGGGGGGGGGGGAAAGGTATTTTTTCAGATATTTTTCATCATATGTCGAAAACTGTGAGACATAAAATAAAATAAAACATATATTTTGAATTGTACAGATCAAGCCCTTTCATATGACCTAGTAACCCCACTTTGAAATTTCGGACCCGCACTCCGGCCCCTTTTGCAATGAAAATAAAATCATTTTTTGACTTTTTTCATTTTCAATAAAGTTTGGCAAGCATTTTTATAACTGTTCCAAATTTCAAGTCTATAGCATTAGTAGTTGCTGAAATAAGCAGGTGTGATAGACAGACAGACAGACGAAGTCGCACCATAAGGGTTACTTTTTTACCATTTTGGTACGGAACCCTAAAAACTCTATAATATGTAGCTCTGCTTGTTTTAGTTCATTATTTTTATACCTAGAATTTTTCGCAGCATAAATGCAAGGACGATATTATGAATAATGGACATTGGTAAATATGATGCGAATCATGACGTCTCGTTTTCTTTGGTGACAATTATTTCATAAAGTTGTGTAAACTATCATAATAATTAAGTGATATAATTTCTGAGTTGAAGCAAGGGGTAGATCTACAAAGTATTGATTTTATTATACTAAAACTATTGATCTGAAGTCATATAAACTCTTATAATTTTATTCCAATTTCATTCTCCATTATCTATCTATACTAATATTATAAAGAGGAAAGATTTGTTTGTTTGTTTGTTTGTACCAAATAGACTCCGAAACTACTGGACCGATTTTAAAAAATCTTTCACTAATAGAAAGCTACATTATCACTGAGTAACATAGGCTACTTATTATCCCGAAAAAATGCACAGTTCCTGTGGGACACGCGGACGAATTCGCGGGCGAAGTGCTAGTTATAATTATAATGACTGCACACTTTTGTCCTAAGCTATTTATCTATAATACAGGGGTAGATGAAAAATAGACAAATCCGATGATACATCGTATCATGTCTTTGTCACATCCACATTATGTCTGTCCCACGTCCACTCTATGCTATAGTCTGTGTCTGTATATAGGTATATCTATTATCATAAAATTATATATTAAAATACAATTTTATTATAATATTCTCGTGCACCAAGTGCTGTTTATTGATAAAAGTATTTATAATAAGACTTTCTACGACTCAAAGCAATAAACTTTTTATTGAGTTAGATCCTTAGTTTATAGTTTAAGTCAAGTTTTATTATGTTAATAGACCATTCCTATGGAGCCAACTAAATAAAATATTTATTTAAGTATAAAAGTTTTAATTGAAAGCTTTTATCATGTGCTTTAGCAGGACCAGACTGAACTTATCTTATTAATCCTATCCTACTAATTCCTAATAATATTATAAATGCGAAAGTTTGTGCGTGTGTGTGTGTGTGTATGTTTGTTACTTCTTCACGCTGAAACGGCTGGACAGATTTGGAAGAAAGACAAAGAGGTAGCCTGGGACATACTAGTAGAGGAGCACATTGGCTGCTTTTCATCCATTTTCATGCAGACGAAGTCGTGGGCAATAGCTGGTTATAATAATAATTAACTAGCTTCCGGCCGCGGCTTCGCCCGCGTTTTTCGGGATAAAAGGTAGCTTATGTGTTATTCCAGACTATAATCTATTTTTGTGACAAATTTCATCCAAATCCGTCCAGCCGTTTTAGCGTGAAGAAGTAACAAACATACACACACACCCACAAACTTTCGCATTTATAATATTAGTGTGATTAGTGTGATAATGAGATTTATAATATTCTTACACTAAAGACGAACAAAATTGTCTTAGCTTTGATACCTAGTACTTATTAATTTTCTAAAAGAAGATCATTAAAATTTCATTTAGAAAGCTTTTTTAATGATTGTACTAAGATTTAACTGAAGAATTTATTTAATTATAAAACAATTTTCTTTGACACTCAATAAATAAATTAGTCCAGGCAAAAAAAAATTGTCAAGAAAGCGTCTGGTTCTCTTTATTTAATAAACATGTCGAACGATTGCCCCCCTGACGGCAGTCAATTTAATGGTAATGCTTCATAAAATCACATCATCATAAAGAAAACCATGCAAGGTATTTAAGTTTTTTTTTTTTAAATTCTTACCAAAAAAGTATTGCTCCTCAAGGTGGATGACATTTATCCGCGCCAAATGAGCTGAACGAAATGAATTTTAGATTTTTTTAACCGACTTCAAAAAAGGAGGTTCTGTATTCGTCCCGTATGTATCTATGTATGTATGTATGTATGTTTGTATGTGCGCGATTTTCTCATAAACTACTGATTCTATTTGGATGGGGTTTTCACTAACGTAATCTACATACTTTCAGGAAGGTTTTAGTATACAGGGTGGCGATTAGGTTATCACATTAAATGAAACCATGTATCCTAAATGGCGTTCTTTGTACATACACAATTAAAAAAATTGCCACCCTGTATAATACATTATGTAATCATTCCTCTGTACAAAGTTATATGCATAAATGTACATACTCCGTAGAAGATTTACTATTGAACGAACTCGTGAAAGCAATCTAACACGGGATAAAGAACTAAAAAGGGAAAAATAAAAATCTTTTTTAACCGACTTCAAAAAAGGAGGTTCTGTATTCGTCCCGTATGTATGTATGTATGTAAGTATGTATGTATGTATGTTTGTATGTGCGCGATTTTCTCAAAAACTACTAATTCGATTAGGATAGGGTTTTCACAAACGTAATCTACATACTTTCAGGAAGGTTTTAGTATATAATACATTATGTAATCATTCCTATGTACAAAGTTATATGCATAAATGTACACACTCCGTAGAAGATTTACTGTTGAACGAATTCGTGAAAGTAATCTAACACGAGATAAAGAACTAAAAAGGGAAAAATAAAAAACTTTTTAACAAAAAATAACCGACTTCAAAAATCCACTACAAAGAAAATAATAATTTTGGTTTCGGAAGTCGGTGGCAAAAAAAAGCAAACAAAAACCAAAGCCACCGACTTCCGAAACCAAAATTATTATTTTCTTTGTAGTGGATTTTTGAAGTCGGTTATTTTTTGTTAAAAAGTTTTTTATTAACAAATAATAATTGACTTCAAAAATCCACTACAAAGAAAATAATAATTTTGGTTTCAGAAGTCGGTGGCAAAAAAAAGCAAACAAAAACCAAAGCCACCACAAAATTATTATTTTCTTTGTATTGGATTTTTGAAGTCGGTTATTTTTTGTTAAAAAAGATTTTTTTATATGATTTTTTCGAGGCGTATAATTTATTTTCATTCGGCTCGTTCGGCACATTCGGCGCGGTCAAATGTGCATCCACCATAAGAACGAAACGCTTTTGTCTTGCTGTTCCATTTTTATTTAGATTAAGTTATTATTAACAAGGACTGAAAATCTTTTTGGTATCAATAGAATAAAATATCTAACATTTCACCTATTCCACACAAATAATAAAATCTTTTACAATTCCAAGCTTAGTATTTCCTGAGCTTAATTTTTTGCTCTATAAAGATTACATGGGCGGGCAATTTTATCGTTTTCACCATCAGCCGTCTTAAGGGGAGCAGGATTAACAGATTTTAATCTTAATATTGCTCTTAGGCGACAATTTTAATAACGAAGTTGAAAGGACTCGTAAAAAGCTAGGTCCAAAAAGATTTTTATGGAGGGATTCTATTTATTCGGGTAACGGTACTAACCATAATGTATAAGGTCTTACTTTAATAATGGCAAATATTGTAGGAGGTAAATCTATAGATTACAAAGATGTTTTCTACCAAAAAAAGAATGAAAAAATTTCAACATTTTCATACATTTTGAAAATTTATAAAATTAATTGACGTTTATATTTGCATAAAACCTTTATGTTTGCATAAATCCTCTATGATGAGTATTTTTTAGAGATTTATTTATTAGAGATTATGAATGGTACTAAAATTCATAATTCTAGAGGAATAAAGGCATTTGTATTTTCATAAAAAAAAAAAACGGGTATTAAGAGACATGTTAAGCCGTTGAAGCCTGAAGGAAAAGTGTACGAAAGCATTGAAGTAATATGGCCCCAAGAAGCGCGTTGCTATTTTCACTGTTGTCAACTTCGTCACGGTTTCTGAACGCCCTCTATTTCCTCATAGTATTGAATAGGTATGGTTGTATAGACTTCCCTAATTTATTCGCATAAAAAAGCGTCGTGTAATATTTATTATCATTAAGTTTGAATAAGTAAGATTGTACCTTATTAGCATTTTAATAACGCGTATTAACTGTTTAAGTACTCAAGCGTAAGAAGGTAGGGGCAGTGAAACACTCAAAGATTTTTTTTCCGTATAGACTTTGAGTAGGTAACTTTAATGATAAAATTACGGCTCTATTTTAATAATTCCCTTTTATTATTTTAACAGTTACTGTTCTAGGTCTGAGTCAAAGTCAAAGTCAAAACATTTATTTCAAAGACCATTTACAGGCACTTTTGAATAGTGTTGCCCAAAATCGGTCTTACATCAATCATTTTCGCAAGACAAAGACCACCTAATTACAGCAAGACTAAGACCAAGACCAAGACTGAATATGCAATACTAAAAACAAGACCACGACTATGTGTATTGACGCAATACCGAGACCAAAGACGGGGTTAGAGTCGTCTCGGTCTTGCATTTGGGCAACACTACTTTTGAATTGTCAAACAATAGTTGTCAGTCAGTTTTTTTTTTTTTTAAAACATTGCCCCACACTAGGATTTCTCCTGTATCGTGGGTGCGTTTACAAATACAAATTTCACATACACAAACAGCCAGACCAGTGTGCAATGCGGGAATCGAACCCGCTACACGTCGCGCAGCAGCCAATCTCTCAGCCACTGCGACAACCGTGCGGTCGAAAGTTTGTCCGTTAGTTGAAGCTAGTTGTCCGTTCCAAAACGTAGATTCCTATGGAGAAGAACGGTCAAAACTCCATGGTTACTCTTTTTCTATATATAATAAATTCTATTACCTACAATTTCTTTGATTACAGTGATGCCTTAATTAAGTATGTGAGAACAGTGTTTAGTAGGTAAGGTACAAAAAACCCTTTAGTATGTGTTTGTGTATTTGAAAGCGAGACTATTTAATTGCCATTAACCGGGTACATTTCCAGACTTCAGGATGCAACTGAAGATTTCCTAATTTATATATATTATATATAACCTAATTTAATAATAGTTTTCCCGACCCGAGATTAATCAAGGAGTTTAAACAAGTGAATCAAAAGTTTTTGTATAAACCTACAAAAGGAGTCAAATTGTCCCTAGTTTCAGTAGAAGCAATTAATACACGGTACATTATATTGTACAAATTGACGGTAGCACGGCTAAGTAACTGAGATTAGGGTGTAGGCGCAACTTGGATGCGGGTTGATTACAGAGAACTTAGTTTATGGAGTACTAACAAAGTTGTTTTCATTGCTATACTAAACTTAAGTAGTCGTTGGCGTTTTCAAGTCAGTTAAAGGAATTCCACGGGATACGCACTATTAATTCATTAATCGGTGCCAAACAGGTATTTCAATCATGGTTCCTCGTTTCTTTGAGATGGATATCAATAAGTAAGAATTAGCGAGAATGATTGCTTTGTTAAACAACTTTAAATCGTTATATATCCTAAACTATTATTTAAAATGAAAAATGATAAAAGGAACCTAAAGATGATTTTAAAATACCTATTCAACGACACCCCACTTGACATAGTTCATCAACTTTTTTTTTTTCATTTTGACAATATGGCGTCTGGTTGTCGCTGTGGTGAATTTTGATTACTGTTATGTCTTTAGTGACACTCGCAAGGTTAAGACGAATCGATTGACGTAAGAATTATCAAAATCGACCTACGCATTTGGTCTCTAGAACGCCACATAGAAACAAACATACATACATACATACATACAATACATACATACATAGACTGATAAACACATTACCCTCCTTTGCATCGCGCAGTCAGGTAAAAACACACTTAGTTGTTGGTAAAAAGACTCCTAATTTTTGTAGGTAATTGTTGGAGGTAAGAAATATTATCATTAGATAATTATGTGACGTCATATGTAGATGACTATCCTGTTCTGGCCTAACTGTCCAGGCTAAACAAGTAAGGCAGCCTTTCACTTAACCGTATGCTAGAATCTACTAATACTCGCCTGATTTTGATCGATAAGCTGCAAAAAAATATCATGCACTGCTAAAGCTGGTTATTGGGAGTTCAAGAGAAACGTTCAATTTTGAATAGAAACTGGGGCCCTACTATGATAATTTAATATGATCATTGTTACAGCGTGAAAGAGACGGAGATATACAAGACAAATATACCACCATCTCTTTTTCACAACGAAACAATGCTACTACATATTTTCGGAGCTTTTCGGTAATCATTCTATTAGGTTATTCCTCCGTGTCCCATCTCTTGTCCCACAATTTGTCCTCAACCCACAGACTTCGCGATGTAAATATATTGTCGCTAGTTTGGGGTACAATTTGCCTTAATTTGCGACGTGGATAGATTAAACGGTCATTAATAAAATTGTTGCGGAATTTAGGTTTAATTATCTGTAGATTTTAGCCGTTTCCGTGTTAAGTTGCAGGGTAGTAATGCATTTGATTACGTTGCCTTTAAAGGCAAGCGGGAGTCAAAACTTGTACACCCTTACCACAAAAAAGATAAACACGCGTTAAACGCGAATGCTACCAAAAATAATTCACACTTGTTTAAGGCAAGTTAGTGCTAAAACAAGTGCGTATTATTTTTAGTAGCATTCGCATTTAACGCGAGTCGATCTTTTTTGTGGTACGGCCCTTAATGTTTTTTTTTTTATCACAATAATCTACCTACTTTCTAACTAAACACTTTCACTGTCCGCTAACCACCTCTACTTGAAGGATTCAGGCATGATGTTGTGTATTTTTTACCCGACTGCGGCGAAGTCCAAAAGGAGGGTAATGTTTTTAACCTGTGTATTAATGTTTGTATGTATTTCCGTTTCTGTCTTCCCTCCTAGATACTAAACGAGCGTACGGTTTTCAACAAACGAGGCACTTAACATAAGATTCGTATCGACGTCGCGAGCGTTATGTCCAGGGTTCATCCCAATTTAATCAATTTTAATATAATCTCTATATATATAAAATTGCTTGTCCTGACTGACTGACTGATTCATCACCGCAGAGCCCAAACCGCTGAACATAGAGATTTGAAATTTAGACAGTGGGTTTCTTTTATGACGTAGACATCCGCTACGAAAGGATTATTGAAAATTCTATCCCTAAAGGGTCGAAAAGGGGGATGTAAGTTTGTATGGAAGTCCGTTAGTTTTGAAGTTACAGTCATGATAATTGGTATTTAAACTTTTCTTTTTAAATATTTAAACATGCGTTTCAGAGTTTTTGAAAATTCACCCCCAAAAGGGGTGCAAAGGGGGATGAAAGTTTGTATGAAAGTACCGTTGATCCGATTCTGAAAATTCTTTCACTAATAGGAGGCTGCATTATTCCTGAGTGCTTGCTACTTTCTATCCGGAAAAAATGCACAGTAAGTTCCTGTGGGTCATGCGGACGAAGTCGCGGGAAAAGTGCTAGTATATTATATTTTAGTTGAATGTAACACAAATTCTTCTTTGACTGCCGCAGTGCGGAAGTTTTTGTAAGAATCAAAAGTGGTTTGAAACAACTGTTTGTGGAACCACATTTTAGTTCGTAGTGGTTCTTTATCGTTTAACCGAAAATGGTTCTTAATTTGACTGCGATTTTTAAGCTTCCGTACCTCAAAATGAAAAAATAACCAGCCAAGTGCGAGTCGTACTCGCGCACCGAGGGTTCCGTATCATTTTTGGACATATAAAGTGAAAAAATCCGGACCGCATAACTAAGTTTGTTTGTGAAGGAATTTTGATGATTTTGAAAAAACTGTACTAGTTAGGAACATCATTTTATTTTTGGTGCCATATTTGGGTCAATTCCTATCAACTCTAATTATTTCACATTTTTCGCCCCGAAAACTTCGGAGATAAGCGGGGGGAATGGTATTTTTTCGGACATTTTTCATCATATGTCGAAAACTGTGAGACATAAAATAAAAATATATTTTGAAATGTGCAGATCAAGCCCTTTCATATGATATGTCATTTGACCTAGTAACCCCACTTTAAAATTTCGGACCCCCACTCCGGCCCCTTTTGCAATGACAATAAAAATATTTTTTTTACTTTTTTCATTTGCAATAAAATTGGACAAGCATTTTTTATAACTGTTCCAAATTTCAAGTCAATAGCTTTAGTAGTTGCTGAAATAAGCAGGTGTGACAGACAGACCGACAGACAGACAGACAGACAGATGAAATCGTACCATAAGGGTTCCTTTTTTACCATTTTGGTACGGAACCCTAAAAAGGAACCCTTATAGGATCACATTTTGTCCGTCTGTCTGTCTATTTGTCAAGAACCTTTCTCTCAGGAACGCGTGGAGGTTCAAGGTGAAAGAAACCAAGCTTCTGGGTCAACTGTGGCCAAGCTCTTATATAGAGGACGAGAAATCACTCTCAATTCATGTAATCATCTATGTTATGCTTACTAAATATCAGGTCACAAAAAGGATGCCATTTCCTATCCCTTAATCACTCACCCATTACACTATCGATATTTTGAAACAATATCACATCGCCAAATTGATTTTCCGTTCCATTGTCATACGGGTTTAATTCTCGAGAATAGTCCGTTTCACCCCGAATTGCTCCATGCTACAGATGTTTGATTAATTTCGCCCTCGACAGGGGGAATTAATAAAATTTCAGGGCTTTTGTTTGAGCTGACAACCCGCAAGGGTTGGTTTTATTATCTGGTGTGGAAGCGGCGCTCGCAGTAATTACAAATAGTATTGTTGCTTTTAGTATGTAGTGTAAAAGTAGGAGGAACGTAAATTAAAAATACATTGTGGTTTCTTTGTTTTTCGAGATAACTCACATAGTGTCACAAACGTCACCTACGTATTAGTTGATTTTTTGTTCTCTTTGGCGGAATGAAGAAGGCGGGGGGCGCCGAGGCTGCACACGATTGGTTCGTCAGTCGATACTTGTCGTCTACCGGACTATTCTCTATTCTGTATTGTCAACTGTCTATTATCCATTGGGCCGAAAATGTACATGCGCGATCTGTGCTCACGACTCACAACTCACGCCGATACCTATACACTACGTCAACCAGAGTACTTGTCAAAGATAACCGTCAATTTAGTGCTAGATATTTTTCCATTAAATTGATGTACACAGTATCATCTCTATAGTAACATCAAAGCTTATAGTCCAATTAACTGAAGACCCAACTATTCTAAAACCAGTTGCAGCTTAAAACGATCCTCTTGAAAAAATATTTCATAACAAAACCTAAGATATTAGGTAAACGTTTAAACTAAGTGGTTCATCGCCATTTAATCATACCACCAAAGCATTAGCTGAAAAAAAGAATAGAGTTTCTTATAATAGCTCCATTTTTCTCAGGACTTAAAGGAAATTATCAGTAATGAGCCGCTCAAAGCAAGTATTTGTATTAAAAAGGCTTCTTTTATAATACTTTTGGTTCATAATTGTACGATTTGTTGATTAAACGCCTGAGAGGAGAAAGAAATGTTTTAAATTACGTCGCTAATCGTTGGAAAATTGAGAAGGACTTTTCTTGTTAGAATTTCGTAGAAGGGTTCCGTGTTAGAGAAAGCTTTAAGTGGCCTGTATTAAGTATGTCAATGCTGACACTGAAGATGACATGAAATATATCTAATATAGAGTAAAAGACATCCATGCATGCATCCATCCTTACAAAGGACGTCGGCAGTTTTAGGCTTGATATGGTACAGTAATAAAAGCTTAACCAAGAATAAAAATATATTTTAATTGTTCTTTGCCTAATTTATCTTAGAGATTAAGAATTGGAATCAAAAATCGAAATAAATAAGAAATAAAATGATTATGCCATTGACATTTTGAAAAAACCACTAAAACAAAAACGGGTGCATGCTGGCTGGCGCGTGCTTCCACAGAATATCATGGTGACAGCAACTAAAACCTTTAAATTGAGAACTCATTAGTCGGGCTGTACTTCACTAGATCATTCACACCATACTTAACCTCACTGTCAGAAATAAGAATATTTCTCTTTAACCCAATTACGTACAAAAACAAATAAAAAATGAATTTAAATACTCTTGAAATACTCGATCACACCAAACTAATTTCATATCTGTACCGACATACACAATCTGAGGCCCAGCGTTCTATGGGCGTCTGCCAGTGCCCTTTTCGCATTTATAATATTAGTACATTAGTAGTATTGGCTCAATGTCGTTGTACTGTTTAGAAAGATTCAATTATCGTATCATCGTCATCATCATCATTATCATCTCTATCATATCAACCGTAAGACGGCCACTACTAGACATAGGCTTCCCCCAAACATCACCACAACGACCAGTCTTTAGACCGAGTAGTAAAATTCACACTTCTGCTTTTTATCAGGTATGCGGAACCTTTGGTGCGAAGGACAAGCCCGCACTTAACCATTCTATTTTTATGTTATCCTGTAAATCATAAACGTTATTTATGAATTGCTTCAGGTATTTGACGGAGTTTTGCCTCAATTAAGTTATGATGAGCAAAAAGGTTGTTTACCTATCTGTAAATTGTTGACTGAAATCATGTTATAACTTGTCGAATCCCTTTCAAATAACTTTGTAATAAAGTAGGTAACGAGTTTCTTTGTGTATCAACATTTTATACATATTCATATTGTTATAAGAGATCGGAATAGGTAGAGTATATTTACCTAAACTTCAAGGAAGTAACATAGAGTGGATAACATCTCTCTTTGAAATTTCAAAAAGAGATGTGATTTTTCTGGAATTCCAGAAAAAATAATCATGATGTTTTCATCCACGTTTCCGTCAAATTCATAAACATTTCCGGCGTTTAAACTTACACTTTTATACCACTTCTTTTCTATACACTTACTATAGAATCTCATTTTTATCCAGTTCCAGACGTTTTGGTGTTAGTCGAATCTATACCTACTAATATTATAAAACTAAAAAGTTTGTTTGATTGGGCTAATCTCTGGAACTACCAAGCGGATTCGAAAAATTCTTTTTGTATATGATAGCCAGATTTATGAGAAATAAATAGTATAGGCTATTTAACATCACGCTACAACTCTTAGGCGACGAGCAACGGGGGTGAAACCGCGGGAAACATCTAGTATCACTACATAGTATAAAACAAAGTCGCTTCCCGCTGTCTGTCTGTCTGTCTGTCCCTATGTATGCTTAGATCTTTAAAACTACGCAACGGATTTTGATGCGGTTTTTTTAAATAGATAGAGTGATTCAAGAGGAAGGTTTATAGCACCCGAGCGAAGCCGGTGCGGGTCGGATAAATTACTACTTTCAGTTAGCGTTACATTCTCTCCATTTTCTCTCTCTCTCTCTTTCTCTATCTCTCTTCCTACCCGTTCCGCAGTAGAGAGCTTTCTCGTTTATAATCACTAGCTTTTCCCCGCGGTTTCACATCCGTTGCTCAGCTCCTAAGAGTCGTAGCGTAGCTTATACTATTTCTCATGCATCTGGCTATCGTATACAAAGAGAATTTTTCAAATCCAAAGGGTAGTTCTAGATATTAGCGCGTTCAAACAAACTCTTCAGCTTTATTATATTAGTATAGATAATATTTACAGCGCCTTCTAAAACTTCGCCAGGAAGAGCAGGATCTTTACTATTAAAATCTTCTCTCTATCTTCACCAAACACTGCCATAAGTACATAATCCTATTTCACTAACGCTGTAATAGCTTGTTCCGTGCTGCAATATTCAAATTGAACAAAAACGGTTGCGAGATTTAGTACAATCATTATCTGCGATGTTTCTTGTTGGCTCTTAATCATAGTGTTGCGCTTAACCCTTACAAGGTAATGCTGACTGTTATTTAGACTTTTTGTTTGGGGTTTTGTAGTATTCATAATTAATAACTTTCCTAACTAATCCTACTAATATTATAAATGCGAAAGTTTATGGGGATGTATTCCCCGCAGGCGCACACTTTGTGCAATTTTTTCATCACTACTGTTCTAAAAACGGTAAAGGAAAACATCGTGAGGAAGCCTTATTACTATTACCTACAGGGGACTTAAACATAGCTGGCGAAATGTGGTTATACTTACACCTCTGCCTAACCCTTTAGGGATTATAGAAGTATTTATTCAATCACAAAAAGTGAGAAAATACAAAACAAAGAGTAAACAAAATCCTTCACTGTAAGAAAAACCTGGCGGATATTATTCGCATTCGTAAAACAGAATTAGTTGTGAAAAACAACGCATTTATCATTCGGTTAGTTAGAGGTTTAACATCCGAGAAGTTTTTACTTAAGCTCGTAGGGATGTGAAAGGGTGTTGACGGATAATTTGCGGATATTTTTTCAGGCTTTAATTTAGATTAATTTTGTAATGTTTTCAAGTTCGAGTTTTGATCCTAATTAATACTTTATTTTTAAAGAGTTTGTGCTTACTTTTGTTCTATTCTGTTTCCAACAGATTTTTTGTTTGTCTTTTTTCATTTATTTTACAACACGTTTAAAATATCACTTATAATTTTAAAATTTAACAGTTATCATCTGATTTTAAATCTCTTTACTGCTAAAAGTAAGAGTGTCTATAGATTCTGAGAACCTTACGTCCTATAATTTGACACACAACAATCCACTGTTTTTCAGTCATTTCTCAATTCATCCGTAAATATCCGCGACTGTATAAAGCTTGTCACATCACTACAAGTGACGACAAAAGCAAGCTTCGCGCCGTTCCGGTAATATTGTTTTCGGAGCCCCTTCCCGTGATAATAGACCCGTACTGGCGCGGTTTTTGTCATCACCATGAGGCTGGCAGCGGTGACACAAAATAAATAGATACAGAAGGCGGACTCCATCGAACGAGCTAAAAGGCGCATGCACATGGCATTAAATTCCTTTAATTTTGCTTATATGGCATTCTGCGTTTTCTGTAATTTTCCGAATCTGTCATTTTTCGTAATTTACATTATGCGAGCAAACCATAGACGCGCATGAAGTCAATGAAGTGCGTATCAAGTCAAAGGAAGTTTGTTAGACATGGTTGGAAAACGCGAAATACGTAAAATGGATAAAAGTTGGAAAGGAAATTGTTCCGGATTTGTATTGAAAGTGTCATCGTTTGTCTCTGACTTTTTAACTCCATTACACACACGAATCTAATACGTACGTGCATTACGCACACAAATAAACCGTACCGCTTCCATTATTTTCAATTCTCCTTTTAGTTATTCCATGGCCGTATACGTACGGCGCTTCTATGTGTGTGTGAATCTATTATCACTAGTTTTACGGAGCTTGCCTTTTGTATCTACATATTCTGTGACAGTGACAACTCGAATTAAGGCTATGTAGAAAGTATGTTTATGTGTTATTTCACTGCGATGTTGGTGAAGGCTTTTAATTATGTCTTAAGAATTTTTGAGCTCAGTAATGTTGTAATTTTTACATAATATCGCGACTGTATTCTCTAAAAGGGTAGACATAGAGGTGTAGATACTCACTCTTTGTGAGTTATGTTGTAAGGTATATGTAAGGGGGACAGTCTCTTGTAAAGCTCAAGCATGGGGTCTCATCAGGAACAAAGGAACATTTGTTGAAATAACTCATAATAGATGGCGTTATATGTATCGATTTGTTATTGAAGTTTGTGTAAAATCGAGAATATGAAAAAATACATCATGAAAAATATTTGTTCAAATTTTGAAAAATCCTTTAAGCACAGAAAAATGTATAGCCCGAAGATAGCCCGCGCTAAACCGGTCACATTTCTTTGTATGAGATGAGTCATCTGTACGTATAGTATTATATTATCTGTGGCTCAAGCAAACCTTTTTGGTTGTGTGAAATATTCATAAAGAAAAGGCAATAGCTACCTGTGATAGCTATCGTCTATTACGATATCTCTGCGCTATCTAAAATTATATCGGCGGTGGCGGTAAAAAAAAAATTATGTCAGACAGCAACAACCAGTGCACGCAACAAATTGCAAAAATTTCCTAGCGGTAGCAATTTTTAAAAAATGCACATAAAAAGAGAATTAGCTTTTGGACATTTTTTATAAAATTCTAGGATACTTTCAGAATGTACCTTTAAAATATATTCCATACAAAACCAGCATTCTCTTTTTCTTCAACCCATTTTAATCCAGCATTATCTGACTTTAAAATACCAGAAAATCCCACCACGTCCAACAAACACGACATAACTTTTAATAAACAAATCGTAAGTGAATTCGAGCATCCATTATGGGAGGGCCATTCCACGCTGTCCCTGATTCGAGCAGTCTCGCCGAAGGAACGGCTGCGGCCGGCTGGCGCGGTTCCAGATATATTTTTTACTAAAAAACATAACGGAACAACTGTCCCGGCAGTTTCGGCAACTTCTCGGCCGGCTGTTTGCAAGCCTTATTCTAGAAAGAAATATTCATCTTGAAGAAAATTTGGTTCTACTTTTATCTGGAGTTGCAGACCTTTTGTGTTAGTTGAGTATTAAATAGAATTTGTCCTTTAATAAATGATTTCTTTCAGTAATTCAGTGTTACATTCTCTCTTTTTCTTTTCCTAGCTTTAGTTTTACTTTGTGACTCTCTACTTCGCCCAGTTACAGTTGCGTTAAATTACTATAAAAAAATTGTTTTTAAAAGCAGGGAAGTATGACTAAAAGAAAATAATCGCAAAAAGAACTTGAGCCATGTAATGAACAGCTTGCAGAAAAGGCAAGTAAAAGTAACTTCGTATTCACATCTAAACTACACAACTGATTTTGATAAAAAATCTCAAAGATAGTGGCCGAAGAAAAATAAGGCTATTCAATGCATTGTCTAAAAACCTTAAAACGCAGGCAAACCTGCGGATACAGCGAGTATACATACTTACAAATGAAAAGTCTCATTATATTAAACGAACTTTAAAATAAATACATCGGCATTTAACTTAAATCTGAAATTTCATATTGCCTCCTTTCAGAATTTAACACGTACGTATAGAAATTTTGAGTATAATCGCTTAATAAAGTTCTTTCAGTTAATTTTAAGCACGTAAGTATATTATAATCGTAAATGAGCTCAAAGTTAGTCTTCTAAAATTATATAGATACTTAGAAAATTATGATTAAAAGTTACTTCGTCTTTTAGGCATTACAAGTTTTAGGTATGACAAATAAGTCAAGGAGGTATTTTTAGGGTTCCGTACCAAAATGGTAAAAAAGGAACCCTTATGGTGCGACTTCGTCTGTCTGTCTGTCTGTCACACCTGCTTATTTCAGCAACTACTAATGCTATCGACTTGAAATTTGGAACAGTTATAAAGAATGCTTGCCCAACTTTATTGCAAATAAAAAAAGTCAAAATATAGTTTTATTTTTTTTGCAAAAGGGGACGGAGTGGGGTTACGAAATTTTAAAGTGGGGTTACTAGGTCAAATGGCATATCATATGAAAGAGATTGATCTGCACATTTCAAAATACATTTTCATTTTATTTTATGTCTTTTAGTTTTCGACATATGATGAAAAATGTCTGAAAAAATACCATTCCCCGCCCTTATCTCCGAAGTTTGCAGAGCCATATTAATTTATTGCACCAAAAATAAAACGATGTTCCTAACTAGTACATTTTTTTCAAAATTATCAAAATTCCTTTACAAGCCAACTTATTTATGCGGTCCGGTTTTTTTCACTTTATACGTCCAAAAATGATACGGAACCCTCGGTGCGCGAGTACGACTCGCACTTGACCGGTTTTTTTTAATACGGTACTTATTTTACTTCCACGGGAGCCAATATAGTCCCTTGAGGAACGCTTTCTATTTACAACGCTTGAACAGCAAATCGATTGACCTAATTGATTTTATCCTTCAGCAAATCTAAATATAAATTTAATTACTACGGGAAAATGACGCCTCCTATCCTCAAATTACTTCCTCAAAGAATAAGAATGAAAACGTCTTTTTTTTTCCACTCAAATCTATCTTTCAATAAAAGAATTCGTTCTACCCGCCATTATTCAAATGAAAAGAAAAATTATTCAAATGAGAACAATCCAGTATTTAAAATTGGGATCGAGGTTGAAGGTCCGATGTGAACATGGTTTCCAAATAAAACAAGGCTCGCGGCTATAGCAATTATCTGTTTGGAAATGTAAAAGAAAAGTTGGTGAAATTGAACAAAGTTTGGTTGAAATTATACTTACTCTTGGACTCAATGATTGTTCATCTTTTGGGACATTCTAGGAAGATAATAAAAGAGCTTAATTTCACATTGATTAGAGGTAATGAACAACTGCATAAAGTTACCCGAAATGAGGCTGTTTTCTGAACTTCATCAAATTACTAATTTTCTATAATATGCATTTATTAGCACTAGGTGGGTGCTGGAAGGATGGATGGCGCCGTGGAAACCAGTCCAAGAGGAGGAAGCAAGATGACCTGGATGCGTAAGATTATTCTGCGACAGTGACAAAGAACTTTGCAAAAGCACGTGCTTTTGCAAAGTTCTTTGTCACTGTCGCAGACTGTCGTACTTAGCACGTGCTAAGTAGCATCTATTTATTTGGGCCTTATACTCCATTTACTATAACATTAGACAAAAAACGGTTATAACTGTTTCGTTATTTGGATGTAGGCGTCTATTAAGCATCGTTATTTTACGATATATTTATAGCTATGTAATCTATTTACTATGTGCAAGTAAATTTAGACACAAAACGCAGTCATTACAACAATATAATACAATAACTATCGTTATTTCGCCGTTATTTTTCTAATGCAATGTAAATGGAGTATAGACGATGTTGATTTTAAGCCAGAATATAGTATACACTTTACAGAATACGCTGCGAGAATGTGTTTTAAGTAGTTATCAGTGAATTTTGAAGCGGTGCCCGTCTTGCTTGTTTTATATCGAAACTTCTTCTCTCTATAGTGATAAAGTTGCAAACTGAATTTAGATGGGCCGCCGACATATTTTCATCTTCTTGTTAATATAAAAACACAAGTTTTTTCTCGTTTAGCGTTGCGCGAGTTTGTGTTCCGATGATGGTTTTTTTTAAATATTGCGATTTTGTTGGAAGATTTTATATACAGGCTGATAATTTGGTCACCTGCATTCGTTATGCGCGTGGTTGTATACGTCATACTGAATAAATTTCCCTATGAGACCCTTATTCAATTCGGGGAAAAAATTAAATAACTTTTCATATATTCTGACTACTTTTGTATTTTTTGGTTGATCATTTATGGCACATCGGGTATGGGTCTCATTAGGGAAAGTTATTGACTAAATCAACAGCTTGTCTATTGTCTAAGCTAGGTAAAATAAAACATAATGTTTGATTTTTATCGCTGCACGTTTAAGCATTGAAGCGAAGAATATAATATAAGAAATGTGAATATTTGATGGCATCTTATTCTAATACAATGTAGTTTTAATACCTCCTTCACTAAAAGGTAATAAAGTTACTTCGTGGATATTTTTGATAAACTTAGTCTTGTAAGAATTATTTATTTCTTCATTATCATCATCATCATAATACTCTAAGCTAGGAACAGCCCACTACGGGTTATAGGCCTCATTTATTTTTTGCTAGTCTCCACGATTTTGTACGTCCCTCAATCATGGGCTGTATTGCGTTAAAGCTTCTAGAACTTTAGTTCCAACTAATAGAGATCAAACCTAAAGAATTAAAGAATTAAAATAATCCTAAAGTTAAAACGAAGCTTTAAAGAAAGCAAAAACTTTAAATGAAGCACATTATTACATATTTCTCAGTGTTAAATATTTTATTGGATGAAATTAAAGTGAAATTCCTTTTAAATATAAAGTGTACACCGTTAACAACCCGTGAAATTATTCAAAGACGCAATCAATCTTTTAAGTAACATTAAAGTCGGGAAATATCCGAGCATGGACGCCCGGCTTGCTTCTCCGTCATATTTCCTTCAAATATGTATATGTGGACATACAGTCCTTTAGTTAATCCAACTATTTCAACATTACTAAAGACTAGTACTTTGCGACATCGTGCATGTGACATACACGTAGCACCATCTACTAAAGCAATTGTGACTGTGGAAAGTTATTGTTATTTCCCTCAAGAACAGTAGGTACTTTTTTTCTGGACAAAAGGTACCCTATATCCTTTTCTGTACCTCTGAAAACGAATATCTATGCAAAATTTCATGATCGATTCAGTGGTTTAGGCATGAAAAGGTAACAAATAAACTTACTTTCGCATTTATAAGAGGATATTTAAAAAATTTAAAAACATCACGACGGGGGCTCAAACACGCGAACTCTGCTGTATCATGTAGATTGCTCTAAAACTTAGCTATAATGTAACTCCAAAATCAGTTAAAGTTATTAAAATCCTTTTATAATTACGCCTCTGAGCGTTGATAACATCTATTTTTCAAAATTTTCAAGTTTTGTCTTCGAAACTGCGAAAGAACAGCGTAAGAAATCAGCCTAATAACAGACTGATTTCTTACGCTGTCCTTTGATATTCTATTTGATGGTAAAGGGTTCCCGATAAGATTTACAGGCAAGCGCGTGCGACACGCATCATGATCGCCGCGCAATTACAAAAAGTAATTCTAGAGGGTTCGCAGTCATCTGGAAACTTTAAGAGGGGTACGTGGGGTCATAAGTTTGAGAAACCCTGCTCTAAAGAATGATTTTCCTTTGAAATTTTAGAGATTCACACCTAAATTTTAGACATGGAGACAATAGATTTTACCTTTCTTATCCCATTTCTATAGACTATAGGTAGGTCTAGGTAAATGCGTTCGAAACTATTCTTCAGTATGTCCCCAGAATTTGCCGAAAGCCTGTATGTTTTATTATAAATCGAGCCGTTCATAGAGGCCGATCGATCAGGATCCGGCGATGTTCTCAACTCAATGGATTGAGATAAATGCACCCCACTTCATTCTGGATGTTCGGCTGCGAAAATAGCAAAGAAATGAACACAACGGAACAATACACGCCACAGAAGATAGATATGAGGCTAAAATTGAGGTCTATTGACATAACACACGTGGTTGTGAAGTTTCTAATGTAATTTATCAATTTAACACAGTCACTATTAATGTATTTTTATTCAGTCTTTATATTTAGAAATGTTTCGACTTCATCTCTGCAGATTTTAATAAATTGTATGTTTATGCTAATATCAAAGTAGTCAATTGTTTTAAAACAATAGAAAGCTTTTAAAACTATTCGTCAGATGTCAAAGAAATAATTTTGTGACTGAGTTTTAAGTATTTATTTCTCACAGGGAATATTTAAGACAAAGTACTTTTTAATACAACTAAATAGAAATTAGGTATTATATGACAAACAGATAAACAAAATTATTAAAAATCATGAAATCCGACTGCGGGATATTTAAATATTGTACTATAATGTCACTCCCGCAATTAAGACAAATCTAACGACACTTCATATGTCATTTCAAAATCCATCAAGTCATTCATGCTACAGAGCGTAGGTACCAAAGAAATAGACATACGTACATACACTCGAAAACATTACCCTCCTTCTGGGGCAGTTGGGTAAAAATAATATTATAAAGACGTGTAAAAGTTTTGTACTTGTAACCTCTTTACAGAATAAATATCAATTCATTTCATTTTAGAAACCATCAGCTTTTAATCTATATTCCGAATACTCATTTAGAAAATATGGAACACTTAAATAAAACCTTTGACGATACAAATTTCCCAAAAGACCACATTTCGATTAACACCAGTTTGTAAAATGTATGAAATATCAAATGTGAATAACCTATCTCTTTCGGTTCCAATTTAATCTCCCAGGATCACCTCTGAACGGACAAAGACATTATATCATTCGTATTTCTGAGAAAATGAAATAAATAATCAAGGGATTAGATTAAAAGGTGATAACTATGTTTGAAATTTACTGACTGCAAGTTAAAGTTCATAATTTTGAAAATTTTGGTCATTACTGATTTAACTTTTTTCATACAATGATGCTAGCTCGTGGGGCTCGTGGCTAAATGACGGCCGCGCTGATCGATCGATCTGCGAGGTTAAGCTGCGCTTGCCGCGGTCAGTCCTTGGATGGGTGACCGTTCTTTACACATCGAGACCCCTCCGTACCTCGGAGAGCACGTTAAGCAGTCGGTCCCGGTTGTCATAGGAATATCTTTGACAATCGTTACGGGTAGTCAGAAGCCCTAAAGTCTGACAGCTGGTCTAACATTCGAATACCGGTATTACCCATTAATTGGGTTGTGGAGGTCAGATGGCAGTCGCTCCACGTACAATATTAATATTCAGCTAAAACTAGTTAGACTGGAAGCCGACCCCAATATAATTTGGGAAAAGGCTAGGCAAGATGTGATACAAAGCAGTCAGGCTTATGACCCGCCTGATGGTAAACGGGTACTATTGCCTATGAATCGCTTGTAACATCAGGTATCACATGGGCGTTACCGACCCCTTATAATGAGGATTCGCTGTACCGACAGCTTAGAAAACAAGCAGGTCCCACATCCTTAGCAGCTCTGGTGACCTTACTCACCAAAGAAACACAACACAACCGAAGAGTAACGTTATTTGGCTGTGGTATTTTATAAGATACATGCAATCCTAGTCGGGCTGCTCCATATTTAAGCGAGATATATTTAATCCAGTATGCAATATGAATTTGTTTTTAAGAGGGCTCTCGCATTCGGCACCTCTCTCGCTCGCACAGAACCATATGTTTTAAGAATGTTAAATGAAAATATGCATTTTTGAAAAATGTAATCTGATACACACGAGCGAACTACAAAATGATATTAATTATAATATTATAAACTCAAATTTAATTATTAATAACACATGAGTTAAACAAACTTCAAAAACAGATCATAATTGTTTTTTAAGTTTGTTTATTAGATATCACAGTAGAATTGTGTTTTAATTATTTACCAGTAAAATTAATATTATTTTGTAGTTCACTATCAGATTACATTTTTCAAAAATGCAGCAACTTTTCATTCAACATTTTTAAAAATGGTTCTGTGCGAGCGAGAGAAGATACAAAATTCCGAGAGCGCCCTTAAGTTTCTTGTCACCTGTTAAAGTTATGTTATTTTATTAAATCAACCACAACACCTAATTTGAAATTTAACAAGCTTTCAAGTTAATTAAGATTTAATTGGCGTTTGTGTTTTCGGGCGTAGATCTGTCATGGTTTGAGAAAAGGTATTTGACTTTAATTATAAGCTGATGTTTCATAATGATGTTGCCAATTCTCCCTTACTCGTGACACCAAAGGATTTCCCTTTGACGAGGTTGTCAGAAACTAAATTACATCCTCAATAAATATCATTATAACAATAACAACCAGAAAACGGGCGAGGTATTAAATTTTAACGCGAAACATGTTTATTATAATGTTTTATGAGGGTTGAAATTAATTAAAATAATAGCGTCTGCCTTTATTTTGTAAGCCCTCGAATTTAACACGGCAGTGGGTTGAAAACACAGCACAATTTGCTGAGAATTAAAATTACTGTGTATTATTTTCACCAAGATTCTTCTGGATGGAAAAATACAAAATATGGCATTTTTTTATCAGGTTTCTTGTTTTTAATAGCGAATGTTTTTCACCACTGTGTTAATATTTGCTTTTGTGTATAAAATTGGACGTGTTGATTTTTATTATGATCAATTTCCGCATTAGTTCAATAAAGAGCGAATGAGGATCAAGTTTATGGAGGAACTAAAAGAATTTCATTAACAACTTTCTTTCATAGGTCTCTTTGAAATTCTGTGCAATGATCACTTTAATTTGATGCCTACTCCAGCCTGTTCATACAATACATTACGTGTTTGTACTGTGCACCTGACCTTTTTGGAAAAAATCTACACAAATAATTTTTTTTGGTCGTGATTTCGAAATAACTTCCTTTTGTTAAGCTCAAATGGTTATTTTCACGTTATATGAAACTAAAAAGCCGTTATTTTGATTTTTTTCTGCTTGTCTGTTTTTCCGGGCTTATCTTCAAGAAGGCTTAACCGATTTCAGTGAGTTTTTAGCGGCAATATCAATAAGGTGGTAACACTACTAAAACTAAAAAAATATGACAGACTGATGATAATTTCTTATCAGATTTTAATGAAAAAAAATCATTTAATTAAAAAACTCATCGATCTTTCTCTTTCTAATTGATTTCAATTTACCAATTACATGGTTGCTATCTATGGCGCCAAGTGATTGCTTTTTTAAAAGCAATTAAGTCCTTTTATTCCACGAGCGATGCAAAAATGAGGAAATTTCTGGTGTTTTGTTTGCGTAAGTGCAAAATATTACTGTAAAAATAAATAAAAGCAGTAAGTATTCTAACCCCCAGTTTTTCAAAGCCTGGTCAAATCTCATGTCAGCTGTTATTATTGGTTTGGTAAAATAAGTATATAATACTAATTTATAACTCTTACAGAAACGGTCTTATTTACCATTAAATATTGTGTAATGTGTCAGTACTTGCCCAAGAACACAACGCCGCTTATAGACCTCCCCTGGTACCACGCCACTTACGATAAAGCACTACGGCAGGGGTAAGTGTTAACACTAGCATTAAGTAAACTGGCAGAATTGGTAAAAATCTTAGCAATAAATTAAGTATAAGAGAAGAAATCTAGTGATTTGGATTAAATCTGTGTGATTTGGCAGAATTCAAGGGGATCTGGTAGAAATCTAGCAGATCTGGTAGAAATCGAGGCGATCTTAGTAGAAACCAGCTATGCAGGCAGTTTACGTAAACTGGCAGACATTTTCAAACTGATTCAGTTTTTTTTTATTCGTTATTTCACTGTGTACTTTTTCAAATCGCTACCAGTTTTTAATTAAAATAAGAACTTTCGAATACCCTATTTTACTTTAAACTAGTAGTAAAACTGTAAGGTCTCCAAACGCACTTTTGCTTTCACGATCCATTTAAAAAGGCCTTAGGTACTACGCCAGTTTCTTAAACACACATTTACATTTTACTAGCCACTCGGTTCAGTACTTATTATTAATTCGGGAGTAGTTTTTGCTTTTTAGAGTCCATAAAAAGTGTTCGCAGCTGGAATATAGCCAGCTAGTTGGGTCTATACCTACGAATAGTGTATATTTTTCATGTAAGGCTGTTTCCACGTATAGGAGACGCGATTTAAATGGCGTATTTTGCCGTACCTACGAGCTGACGGTGTCGTACAAACAAAAGCAAACGGTGTTTTTAATGTAAGGTACTATTTAGACACCTGCTACAGTGACTGGATGTGTGGTCCTCCGCAAATTTTCTTTGTTTTTCCGTTGCCAAAAGGAGACGGTACTATTTATTTGGTATTATTTTAATAAGAGGATTTTTTGAAATTCCCACGGTCGGAGTCGTGGACAAAAGTTAGTCACACTATATTTTTTTAGATACTCGCGTACCTAATTCATCGCTCAACGCATACCCATGGCCGCAGTCTTAGTGATACAGTAATGCAAGTGTTTAAAAGAAACAATATGTGAAATGTACAATTTGCAGTGCATTTTTCGGATTTTATGTTGGGAACGACGGAGCAAAGTTGGCGTCAGAAAAAGTTAATCAATCTTGTAGACAAAGTACTGGGAAAAGAAAGTTCAAATTAAAAGTGTCAGACTAGAGTGAAATCGGAACGTTTTGATCATTTTGTGATCCGCAAATCCCTGTAATTACATTGTGGTCTGCAGATAACAATAAAATTATTCTAAAGGTGATAAATGACTAATGCTTCATTTAATAGTTTTGTGTTCAATTAAATAGTGTAGGCTAGTGTAGCCTGTACGAGAGAAAAAGCTATCTCTCTTATCAACATGGCCGTGTGAGTTTCATAGCTTCTTTGTGTTTTGCCGTAGTATGGTAATTTACTAACTAGCTGTAATGCCAGACTTCAAAAACCGGTCGAGAACCGGTCAGTAGTTGAGTTTCAATATATCCTTTTTAGTGATTGCACTATATTATATCGGAGAGGTCCGGACATCAATTGACAACGAAATGCAAGTGTGAAGTTGTCGCGCTTGACAAAATCTGGCTTGATGTTCGTACGAGTCGATGGAAGGATGACTGCGGTGCGGTCACTTAGCCATCGGACATCGAGCGGACAACATGTTCCTAGAAACTGTCTGACGTTTCATTGTGTTTGCTCGAGTACCCACGGCAATGCCCACAGTAACTAAAAACTATATCGGATCGTGAAGTAGAACCCTGTTCGCATCTCGGCCACACCATATATATTTTGAAACTCAGCTACTAAGCAGTACCTGACCGGCAGATTAGTAGACGTGTAGCAATCTATCTCGATAATAATCTGCTCAATCTACAATTTTTATTTAAAAATACAATCATTTAGACATAAAAAAAACAATAAGCTTTATCAAGTGTATTTTTTTTATGTTTCTTCAATAGTTTAATCTGTGCGTTATCTGTATATCTGTCACTCAAGGTACTGTTTTATATCCTCAAATTATTGGTTCCCATTACGGAACAGAAAAAAAAAACACAGCAATCAAGATTAAATCTAAAATCCCTCGACTTTTTTAACTCCGAATGGAATCCGAAGTGGAATGGGCTTAAGGCACTGTATCCAACTTTTCCTAAAGAAAATTCGTCGGAAAAAAGTTTACGTTGAAGTCCCTCTTAATTTGAGTGACTCAATCAGGAATTATTGAGAGGGCAGCTGTTTTTTACTCGATTCGCTTAGTTCGGCAATTTTTATATAAATGTATACATAAAGGCTCTTTCAACTTAGACGTTTGGTGTCGGATTGCTGCTGTGCGGTAGCCGTGCGGGCCGTGCGGGCCGGGCAGCAATCTGACACCAATAGAAACAGTTCTAATGGTCGAGTGAGAGGAGAGTAGGTATACCGGGCATTTTGCGTCGCGCAAAATGAGTCGAGAAGTTTGAGCGCAATTTCTGCCGGACTAATGTACTGACGCTTACATCAATTAGGTACGCTACATTAGCAAAGGAAGTAGCTAATAAATGCAGCCCGATATACATTTACAAAACAGAATATAACGTTAATTACACAACGCAATAAACCTCCTTTTTGGCTTCGCCATAGTCGGGTAAAAAATGCGACTCATAACTCACAAAATTGCGCTCCCTTGACCAGAGCATAACACATTTATCACAACGGGTTAAAACCATCATTGTCATGTGTTAAAACCATCAAAAGGAACAGGGACCCGTACTATGGTACGGCCTCTGTTTAACCGACATCAAAAAGAAGAAGGTATACAATTCGTCTGTATTTTTTGTACCGATTTTAATTATTGTTCCTAAATTTGATAGAAAAAGCTCGTCCTATTAACTTTTGTTGGGTAATTTTGAAGTAGCCTTTAACCCTAGAAGCCCAATCATATTTAACTAGCTATAAAGCCCAATCATACGTAAAAATAACGTGTAAAAATAAAACTTCAGAGTTTTCCTATTTTTTTCTGTTAATGAACTATATCTTTGCATGAGTTATCATAATTGAAGTTTTTAATTAATAAATAAAATACATTTTAAGTTGAAAATACTCTTTATTAATACAATTATGGCACTTTAATCAAATCTTAGAAAAAAATCAACAAAAAAATCAAGCCTCTAACACTTTTTCTTAAAATTATGTAATTATAAAAAAAATCAACTAGTTTTAAATGTTTTCATAAAATTAAATCAACATGTAATAATACTTCATAAGTCTCTTAGAAAAAAACAGTCTTTATATACAGTCTTGACAAACATCAATATTGTGTTCTCCACATATAGCCTTTTTGCATTTGCAACACTGCGCTTTGGTCATCCGCCTTTTTTTATATGGACAAAATCCACAATAGCGTCGTTTCTTTGGTTCTGGCTCATCACTAATATTTTCCGGAGATGGCGGTACCACATTTTTTAAAACATTTGTTATATTGTCGCGTAGAGTCCTCTTCAAAGTAGGTGTTTGTAGTCGTTCTTGCATCCAAGGTGTCGTCAGATCTGTGCTTAATTTTTTCATAAATTCTTTGCGGCTCATTGGTTTTTCTTGTTTATTTATCTTATTGTGACAGTATATTATATATAGGAGTTCACAAACGCCATATTCAACATTCCGTAAAAGACCGCCATTGGCCACCTATTAGTCTTCCTGTTAGCAGACATAGACTTACACATCTGATCAAAGGAATCAACGCCGTTATCACTCCACGTCCTCGTTATCACTCCAGACATCATCTTCAACTACACGATCTTCTTCCTCGGAGTCCGAATCCAGCGGAGAATAATCGTCATCATTTTCTAAAATTGTAGCTATTTCGTCCTGGTTGAGCCGTTGACGGGACTCCATTTTGTATTCAACCTGAAAATATTAATATTATATGAAAAATGTAACGAAACAATACGATTAACTCAAATAAATCACAAGAATAAAAAATTAGAAGCAATTTCAAAAGTTACACAAAGCCCAATTATACGTCAAAATGACGTGCAACCTCTCTATTACAACAAAATGGCGGCACTTACCGAGATGACGCAACTGTGTCCTGCGAGGTCTCAATGGCTACTGAGTTGGTTCAGAAGTTAGCGGCGATCCGACGGTAAACGTGAAAGTGACAGAGATATTTCGCCGCGGTATACGTCAAATTTACGTAGATTGGGCTTCTAGGGTTAATAAACGGTATTTAGTTAACTTTGCTTAGGTTGACGATAAGTATGTTGATTCACAACAAAAACTGCTGTAGGTTCGGTTAGTGGTAATGAATTCACGTTATTACTGTAATCGAGTGTGTTTATGTCACACAAAATAGAAAAATCTTAAAAAAATGTAAAAACTGCTTTCAATAATGTGTGAAACAGTTTCGAAAGTCGGTGCCAAATAAAAAATAATCAAAAATCAAAGGTATTGACTACCGAAACTGTTTTACACAACATTATTCTGATATTTTTGAGGGCGGTTTTTACTTTTTTTTGACCTGCTTCCTTGACCACTTCTGCAAAACACGATGATTCATTAGGCTTTCCATCTACCATTCCAGGAGCCACAGAGATATTAATCCTCACACTGAGAAGACTGAAATGCCTCCGAAGCGGGACTGCGTATGCTCGAAGATCTACGACCCGATCTGCGCGTCCAATAACGAGTCCTACTTCAATTTGTGTTTCTTGGAGTGCAGAGTGCCGAAGACTGAAAATGTCAGCGTGATACATCAGGGCAACTGTATACCGTTTTAGATAATACTTGTATCAACTCTGGTCGAAATTTGACCAACTGTTAAAAGAAAAATTGCTTTTTGCACTCCTTTTCCAAAATACCACTTAACTATGCCAAATATCACAATCCTCGTTTAATTTAAGAGTAATAATAATTATAATTTGGTTATGAAAGAATGTCTTGTGTTTTGTTTTATTTGTGTATTGTTGAAACGGGTCTAACCCATCAATGAGACACAATTAAAATTCTATTGTTTGCGGCCGCAGGAGGCCAATCGTTCATCTGCGAATGAATTTCCAGTTTCAAAGTCTACGGATTGGAATTTGTATGAAATTATCTGTCAAATAAGTTAAATATCACAGTCAACACTCTCAACCAGTCAAAACTAGTAATGCCTGCAAAAAGCAGTCAAAACTTAAAGACCAAAGACGTTGGTCAAAACTAGTTTTGATTGAAATATTGGGTCGGGTTTGACAGAGTCTGACCACATGCAGTCGAATGCACCAATTTGGATTATCATCTATTTCGACATACCTATTGTTATTATTATCGTTTCCGAACAAAAGTAGTTTCGACCAAAGACGTTGACGGTCAAAAGTTTTGACTACTTTTTGCAGTCAAAACTAGTTTAGACCGGTTAAGGGTTTTGACTGTAACATCGAAATTGAATTGGTTTCTCAAAAATGGCTCTAACGATTTGAATAATATTAAGTGGAATTTGGATAATGTTTTACTTTCCAAATTTATTCAGAAAATCTTTGAGAAAATCCCTACCGGAGAAGCTCGGTCACCCAGGTATTTAAATGATACGAGGTTCTTTCCAAATTAGATTTACTACCAGCGCATTCAGCGACGACTAACGTGTCCAATACAACAGAATTATCTCGGTACACTAATACAAAAACATCAAGAATTATAAAGTCAGTACATCTACATTTAGTTCCTTTGTGCCTCGACCCACAGAAGATAATATATAAAGGCCACCAAAGTTAAGAGATCATTAACGTTAACGTACGTTTGTGAAAGCGGTAGCAAGGGATGCCACAAGGGAGCATGCATGATGAATATCATTATGTAAAATGTAATTCTTTATAAGCTTCACAACGAATACGAAACTCATATCCATTTAAACGCAGTGAATATAATTTTTCATTCACGTTAATATTAAAATCTCGCAAGTTTTTCATGCAATTAAACTCTGGGAAAGTTAAAAACTGCATTATACAGTTTTGTGAGGGAGACGAAAGAATACCTTTATTTTATTCGCTTTACAACTTCGTTAGAGGTCGGGGTGCCATAGTTATTTCTTTTTTAACCGACTTCAAAACAGGAGAAAAGGTGCCAATTATCTCCTAGTGAAATAGTTGTGACATGTAGACAGACAGACGGACAGGACAAAACTATAAGGGTTCTGTTTTCGCCATTTGGCTACGGAAGCCTAAAAATACCACTAACTCTTGATTATTACATGAAAAAATAAAAATAAATAAATAAATGAAATACTGAACAATACTTATTCTTCAATTTAGATTGCAGTGTAAAAGTAACTATCGCTAACCACACCATTTTGAACCCAGACATTTTATCAAGCGTAATTATTTCTAACAGCTATTAGTCGAACAAGATGGCGGAATGCGTCCCTCGAATAGTTATCACCAACATCCAACACATTAAGCACTAACTTGAGCAGTTTTTTAAAGTCCCCCAGGTCCGGACTTGTAACTTTACGGCAAGGAATGAGGTTGGGAGGGAAAAACTTTGAGAAACAGAGGACTTTATTACAAAGGAGCGAATTCTTTGTATATGGATGGATGTATTTTTCAAACTTCATTATTTTGTGAGTTTCCGCTTTTAAAAGTTGTGTTGGAAAGAGTGACGCGAGTTTAAAGCGAGTTCAGGATTTAGCTTGATTCTTGTGGCAGTATTGCTGTGTTCCAATTTTAAGGGTAAGGGTGCCAATGTAACTATAGGCACATGAAACATTTAAACTGAGGCATCGCAAGAGCATTGTCACGGGGTCTCATCAGGAACAAAGTAACATTTGTTGAAACAGCTCATAATAGATGGCGTTATATGTATCGATTTGTTATTGAAGTTTGTGTAAAATTGAGAATATGAAATAATACATCATAAAAAATATTTGTTCAAATTTTGAAAAATGATTTAAGTACGGAAAAATGTATAGCCCGAAGATAGCCCGCACTAAATCGGTCACATTTCTTTGTATGAGATGAGGCATCTGTACGTATAGTATTATATTATCTGTGGCAGTCTATCTTTGAGGCAATCAAAGATAGACAATGCTCTTGCGATGCCTCAGCTATAGTATTGCAGAACCCTATAGGCGACGATGGTGACCGCTTTTCATCAGGTGTGTTGTCTACTTGTTTGCTATCCAATAACAAAAGACCACCAACCCGAATAGGTCCCGCGTGGTGGACTAGGGCCCATTCCTTCTCACCTCTCTGCCAGACTTCCTCTCTAGGATGCCTGTGTCCCAGCAGTGAGAACATGATAGGCCGATTATGCTAGCTTATGCCAACAACCAAAATGCATTATTTTATTAATCACAGCATTTAATGACGTCACACTCGTAAACCACAAATCCACAAAGTTCTACAAATTGCTCAAATGATTGCTACTAAATCTTTCAAATATTCCTAGTCTCAACAAAACTCAAGTGGCTGATCGTGTATCTACCGTCTAATTATGATGGACAATATTTGAAGCTACTTTGTCAATATTAATATTTGATTTTATGGTTTAAGATAGGGTTAAAAATTCAAGAGTAGTAAGGTACTTAACTAAAGCGAAATATCTCGCTCAAATCTGGACCAGCTTAACGGGAGAAGAACCACCTTACAGAATACCACAGCCAACCAACGCTACTCTTCGGTAGTGTTGTGTTCCTGCGGTTAGTAAGGTTGCCAGAGCTCCTGCGGATGCGTTGTGTTGACAACGGTGTACCTGCTTATCCCTTAATTTGTCGGCACAACGAATGTTGATTTCAAAAGTTGGCAACACGCATTTGTAAGGGGCATTTTCACCAACCTATCAATATCTGTTCAATAAGCTAAAGATAAGATTTTTGACAGATTTTCTATACAAAATCTGTCAAGTATTTAAACTGAATTGACAGATTCCTTTATTGATAGGTTGGTGAAATAGCCCCTAATTGCAAACATTTCATAGACTATGGTAGTCGCTTACTATCAGATGGGCCGTATGCTTGTGGCCATCATTTCTGGGTAAAAAAAAAATTAAATGCCAAGAAAAGTCTTCAACCAAAGTTACTCGGAATACTCTATTTTCTTATGTCCCACTGCAATCTTGCTCGGCATCAATACCCCTATCATGAGTTTTTTTGACGTGTAGTATCGTTAACGTAAGCCTATTTTGAATTGAAAATACACGTTTGTTACACAATATTTATTTAAATTAAATCTTAATTAATTTCTCTGTATTTTTTTTAATGTGCAAATTGTATAAAATTTTATCAAAATGTTCCAGGACTGCTGCCATATTTTAAATTCATAATATGCTTACATTAACGAAACTATACGTCAAAAAAACTCATGATAGTACTGCTCTCTGTGAAATTGCTGTAAATTACAGGAGCGTTTCTTAGCGTTTATAATGCGGACGCATTTCGGCGTCGAAAGCTCTGTAACTGGAATAAGCGAGGAATTTATAAAAGTTTGTTGATTTAAAACCTAGAAATTAAGTATCTGCAAAATGATAATGTATACCTACTATGTTAGATTAAGAATATTGTCTCTTTTCTGTTTCTTTCTTTGACTATTCCGGCTTATCTATTAAACTAATGAGTAGGTTAAATACTTGAATCATCATCATCATCAGCCTATAGCAGTCCACTGCTGGACATAGGCCTCTCCAATTGCACCCTATTTAACTTGATCCTCGGCCACTCTCATCCAGCTGCCACCGGCCATCCTGCGAAGATTGTCGCTCCTAGCCTGAGGGCGTCCTACCCTACCGTCCTAATTATGTGAACACTACACACCCCACCACTACACCCTAGAAAGATTTCTGTTACTAAGCAGCATTGCTTTATTCCATTTAGATATGGGTGCCCGTGTAATTACAAGCACATGGGACTTTTCAACTTTGTCTCTAGGGTTTATAACGCACCTGTGATGTTTTTGGTATTGCATATATGTCCAGCAGCGGTAACTAATTACCACAATGGTGGGATATTTTTGTTTGTTCATCCCTCAAAGAAAAAAAAACCGGCCAAGTGCGAGTCGTACTCGCGCACCGAGGTTCCGTATCATTTTTGGACGTATAAAGAAAAAACCGGACCGCATAAGTAAGTTTGTTTAAAGGAATTTTGATGATTTTGAAAAAACTGTACTAGTTAGGAACACTGTTTTATTTTTGGTGCAATATTTGGGTCAATTTCTATCAACTCTAATTATTTCAGATTTTTTGCTCCGCAAACTTCGGAGAAAAGGGGGGGGGGGGGGGGAATGGTATTTTTTCAGACATTTTTCATCATATGTCGAAAACTGTGAGACATAAAATAAAATGAAAATATATTTTGAAATGTGCAGATTAAGCCCTTTCATATGATATATCATTCATATATGCTAAAAAGCTTAAATTATGGCATGCCAAATAGATAAATAGAAAAACTCGCTTCCTCCGCATTGTCCGCGCCGAATCTGATGACGTCGTTAAAATTCCTCAGAGATTTCAGTACCTACCTTGCGAATTCTTCCTTTGATTCGGCGCGGATAAGTGGGCGAGGATTCATATGAATTCTATAATTCGTTTCGTTCAGCTCGTTCAGCGAGGACAACTGTCTGCCCAGTTGTAAAATTCTTCACACAATTATTACAAGAAACTAAAAGCATTACTATATTTTATATTATATATTCATTACCTACTATAAATTGTGTGTACAGTATGCAATAAATAAATAAATAAATTGAGATAAAGCCACAATTTTGTTGCAATTGCTTAAAGGAGTTGGCGTCTCTAGTCCTTCTCGTTGAGTTGGATTAAAATACAAAAGACTGTCATTACTGGAGTACAACTGTTCTGTTTAAATTAGTTTAAGAAAAGTTATTAAACGTTTTGTGAGGGAATAGAGAGATAGAGATTAAGTACCGTACCTACTATGACTACTTACATCGAAGATAATGTAGGTATGAATGAAATAATTCAAGATGTAGTAGCCATTTTGCTATATGCATTTTACTATCTGTAATCTGTGTACTTTTATAATCCTGGGACTCGTAGATAAATGACTGCGAGGTTAAGCTGCAATTGTCGCGGTCAGTCCTTGGGTGGGTGACCGTTCTTTACACATCGAGACTTCTCCGTACCTCGGAGGGTAAGCGGTCGGTCCCGGTTGTCATAGGAATATCCTTGACAGTCGTTACGGGTAGTCAGGAGGCCGAAAGTCTGACAACTCTATACTCAAGTCGAGATCGTTCTGTAATACGAGCCTAAATACTAACTCACACATTTAAACGCAGCAAAACATAAAAATACTATTAAATAAATCTGTTTGCATGTTTACCATAAACATTATGATTAATAAAGCAAGTTTCCACTTAGTAAAACTCCAGGTCAGAGTTTTATCGTCAGAAATCTATGAAAAGGAGAAGCGGGTTCACAAACTTTTTTATAGATAAACTTTCTAGAGCAGTTGAGTTTTTTTTACTGTCTAATTGCATTGCTCATTAATAATCCTGTATACATTTTTTTTATGTAAGTGCCAGAGAAAACGATGTCGAAATATTTTTTTCATTCAAATGATAGTTGGGCTATGAAGTTGTTTAATATTTACTTTGGGGACACACAGCCCATTTGTTTCAACAGTTTTGTTGTGCCGCTGTTCAAAATATTTTTTTAAATATCTATACTATTATTATAAAGCTGAAGAGTTTGTTTGTTCGAACGCGCTAATCTCTGGAACTATCAGTTGGATTCGAAAAATTCTTTTTGTAAATGATAGCCAGATTAATGGGAAATAGTATAGGCAATAGGCTATTTAACATCACGCTACGACTTTTATAGCCGAGCGAAGAGGGTGAAACCGCGGGGAACAGCTAGTCATTTTGTATCCGTCGAATGTACGAAGACTGATGAGCCAGCGTCGTCAAGCAGTGGTGTTAGAAAACAGGCTATTCGTTCATGAAAGATTGGGATTAAAGTAAGTTGTACAGCTTGGCAAAAAAGTTGGTACTTTGCCCACGTGCTAGTAGATTTGGAGTTATCCACAAGCTGATCTTGTTTTTTATATGAAAATTTAATGATTTATTCAAATTCTTTTCCTTATTTCCTATTAAAGTGACCTAAATAAGTGTGATGGTGGTGCCCTTATATTTTACAATATTTTTTTTCCAAGCGGCACACTAACAAAGTCGCGGGAACCAACTAACAGTATCTAATAAACAAAAGAAAAATCATTCTGAATGCTTGTCAAGTGCTAGAACTGTGTGTCACAGGTGTACTAAGAAAATCTAGTTTAATTCCAAGCTTCGAGCTAACCGTATTAAATTAAAGACCGACTGACTATGAATAAGGATTTGAATCAGCCAATCAAAACTGTAATTTTTAAAATAAATACTACAAGCTTTAAGTTGTTAGAAGAAAATGGCTTGAAATATATAATTTTGTTAAAAGATACGTAGAAATTCGTAATAATGCTGGGGGCCATACTGTGACGTGTTACAGTCAGCATTTATTTATTAGCTGTACTCGGCCTGGCTACGCACCCACCTACCTTACCTACCTACCTACCTACCCGACCTACCCACCTACCTACCTACCTTACTTACCTTCCTACCCTACATACCTATCCACCTTCAGCTGTCAAATGACAAGAAAATTATTACGCGTATCCATCGTTCGAATCGTGAGTTTATACAAAAATCCACAAACAAAATACACAACTTACACAAATAAGACAAATAGGCAAATAACTCAGTGAGTACTCACCCTCTATTCAATGCAATTCCATTGAACATCATTTTGCTGATCCAGTAATTTGTTGGCCGCACAAAGTGCGCAGCGACTTTGGCGCATATTTGGACAGCAGACCGGGTGCATTCGTATTTGTTAGCAAATCATGCTTAAACATTTAGCGTAGCGAAGCATAATAAGTTTCAGTAATAAAACTTTATAATGTTATTAATTAAATTCGGAAATATATACATTTAAAACTTTATAAGTTTTATGTTAATTTTTTTTTTAAAAAACAAGCTTATGTCGACCGCTTCCCAACTCCATCATGAAACCCTGGACATCACATAAGTCTGTAGTGCTTGTCAAGACAAATCCGACGAGCCCAAACACGACGGAGTTATGTTAAGAAGTTTCTATAGCCCACTCCCAGCTCCATCATGAGACCACTTTCATGGTACCATATTATTGCATTATCATCAAAGTGACATAATATGCATTCCAAAGGACGTCGGCAGTTTTGGGCTTGATATGGTACAGTAATAAAAGCTTAACAAAAAAATATATATATGTATTTTAATTGTTCTTTGCCTAATTTATCTTAAAGATTAAGAATTGGAATAAAAAATCGAAATAAATAAGAAATAAAATGATTATGCCATTGACATTTTGAAAAAACCACTAAAACAAAAACGGGTGCATGCTGGCTGGCGCGTGACTCCACAGAATATCATGTCGACAGCAACTAAAACCATTGAATTGAGAACTCATTAGTCGGGCTGTACTTCATTGGACCTCCACAGAATATCATGGTGACAGCTGGTGACAGCAACTAAAACCTTTGAATTGAGAACTCATTAGTCGGGCTGTACTTCACTGGATCATTCACACCATACTTAACCTCACTGTCAGAAATATGAATATTTCTCTTAAACCCAATTACGTACAAAGACAAATAAAAAATGAATTTAAATACTCTTGAAATACTCGATCACACCAAACTAATTTCATATCTGTACCGACAAACACAATCTGAAGCCCAGAGTTCTATGGGCGTCTGCCAGTGCCCTTTCAGCTCAATCGGTTGAGAGTAACTGGCCTAAAATTCAGTTGCAAGATTTCGCCCGGTACACATACGGCAAGTTAAATTGTAAAAAGATATTAAAGTGTCTGATTTAGCAGCAGAACCAATATATACCAAGGTCGCATGTCCTCCAATAAATGACTATTGCCCGGAAACAGTGAGTCGCGACATTCTATCTTTTCCCTGCAGTGGGACAGTATGGGTTAACAGGTAAAGTAATATCGGAGAGTTCCATTAGGTCGTCGTGATTGCGTCTTGTCCGATAAGACTGTGTCGAAATTAAGTTTTAAGTCAACGAAATGGACTTTTAATTATTTAAGCATTAATTTCAAACACTAATAGACGCTTGAGAAAATTCAACACAAATTAATTCTCTTGTTACAATATCAAATTTTGTTACAAAGCGGTAATTTACAAAATCTTTAGTTTCGAAGTTCAGACTTCTGAACTTGTGTAACAAATTATTTTGTTGACTCATAAATCAATTTGAGTAAGTTAGGTATCTAGACACAATTTATTTTAAATCTAAGATCGTGGCGCTTGTTGATCTAGTGTTCGCAATTTTTATATGGATAATGGGTGGTTGATGTGTTGTGTTGATGAACTATTCATGACTTCACTATGGTTTTAGCAGAATATCTTTTTCTCAGTTTATCTATTTCTCAGTAGCAACCCACCCCCTTACTTATAGACGATGATTAAATTAAACAGCTCTTATGTCAATTGTCATCTCTACCTATTCATTGTCATACAAATAACAAGGATAGTTGTATTTTTAATCAATGGTTAAAGTTAAGAGGCCTCTTTAAGTAAGGGGGCCAGAGTTTAGATTTATAGGCTCGTGCCCTATGACATCAGACTTAAGTCTACAATACACCTTTGCCTAAGTACGGTTTATTCCACTTTGTTCACCTGGGTGATATCACCTGGGTGAACAAAGTGGAATATTGTTCACGAAGGAACGCGCGGGCGCGGTGGCGGGTGCGGGCGCGTCGACGTGACGAGTTCGTGTTGATATTGGTCGCCAGCCGGGCTAACATGCGCGCCGCGACAAATTTTATCGACTGTTTTGTCTCGCTCTTGCTCGTGCGAATACGAGACAAATGCATGATAAAAGCGTCGACAAAATTTTGTCGCGGTGCGCATGTTAGGCGCTCTGGCGTTTGCGCGGTTTTGACGCTAGCGACAAGTTCATACTGGTTGAACTTACCTGACGTCGCGAGTAAATCGCGCGCTCCGCCGCTAGTTCGACGTGAATACACACAAACATCTCACGCCTTTGCTATTGGCACGAGCACGCCGCGCGCGCCAGTCGCTAGCTTGCCCGCTACTTAGACCGCACGAGCGTTTCGCACGTGAACACTTAAAAATTACGCCATATGTTTGATATTTCGTGACCGCGCCCGCCACCGCGCCCGCGAGTCAACGTGAACGAGTACTAAAACTTTAGGGAAACCAGGCGTGACGTTATGTTACATAAAAAAACAGGAACACATTTCAAGCAGTCTGATGCAGTTGATGACAATTATTTAAGTTCAATCCCAAATATGCCACCAACTCTATTAGACTGCTTGAAAAGTTAGTTGTTTGCATTGGGTTTTTAATACATTTTCATTTTTAAACATATAAAAATGTTTATGCATAAGTAACATATTCAAAATTTATTTTATTACTTTATTCAAAAACAAAAATTGAATAGAAGCCATTTACAGTGATATAATATGGTACTTTATTTTTTTATTTTCTATGTAACACCTACAACGTTGAAAAGTTTTGGAAGCGTGTAGCAATATATCAACACAGTGTTCGCTCAGGGGACTGAATATTCTCGTACAATCACGGGAAAGCACTATGCTATGCAAATATTTATGAAAACCTAGAAATTTTAGATCTGGAACAACGAAACTTCAGATGATCAAAACGGTGAGGTTTAAGGTCATAGCCACTAGAATCATCCGGCACCTGACCAGCACTGCCTCGCCTTGAGCGGTTAGTATTCTTTGTAAGGAGTATAATGGGTATACGCTCACTACATCAACTCCAGAGCGCCTCGCCCGCGGGCTGACCACGCGCGGACGGCGAGTGGAACATGCGCGGTTGGCGAGTGGACCACTCGGTGACCACCCGTTGCTAGCAGGCTTGCCTTGCGTTGCCCACACGTAGGTCTCAAATGGACCGTGCGCTGTCCGCGAGACAGTGGTACACGCGACGTTCACTGATTGACACGCCGCATTCTACCTGTCAACAACGAGTGGACACTGGGCACGAGGTGCCGGGAGTGCCGGAGTGCTGGTCGGCGGGTGGTTCTAATGAGCTATGACCTTTAAATGCGGATAATAGCTCATAATTTCAGGAATTAATTTATGAGGGCAGATAGTATAAGTGTCTAAATGATGACAGTCCTCGTCGACGGAGGAAACTGTTCGCTGAGTCCCCGGGAGTGCTCACTCAGCGAGTGGCTGAAGCACCGATTATTCCCGATGTCCACCACTTGTCTGGCCACCACTGGGGGACAGCGAGACAACTTTAAAACATTATTCTCGTTGTCCACCACTGGGGGACAGCGTCACAACTTTTGCCTCCGCAGCCGGCGGCGGCTCCCAAAAATAACGCCGTTGGGAACCGGCGTAGCCTTGGAGTAGCAGTGATGCCAGACGAAAATAATTGCAAACTACCGTAGCAGCAGATTAATGTTGCCGTGTTTTAAGTTGAATTATTTACCTTAGACTTTTAAATAACAGTGTCAATGTAAAACAAAATACTACTTTTTTGGACTTACAAGGGGGAGGGAGGTGGTCGACGCTCCTATTTCTGTCTGCACGGTTAAAAGTAACCTAACACGAAGCGGTTGACGGGGGCTTCGTTCGCTCGCTGTGCTCGCTCACTAAAGCCCCCGTCAACCCCTTCGAACCTAAATTGTCCGTGTCGGGGTGTCCAAGTTCCCGAGCTCGCTTCGCTCGCTCTTGGACCCTAATTTACACAGTTTTGACGCTGTCCCCCAGTGGTGGACAACGAGAATAATGTTTTAAAGTTGTCTCGCTGTCCCCCAGTGGTGGCCAGACAAGTGGTGGACATCGGGAATAATCACTGAAGCACTCACTGCCAGATCAGTCACACTTCAAAACTTATTGCTCACTCAGCACATAGATCTCGATATCTTTCATGATAAACGATACGAGATAAGAGACCAAATAAGTAAACGAATAGGTATATTTTGATTAATGATTGGTATAATTATGGTATAAGTTAAGTTGATAAGTTATGTATAATTTGTATCTAAATGTAAAAGTGCTTTGGCCGTATAGGTACAATGTGCTGCTAGCTTGTGTATAAATAAATAGAATGCTAAAGGTGGCTTCCAACAGTCAGTGATTTTGCGGATTAGCACGGACGAGCTCGGATTGCAGAACATGGGAAATATGCACGTCTGTGGGAATGCAGATAGGGCCGTAGCGATGCGTCGTATCCGCCGCGAGTCGATAACTTCACAGGTGCGGTGTGGTTCGCTTTGGTTTGGCATAGAATAACAAAATAGTTTCAAATAACGTATGCAGACTTGGTCTGTGTAGATCTGTGTTACGACGCACCATTGGAAGAGCGTCGGTGCGATCCGTAACTGTGTGTGATCGCTGTGCTGGGTACGATCCGTATGTCACTGCAAGGATCCAGCAGAATATCAGCGTTAGGTGTATTTGCCTGACACATGCTGAGCTGGACTCCCATTTGGTGCAACCTCGAGACGCACACCGCACTGTGTATGTTTTTCTCTTCTTTTTTTGTTATAAATTTCATTTTAAGTAACCTATGTCATAGATCACTTTTATTTTTGATAGGTATGTATGTTTTTATTTTTATTTTGTTCACCTTTTATGTCGGCACCTTATTTTTATATTGTGTATTCATTTGTTATCATTTAGCTGTACTTTTGTGTGCTATGCTGTCTCTTGTGTGCACCAAATAAATGTTTTATCTATCTATCTATCTAAAATGGGACCCTTGGAAAGCCACCTTAAGGAGTAGGTGCGTAAAACTTTATACATACACATTTAGATACGAAAACGACGAGTATATTGCTTAAAGTACACCCACATTTATAAGTTCCATGTAATATAAATCCAGACTAGAGGTTGCTACTGAATATTTCCGAATGGAAAGACCAAATACCAACACAACATTGACATTTATCAACAAAAAAAACAGCAATAAAAACAAACAATTTTTTAATAAAATATACAAATTCCACGCTGAACAATTTTTGCGTCGGTAAAATTATTACAATTGAAAAAACACAGGTTCATGTATGTCAGATTCTGGTCGCTACACACGGGGAAGTAGACCAATGGACAGTCAGAACATGGCATGTGTTTGGTTAGAGGCGGAAACAGACGGGCATATGATTTTGTCGTCCAATGCCTTTGCGGCGCGTAATAAGGTAGGCATATTGCTAAAAGAAACATAACACCATCTGGAAAAAAAACAACATATTTTGATTTATGACAAGGCCATGCAGTGAGAAAATTAATAGGCTGGTAGAGCGCTGGCACGGTTCGCCAGTGCTGTTTGTGTCAATTGCACGCCTCATTAGCGCTACACAATTTTCCTCCAATTCATTCGCTTTAAATCTCTGTTACACTCTCATCACGCTTAAATAAGATGAATCTTATACCATCATGCAGATAATTTATTTAACTTTAATTTTGATCTAGTTTTACTAAGTCGATTCATCGATAAAAAATGTTCAAGTCCAAGAAACAGGTTCTGTCAATTACATTCTAAGAAAGGTAAACATGACAATTTTTGAAAAACGCCATAAATACATTTTTTTAGTAACCTTAATATTTTACAAGGCAGTACCCTATTGAAATTCACTGTTTTCTGTTCAATACTAATTTGCTATGATAACATAATAATTATCTCCTTGTTTCTATGATTTGAGGGCCCGCGTTATTATAAAGGTGTCGATCCATCGCCAGTAGCGTCTTGCACTACGTTTATATTTCGGCAAAACGTGTTTTAAATTTTTGATTTAACAGTTTTTGGTTTGACTTATTAAAATTAAAAAAATACTTACAATTTTTTTCCATATTTATATTACAGAAAATCGGGTCCCACAACGATTTGTTTTCTACAATAGCTATTTTGAATCATCAAAAATTTTATAGAACATAAATGCTGTACGCTTGATTGCCTTAATTAGCAATTAAAACAACTTAATTTGCTAATTTTCTTTTTAACCAGGTTCAAAAATGACAAGGTTATGAATTTAACTGTTTTTTTTACGATAAGTATATTTTCGACGATTATGTATCAATTTTCATGATTCTTTTTTCATTTAAAAACTCGCACGGAAGTCACACATTACATTTTTTTCAGGGTTCCATAATAAAACTAGGAACCCTTTTTTTTTTTTTGTTGAGGATGGGAAATCATCAAATGACCCCTCCCGCTCTAGGGTGGAGCGGAAGGGAGTGTCAGACTCTTACTGACTAAAACCCACCCGTGTTCCTTCCTTTGCCCTTTATGTTCCGGGTCATGGGTATCCCTTTCGGACAATCCCGCTTTCCCGGCAGGCTTGGGCCCTAGTGGGCCCCCTCTTCGATGCTGACATCTCTTTGAGGCGCGCGTGGAACACGTACGCGCCGTTCGGCACGGGCCTGGTCCTGATCGGACGGTGAGCTACCCATTACTCACCGCCCGCAGGCCCGCGCCTACGGTGGCCGGGAGTCGTCACGCGGCTCCCGACGCCCGGAGCGTCTACCGCGGCGCCTTGGACGGGAGAATCTCTCCCTCTCCCGTCCCGCCGCCTCCTTCGCTAGCATGACTGCTTCGCAGAAGGATGCGACTGCCTCCCACTAAACTAGGAACCCTTAGTTTCATCATGTTCATTGTTCGTGTCCCTCTGACACACGTTCGTAACACCTACAGTTGTTAATCAAATCGTGCCTTCTACGTAGAGAAATATGAAATAAATATGGGGCCATCCATTCATATGTGATATTGTGGGATAATAAATTATGTAAATAAGTTTTTGAAATATAGCGAATATTTCAAAAACTATCATTTGTAGTTTTACCAATCACAAAAATAACTTTGTATTTTTCAATAACGTTGTAAAACACAAAGTACTACAGAATTCTACATTGAGCGTACACACGCACTTGGCTAGTTTTTCTGTTTTGTAGGTGTTCATAGGTATAATGACATCCAGGGGAGCCAAAATAGCGTCGAAAGGAACTCTTACGTGAAACGCACTGTAGGAACTGTGTGGATAGTAATTCTATACCTACTTTTATTAAGTTTTTTTTGTTTGTTTGTTTAAACGCGCTAATTTCTGGAAGTATCAGTTGGATTACATTTTTTTTTGTAATTGATAGCCTAATTCTTTAGAAAGTTTATGGGGTATTTAACATCACACCACGACCCTTAGGACCGAGCAACGGCGGGTAAAATCGTGGGTACAGCTCGTTCAAAATAAAACAAAGACATTACAAATTCAGTTTCTATTCCCACAATTAATAATCAAAAGGATCGAAGTAGCTGTAACATAGTCCCATAGACTTTACCATTATTTTGGCATTGCCTTGCAATCTCAACTTAGCGTTTAAACAATTCAACTTACAAATATTAGTGTAAGATTGAGAATTTGAACCACAGACTGGAAGGTATATTCGGGGACATGCACAATTCCAGATTTGTTCTAGCATTGGCAAATCGTCCTGTGGTTTGCTCATATACCAGTCTTGTATTTCTTGGGGAGTAGCTTCTCGTCTCGCCTCAGTCTTCCCAAGAAGAATCGCCAAACAAGCTGAAACTATTGTTTAGAAATAAATTATAAATTTTCGTCATCATCGTCATCCATTGGTTTAAACGGTGCGATCAAAAGGGGGATTGAAGAATGCGAACAAAACTTAAGCCAAAACGTAGATAACATGATTTCTATTTATTATCTGTTCGTCTGCCAAAACCCTTTTTCTCCTGAACGGATATTGGTATCAAGTGGAAATTTATATCAAATACTAAGGAAATTAATATCAAATACTAAGATCTACGGTCCCTTGAAGGTGTAAAAGATTCAAGCTTCTAAGACAACGGAATCAAAAGATAATTATGGCCATTTATGTCACATATTTTATTGTAATTTGTAATAGCGCCATCTATGAGAACATAGTTGAACCATTGTCTTGCTATGGATAAATCTACAGTAAGTTTGACAAGCTCCAAGACCAATTAGTACTAGGGGCCGCCGCAACGAGGCGCTGACCTAAGGTTATAAATTCCTCGTTTACGAGATTTTATAGCATACATAATTAAGTTTGTACGGAACCCTCACGCCACGAAGCCTACTCGCACTTGTTCTATTTTTTTTTACTATAGGTATAACGCGGTAAGTCGTAAGCAGGCTGAGGATTGAGTTAGATGGCGTAAATTAGAGAGGCCTAAATGTCTATGGTCTGATGGTGATGAAATCGTAAAATGTAAGGTATAAAAAAAGCACTGAAAGAACGAAATTTTATTCCACTGAAAAAAAGTAACAAATTACTTACGACATCGTATAAATATTTTTCTAGATAAACCCATTGTCAAATTCTATTCTGTATTAGATTCATAAAGTGAAATTCGTCTTTCTGTTAATTTTATAAAATTTTTCATTTAATAAGTCTTCACATTGCACATTACACATTGCACTTAAGTCTAATTAGTATGCAGTAAATGGGCAATCAAATATTGATTGCTTAAATGCCATTGAAATCATTACAATATTTTTTTCAATCCAGATTTTTTTCTCATTTCTTGGCATTTTCGCACTTATACCTACTACACCAACACATTCTATCGCAATCCATTCTTGACGCAGATTTTTCGCAATTTGCCGCAAGTCCCGGTTCTCCTATTTCTGTAACCAGTCTGACCCAGCCGCATTTTGAGGTCTTAGGTCCATTTTGCTAGGAGGCGCCCCATACTACGTTTGCCGATTCGCAGAAGGGGGCGAGCTTGCTATTTACGGTACAAAAATCCAGAATCCGGAATACTGAGAATTTCCTAAGTCCCTTTTCCTTATCTGGGAATCGAACCCAAGACACATGTCATAGCAATCACGCTTGCGACCACTCACTAACCCAAAGGTCAATACAGAAACAATAAAATGATAGACTGTTACACAGTTGCATCAGAATCTTAATTAAAAGGATTTTAAGTCGGAATAATAACGGAGAATTCTTGTAACATTATTAAAGGGGTTCTTTGGCACTGCGGCGGAAATATACCTACTAATATCATAAAGCTAAAGAGTTTGTTTGTTTGAATGCGCTAATCTCAGGAACTACCAGTCGGATTCGAAAAAATATTATTGTATATGATAGCCAGATTCATGAGAAATAGTATAGGTTATTTATCATCACGCTACGACTCTTAGGAACCGAGCAATAGGGGTGAAACCACGAGAAACAGCTAATAATTTAATATAATGAAGTCGGTAAAAAAGTATTTTTTTGTTGTTTGAGAAGCGGGAATAACGTATATCATTGGTGTATTTGTTTAGCTTCAAAATTAATCCAAACCTTCATCGAATGCTTTTTAGAAGCTGTTAAATATTGTATAACTATAGGTAATATTTTAATTTAGAGTTAATTTTAAAGCTAAACAAAGGCATCAAAAATTGTAATGCTACTCCCTAACACATAATCTCATCTCATATTTCGTTTTCACTGAGACAAAACAACAAAATACCAACTACATTTTAATTACATTTCCCACCACAGTGCGCAGGAACCACCTTAAGACTTACATTCTCCAGATTCTCAGCAAAGACAAGTCGTAGCCGCGCTTGTTCGCTGACAGTTTGACAAAACGTCTTTTAGCTACCAAAAACTCGCTTGCAAAATGCTCGCCGTTTGAATTATTTAACGTAAAGTTGGACGATGCTGGTTGAGCCCTTACTTTGCATTATTTTGAGACACAGTCCAATTACAGAAGTGGATTGGCGACTCCTGGATACGTTCCTCGATTTTAGAGACTGTACTAAGCAACATGTGAGCCTCGGCAATCATCGTTTATCCGAAGTACTACCGATTACCTAACAAGATTATGCATTTTGATTTTAGAACTTATCGTCATAGATTATGACTCAATAATTAAATGACAATAATGGTTTCCCGCTTAACCTTGTCTGTGGCTTGGAGTGTATAGAGTTATGATTAATTAAAGTTGAAATTACATACTAACATCATATTTGTCGCAACAATGCGAACATTCGCCGAATCTCGATAGTGAAGCCGCGTATAAGATTAGCGCCATCCCTTTTCACAAACAATGTTCACAGATCTAAGTCAAAATCTTAAAATAGAAACGGTCTCATGTGGAATATATTGGGTATCCTTTGCCTAATAAAGCGTTAATAAGGATGTTAGGTTGAGTAACTTCAAGAATCCCTCAATATGAAAATTGCACGGCATATTAACTCGATAGAATATCGAATGCGTATACATTTGTCCGTAAGTTCTCCAAATTTTGAGAACCATTGAGCTGGAAGATATGGTATGAACAATGAACATCACTCAATTTGCTCAGTGAGTAAACACAAAAGGTATCGAATACGACAAATCTAAAATCTGTACTAATATCATAAAGCTGAAGAGTTTGTTTGTTTGAACGCGATAATCTCTGAAACTATCAGTTGGATTCGAAAAATTCTTTTTGTATATGATAGCTAGATTCATGACAAATAGTATAGGTTATTTAACATCACGCTATGACTCTTAGAAGCCGAGCTCATATTTCGTCAAGAATGCAACTCAGCATAACACGATGCCGCGGTAGACGCTCCGGGCGTCGGGAGCCGCGTGACGACTCCCGGCCACCGTAGGCGCGGGCCTGCGGGCGGTGAGTAATGGGTAGCTCACCGTCCGATCAGGACCAGGCCCGTGCCGAACGGCGCGTACGTGTTCCACGCGCGCCTCAAAGAGATGTCAGCATCAGAGAGGGGGCCCATTAGGGCCCAAGCCTGTCGGGAAAGCGGGATTGTCCGGAAGGGATACCGCTGACCCGGACAAAAGGGCTAAGGAAGGAACATGGGTGGGTTTTAGTCAGTAAGAGTCTGACACTCCCTTCTGCTCCGCCCAGAGCGGGAGGGGTCATTTGATGATTTCCCATCCTCAAAAAAAAAAAAAAAGCATAACACGATAACTGAGTCGCCACAGGTATGATGGTAGTACTTTCCCGGACGACTTATTTCTCAAAGAGCTCTATTACTTCTAAATCCTTGGATTATTTTTATAAGATTATTGAAAAAATTCAATACTACGGCTCGATTTGGGTATCGAACCCAGGACCCTATCTCAACGGCCGGGCGACTTCTATACGAATGAGATCAGTCAATAATATTATGATTGTTAAATAAGATCAAAATATTTCATTTTCTTTTATTACAAAAAAACTTTGACTACTAAAACTAGATCATTAGAATTATATCTGTCAATTACAAACTTAGATAAATGCTTCAGCATCTTTCTTAGGCCGCGGCCGCACTGGCACGGCGACAGCGACGCGACGACGATATTGTGAACAAATAAATGTCGCTTGTTGTTTCTGCAGTTCGGCCACCGACATATATGTTTATACGATAGCACTGCCATAGTAAAATGTAAGGACTTAAATAATTATCAATTTGACATTAATAATACTCTTACTGACATAATTAATTGGCTTAATATGAATAATTTAATAATCAACCTCAAGAAAACCAAAATAATGCACTTCCACCAAAGAATTGAAGCTCCAAAAATGTGTGTCAATTATAATGGCAACGAAATAGAAGAAGTAAAAGTAAATGTATTTTTAGGTATCCATATTGACAATAACCTTAATTGGAAAGCTCATATAGAACAGTTATGTAAAAAAATAAATAAATCATCCTATGCACTTTTTCAATTGGCTAAAAAAGTAAATATAGACGCGTTACTCGTTGCCTATCATGGTCTAGTAGCCTCACTCCTAAGATACGGAATTATTTTTTGGGGTAATTCCCCGGATAAGGGATTACTATTCAAGGCACAAAAAAGGTGCATTAGAGCCATGTGTGGTCTGAAAACAGATGACAGCTGTGCTCCGTACTTTAAGTCATTAAAAATACTTACGCTACCGGCGTTATATATATTAGAAATTAGTATCTTCGTCAAAACAAATACCAACCTTTTTGAAAAAATGTCAATGGTGCGAAATGTTCCAACTCGTAGTCAGTACAAAAATTCATTGAGTAATTATAAATGTAAAACTGCATTAGTAAAAAAAAGTGTCCTGGGTATGACTCCATACATTTATAATAAAATTCCAGACGACATAAAAGAATTAAATTTTACACAATTTAAGAAAAAAATGAAATTGTTCCTAATTGATAAATGTTATTACACTATTGACGAATACTTAAATGACGAATTAATTTAGAATTTATTTCAATTTTATTATTAATATTGACATTACATAATTTTGACATTTAATTACTTTGACATAGTTTTTTTTTTTTTTTTTCTTTTTTGACATTTTAATAATTCCTGATTTAGGTCTGACATAACTAGAGTAGTAATAAATAATTTCAATTAATTTTCTTATACCGTATACCTATTATGCATGATTTTCAAATATTTTGACGATTTGTAATCCTCAGCTAAAGCACACCATATTTGTACGCCTCCTGGCATAGCATAGCGCTCTGTTCACCAAACGTAACATCTGTATTTCTTTACCTATGTTAACAAATAAATAAATAAATAAATAAATAAAATAAATAAATAAATAAATATGAGTTTGTTTTCACGAAATCGGCGTCACGTCGCTGTCGCCATGCCAGTGCGGCCGCGGCCTTAAGGTGCGTACGAACGACCCAACTTACACGCAATGATCGCAATCTGTAGAGTCAATCCGGGCGAGTTTTAACAAATTCTCTCGTGTCCACATCAACGGATTGGCTATACAGATCGGGTGTCAAGCTGGGTCGTTCGTACGCACCTTTAAATACAGAATCTCACAAAACTTATTCTGGAAATACATCACATGGGCCAGTTCTAGTGAAATTAGCTTTAATCCTATTTGGTGTGTTCTCGTTAACACATTTCAATTTGCATTCGTTTATGTAAGTTTTGTTGTCGTCAGCACAAATGGGGAAGTACACGTATGGGCAGTTGGAGCATTTGGCATCCACCTTCACTGCATCCAAAGCAGGTAGGTCGTAGGGATATTTGTTGAAGTAGTTATTGAACCATTCCTGAGGAGCGGCCAAGGAGACACTGTAAAGTAGTCCAAGAGCTGAAAACGATAAAGATATATTTAGCTTAATATAGGTAAGGGCAGCAGCCGCAGTGCGAAGGGGGGGTTATGGGGGACATGACCCCCCCTTCGGACCCCCAAAATCTTACATTAATCGGTATGACCCCCCCAAAGACTTCGACTGCGGTATGCCCCCCCCCCCCCCCCCCGAAATCTTTAGCTGCGACCGCGTCTGAGGGGCAGGTGGTTTGTTTTTTTTAGTTTTTCTTTTTGTTTCTTAAATTACAATGTTGTACAATGATTCCTTCATGTTGAATAACCCTTCCTTTTTAGGCTAACCTATGTTTTACGATCTGCTATCAAAGCTAGCTGAGCGCTCTTTTGCATATAAATCAGTCTGACGGCATTCCTAGTTTATTTTTAACCGAATTAAAAAGAGGAGGTTCTCCATTCATCGCATTTTTTTTCTTTTAAGTATGTTCAAAAACTTTTACCCTCCTTCTGGGGTAGTCGGGTAAAAAGCAATGTATACCTAATCAATTTACTTACAATGAAAAAGAAGATGTTTCGAAAAGCGGATTTTCATTTCAATGTCTTGCAAAAGTCGAGTTTAAAACTGTTGCGAGCGCAAATGCTATTTAAATTGCTAATTTGATTACACTCAGCTCTAATGAGTTGAATTATTAGGCATTAGGCAATTATTTTTTTATGAGAATTCAGCTTAATTTAATAAAATGTCAATTGGGAAGTTTATCAATAAGTTGTTAGATACAAATACAACACCGTTAAAAACGTTGTAACTTAATGACATTTAGGGCAGCCAACATAGGATCGAACAGACTAAGACTAAGTCAAACGCTCTGCAGCTGTATGAATCATGAAAAAAATAAACAATTTGACGGATCACTGCGGATTTTAGTAAAAAAATAAATGTAGGTAAAGCGCTGTCAAACGCTTGAACAATCAGTGAAGTGAGTTTCACAAATTGTTCGGGCGCTTGACAGCTCTTCGTTTTCAATCGCGCAAAAAGAACCTCGGCCAAAAGTATAGAAATCTCTATAATTCCATACCCAAAATCACTATAAAAATCTAAAACGATACAGCCATCAGGCAACCGAATCCGAAAAGGTTCTAAATTCAGTACCTATAATGAATAGAAAAAAGTAAATATAAGGCAGGTGCTACATTCTCGCTATCGTCGTGTGCCAGGATTCAAACCCGAGGTAATTTCACGGGGCGTCGGCCTATTAGGTAGGTACATTTACTGTGTCATTCAAATGCGCCTGTCAGGGAACGAACCCAGGAAAGCGTTTTCATCCTTTCAATATGGATGCGTTTACACCGAAGTGTTGTTGTTTTTTTGAGGAAAAATATGTGCGTCATTGGGCAAATTGTAATAGCTCCAAAATCTTATTTTTAAGTCAGTGGTTTACCTATAAACTATTTTTTTTGTTATATCATCATATCTCCTTCTCGGTCCTTCATCGTCATTTAACCATAAGGAGAAATGACGATTTGAGAAAAAAATATCGTTTTGATTGATAAACTTTCTGATTCTGGAGTTACTTATCAGTATCACTAGGTACTTTCCCAGTGACCATAGATAGATTGTACACACTTCACTATCTGCAGTGCTAAGCAATATAGAATCTATTACAGTACTCACTATTATTTTACCGCACCTTCTAAATACATACCTACATAAACATCACGCTTTCATTATCCGAAGGGTTTTGCAGAGATGTTTGTAGGCACACCTACATTTCACCAGTTATGTAATAGGGTCAAATCTATTGCCATCCACCGGGCTCAAATTCAGATTCCAGGCTGCTACCTATAATTTCCTGATGGGAAACTCCAATAACAACCTGGTAATCGCACCCAGAATCAGATTACAGTGCAAATTAAGAACTTGCATGATTTTTAAGCGACATAAAGTTCGTTTTATATTACGCGTCGGTGTAACAGTCGGATACTAACGGATATTCATACGTAACGACTACGCCTTATGTCAGGAATCCTTTAACCTTTTTGCCTGACCCTTTTGACCTCTCGCAGCTCAATATAATAATGCCTTTAGTATTATGAAAACGTGACCCGTGGCAGAAGTGAAAAGAAATCTTTGCCTCTTATGTGTGAGTTTTTTCTGTTACTAATTTAGCAGTTGGTAGAGAGGCTCGGGACTAAATACCAACCGCAGTGATCGATGGATCTCCGAGGTAAAGCTGCCGTGGTTGGTTCATACATGTCTTTGAAATTTATTTGCGAGAATCGTAGTAAGTACATTACAGATGGTCAAGTTTTCTATGGTTTTTAACCGACTTCCAAAAAGGAGGAGGTTCTTCATTCGGTTGGTTTTTTTTTTTTTTTTTTTTAACAATTTCTTGAAACCTAACATGCAAAATTAGGGAATACATTATTAAAATTTGCGAGGCTAATAAAATAGGTATTACAATTTATGTCATATTGGTATGTCATAGATTAATCACATAGATTAATCACGTCATAAATCTAATCACATTGAGACCATGCTTAGGAGAGCACGTTTAACAGTCGGTCCCTGTTGTCATACGAATATCTATGACAGTCGTTACGAATAAATCAGAAGCCGGAAAGTCTAGCCTTAGAATACCGGTATCACCCAGTTATAGAGGTCAGTTTCTACCGCGTAGCAGCATTATATGGATGCCTGTTTAATTACAGCGATGAGATTTCAACTTTGTCTCTAGGATGGAAAAGACTCCTGCAATTAATATTGCAGATGCGTACTCAAAGGCGGTGATAGCCACTTGTTATTGGCCGGTGAGCTGCATACTTATTTGCCATTTAATTATGTAGAAATATCTTTTGAAAGTAGCAGTGATAGTTTAACCATGCGCCTCGGTTTGAGCTCGATCCTGAGGCACACACCGCTGACTTTTTGACGTCATGTGCGTATTAGAATTTAATTATCACTTGCTTTAACGGTGAAGAAAAATATCGTGAGGAAACTTGCATGCCTAAGAGTTCTCCATAAAGTTCTTGAAGGTGTGTGAAGTCTACCAATCCGCACTTGGCCAGAATGGTAGGTTAAGGCTAACGTCATCATCATCATTTGAAGAAGAGGCCAATGCCCAGTTGTAGGACAGCTAATGAGATATTATCAATCACTTCACCGCGCACTGCAGCTTTAGGCAGTGCCATGGGAGAAATGCCTTACTTTCTGATAGTTCTGGATTGGAGGTCGTAATATCCCGTAGATCAGTCTATAACATACGTAACTATAGCCAATACAAATATTTGAACCGTGCAAGAATTGAACCTGGGACGTATATAAATACGTCCCAGGTACCAGAATTTTGGTTTTCTGGTATACAAAAATACTTTTTCGTACACCTCCAAACAAATTTTCGTGATAAGTATTCATAGCAGCAAACAAATTTCGTATTACTCTTTCTATCCATAAGAAAAGCGGGCGAAAAGGGAGTTATAAAGAAATTCCATTAAATTTTCTCAAGTCTGTATGAATAGCATTCCGCTCTGAGAACATTTCTGACGTGTACATATGTACGACGTATTAACTAAGTTATTCTGCAGCCTGTAGCGTGTGCTCAACTTCTTTGGTTAAAGCAAAAGGATTTTATGATTTAAGATTTCTTTTTGGAAAATATTCTGTGGCCGTATTATCTTTTTCCTTCTTATTATTTTAAGTGAGCAGTTCTTGTTTATATATTGATATATCCTAATTTGTTTCTCGGAAACGGTTCTATCGATGTGGATGATTTTTTTTTATTTAGTTAGTGTTTTCCAAGGTTATCTAGATAGGTGTCAATGGTGTCATACCTGAAAAAATCTCGAGTGAAGCTCGGTTGTTTTATGATAATAGATAGATAGATTATATCAAAAATAATAATAGCATCTCACAGAAAGGCCTTGTATAGTAAATGAAGTGTTTTTCTGGGCTCAAAGCTTCAGGATAGATACAAAAATTAAAAATAAAATACCAAAAGAAATAAACTAGACTATTCAAAAAACTCATTTAAAAAGAATTTTGCAAATATCTGTGTCCAAATTACCTAGGATCCTTATCGATCAATAGAATAAATTGGTAACAAGGTAATTAACTTTTTCATGCAATCTGTTGTACAATATAGATAGAGTCAAATAATCTTTAGAATCTAAATCTAGCTACAATTATCACCTAACGTCAATCATCATTATTTGCACCAGGTACTACAAACTGCACATTCTCTAGTTCTTCATTTTCTTCTACATAATCATCCGTCAAATTCAGATACTTCCATTTTGTTGATATATTTTCTTTATTTGCACCAAGTATTATGAGTTGGACATTCTCTAACTCTTCACCTTCCCCTACATAATCATCTGTCAAATTCCGATTCTTCCATTTTGTTGGAATATTGAAATCGAGAACGGTATTCGCCATTCTTCTAAATGTGACGCAAGGTCCTACTCTTCGTAATGTAGTGGAATTGATGCATCTTAGAATGCAAGCGTTGAAATAGGTTTCATTATCGTTTCCGCAAGCAGGGTAGAAAACTCGAGGACAGTTACAATCGGTGAGATCTTCTATGTCAGGTAATCTATCTTCAAGTAGTTCATAGGGATCGACGAGGCTGAAGATATTCTTTAGTTTAGCGTAAGTTTGAGCTTGGACGTACAGGTGAATATCTATTGGAGCAAAAATAAAATTTATAAAACCTATTGTCAAAAAGCTTTTCGTGGGATTTCCCCTGAGGGAATGTAATAATTGTTACTGGTTTTGCTACCAACCAGCATTGTTTTTAACCGACTTCAAAAAAAGGAGGAGGTTCTCAATTTCGACACAGTTATCAACTTTTGTAGCCATCATCGTTTAAACTGTAATTTGTCCAAATTGTTTACGTTCCAAAAATAAAAACTTTTTACTTTAAAAAAAAAAAAAAAAAAAAAAAAAAAAAAAAAAAAAAATTCGTCCGAAGTTTTTTTTTTTTTTATGTATGTTCAGCGATTACTCCTTCAATTGGGAACCGATTTTAAAAATTATTTTTTGATTCAAAGGGTATACTCACGAAAGGGTCCCATTGTCAACAATTCAGGATCCGATGAGGGGATCTCATGGAAATCGAGGGAACTCCTCAAATTTTATAGCTATGTACAATGTGTTTTCTTTCATTGAGAAGTGGGTACTTCAGAAGTAATACCACAAAATTTGGTCAAGATCTGATGATGGGATCCATGACAAAATAACGGAACTCTTCAATTCTCAGGGGCACGTAAACGATACTCGGGAAAATCACTGAGGGTATTGGGATATTTGATTTACCGTGATGTCTTCATGGTAAAGTAAACGTGGTAGTGGAACTTGGCGATGAGCAATGGAACTCTTCAACGGCTTACAGTGATGTTGGATGTTTAATGGAAGGATGTGTAACAGATTGTAATCAAATTGCAATGAGCTTATGTTTATCGCGATATGAGGCAAAGAAAATGTAATGAAGTTGTACAGTCAGCGTTAAAATATAGCATTAATTTCTGCCATAAAAATACCTTTTCAAATAAATTCAACACTTTTTGCAGTCGGTGCCAACTGTGCCAAGCCAATAAAACAAAAATCCTTGCCTAATTGCTAGCTATAGGTGCCTATAATATAATAATTATATGCGCATTAAATGTACATGCATTTTAATCAGGGCTAACATGCAGTTTAATCGGCTTGACACCGACTGCAAAAAGTGTTGAATTTATTTAAAAAAGTATTTTTATGGCAGTAATGAATGAATATCGTATTTAAGTTATAATTTATGGGGTACCTATCTTTTTATTTTAAGCTTTTTAGTGTTTTAGGGATTTTTTTTGAAGTCGGTTTTATTTTTTTGTTAAAAAGTTTTTTATGTTCTGATATGGTCTATAAGCCAGTCAAATTAAAGTTGCTACATTCTAAGTAATTTTTAGGATTCCATGCTTCAAAAGGAAAGAGGGAAATCATATAAGATCATGTTATTAATGAGATTTCAAAAATAAACTGACGCGAGCGGGATTGGAACCCGCGAAGTCCTTATGCGATCACTTTTGTGTCCGTCCATCTATCTATAAGGTTTTTCCCGAAAACTATGTACCGTAGAAACTTGAAATATAGCATTATTATAGAATTTTATTTACTAGATAACATTATAATAATATACCTTAGATTAATATGGGGATTATTTATTAACTGGATAACATTATACTTTAGATTAACATGGATCTATTTAAAAGGTAGGTACCAATAAAAAAAACAAAATTATTAAATCGATCATGAAAGAGCTAACTGTAAGAATTATATACCTAGGTGCTTAAATATTAAAAAAAAAAAATAAGTTCATTGATCTGAATTATATCGCTAAAAATGACATCATTGTTCTCCTAGGTTTACTAGATTAGCAAAAGAATACTCACATATAAAATCGAAAAGAATCCAAGACACGAAAACAACAAGCAATTTTAGATAATTCATTTGACGTATTTATTGTCATAGTGTTGCTTTTGTTTATCAAACAGTACGGTGAGCATAATTACGCTCGCTGGGCAATGCTAAGATACTAAAGGCATATTTATACTAAGATTTTTGCAGTGTTCGTAATTTTTGTTCTACTTGGTGTCAAACAGGCGTACGGCCAGCCTGATTACACTGAAAAAAATGTTAGGTTGGATTTAACAGATTCTGCATAAATGTTACCAAAGTTGCGGTTGATTTCGGTCCTATCACAAATTTTGATTGATTTTACCAAACATATTAAGTTGGTGTTGTACCAAATTTATTTGGTAGATTACACCTATATTTTGTACTATTATACCATTATTATTATATTCAATGGATTTGTTTGGTAAAATGTACAATACTCTTTGTTGATTTACATCAGAACTCTGGTACCAACTTCAACCTCTTTAGTCTTGTAACTTCAATAGCGAGGTTTTGTAATATTTATCGTAGTTTCCATGTAATTCAGCCAACCTTTGCTAATTTGGTAAATCCGACAAATCATTTTTTTCAGTGTAGCTGTTATTGTGGCCTACGAAACGCTTACAACACCGAGTACCACATGCGCGTTGCCGACCCTCTAATATGAGGATTCGTGTCGTATCGTAAACGTAAGCGAATTTTGAATCTAAAATCGCTCCGTCCGACAATTTTGATAAAATTTTATACAATTTGCGAATTTTAATAAATACAGAGAAATAAATAAATCATTTAATTTCTATAAATATTATGTAGCAAACACATATTTTCAATTCAAAATTTGAAATGATGTTTACACTAACTTTTCCCCGCGGTTTCACCCCCGTTGCTCGACTCTCGAGTAACCCCCTATACTACTATTCCTCATGAATTTGGCTATCATACACAAAAATATTTTATCAAATCGGACTGGTAGTTTCAGAGATTAGCCCGTTCAAAAAACAAACAAACACTTCAGCTTTATAATAGTGCTAGGCCTATTGAATACCTTAATACGCCCCTCGTTTAACCATCACTCTGTATAACACGCTATTTAAACCACCATGCAGTTGCCTTTAGCCAATTAAACGATTATCTTGTATTCGAAATTCGAATGCAATTAGCCTTTTATCTCAGACGAGGTTTATAGTCGCTGGATTTTTATGGAACTTCTTTTTAATGAGTTTCAAAAAGTAAACATTACTGACAAAGTTAAAAAAATAAAAATCGCCGTTGATCGAACAAAGTTCCATAACGAGTTGAGTATAGTAGAAATCGTCACGTAAGATAAAAGCATTATGCTCCCTTCATGCGACTTTCTCTCTCTCTGTCTCTTTCTATTATATTATAGGAGGCATAAGGAATTGCGTTTGACGGGGGTCCCCCGACTGCACACGTTTTTTTAACGCGATAGCTGACTATCGATGAGGTAGTCAGTTACAATGACATGTAAACCATAGATACGTTACCTGCGATCTAAAATGGCGACATAAAAGTAAGGTAATTGCCCACCATTCATTTAGTCATGCACCAACCAGTTTCTTGGCTGAACGTCATTTCTTGCAACATTTTGCGAAAAAAAAAACCTACTAAACAAGAGGTAGGTATGCTAAGTAAGACATTCGTTTTCTTTCCCTTTTTTTGCAAATATGCACTGATATGTAGCTATTTCGCTGTTTAAAGTATTTGCGCCATTTTTAGGGTTCCGTACCAAAATGGTAAAAAAGGAACCCTTATGGTGCGACTTCGTCTGTCTGTCTGTCTGTCTGTCTGTCACACCTGCTTATTTCAGCAACTACTTATGCTATCGACTTAAAATTTGGAACAATTATAAAGAATGCTTGTTCAATTTTATTGCAAATGAAGAAAGTCCAAAAATATTTTTATTTTCATTGCAAAAGGGGTCGGAGTGGGGGTACAAATTTTAAAGTGGGGTTACTAGGTCAAGTGACATATCATATGAAAGGGCTCGATTTGCACATTTCAAAATATATTTTTATTTTATTTTATGTCTCACAGTTTTCGACATATGATGAAAAATGTCCAAAAAAATACCATTCCCCCCTTTATCTTCGAAGTTTGCGGGGCGAAAAATCTGAAATAATTAGAGTTGATAGGAATTGACCCAAATATGGCACCAAAAATAAAACGATGTTCCTAACTAGTACAGTTTTTTCAAAATCATCAAAATTCCTTCACAAACAAACTTAGTTATGCGGTCCGGTTTTTTTCACTTTATACGTCCAAAACTGATACGGAACCCTCGGTGCGCGAGTACGACTCGCACTTGGCCGGTTTTTTTAGTACAGTGATGTTGGTGTATGACGTGTCTATATATACCTAATACGTCATTGGTCAGTTATCACTTAGATAATATTACATAATGTGCCTATCTCCGACCTTTTACTGCCATTACGTTAGGTGTTCGATAGATAAATGGTATCACATTTCAAAGTGTATTAATCTTGCCAATACGTAAGTTATTAAGTACACTTAGCGGGTTTTTACGCTAGAAAAGAATTTGGAGCTTTATTCCAGTTTGTGTTATTTGTCGTCAGAAATGTGTCAAAGATTGGACAAACATCTGCACTTTGACATACTACTTTGACAACTTTAAAAAATCAGCTGTTCCATACATTTTGGTGAGTTATGTGAACATCTATGTATGTATGGAACAGCTGATTTTTTTTTCGCGAATTCAGGGTTGCTGCCATAGTAAAAGTTGTTCATAATGATGGGTACAATGACCCTTTAAAATATTTCCACTGTCTAACCTGCCACCCTGTATAGATTGGGAACACTAATGTATTCTCAGAATCGAAGCTTAGCACTCCGATAGGTCATGCCAATAGTGACAGATGGTTATGTTACCCGTGATGTATAGCTGTTCTCGGAGCATTAGTTATACGTACACAGAATAAGGTTTATGACGCCTTGACTAAGTGCTACTAATTTTGGAGTACTAAATCCGTCACCTGGATTTGCAAAAAAAAAATACTTTTAACGGGGAAATGTTTTTAAAAAGGCTTCCATGCAGTCCCGCCAGAGTTAGCTATGAAACGCTTTTGCGTCGCCAAACATTTTAATATACCTATGTCATGATCAGTGTTCGGAAAAGGGTGAGTATATTCACCTACAGTTTGTAGAACAGAGACGAAAATCGGAGACTTCCTTATAACATTTTTTTTTACCAGTAAATTTACCCGAACTATAATTACGTGAATTTAAACGTTATATTAATTTAATGAAAACGTCTATTGCGTAAATATTATTTACGCAATAACGTCTATTGAAATTGAAAACGTCTATGGCGTAAATATTATTTACGCAATAGACGTTTTCATTAAATTAATAAAACGTTTAAATTCACGTAATTATAGTTCTGGTAAATTTACTGGTAAAAAACATTTTAGTTATAAGGAAGTCTCCGATTTTCGTCTCTGTTCTACAAACTGTAGGTAAATATACTCACCCTTTTCCGAACACTGGTCATGATTCAAGGGCTGTATTGTATTGCTGGTTTGTACTGAATCAGATGAGTGCCAGAACTTATCAACAGAACGAGTGAGGCGCCTTCTTGAGTGACTTGAGCATTGTGCAGCATAGGGCGTCCTTGTAGGGCCACTGATAGCGTCAACTAGTACAGATGCTACGATGGCTAAAATCAACTGGTGCAAGAGACGTTTTCACGCAAAAACAATTACGATAGTACTATAGCAGTGTGGTAGTGTAATCCCGATCTTTTTGTCTCGGGAAATCATCGCCTGCTTACTATTGCCAATAACTATGAGTTTTGAGAGTCGTGGTGAGATCCCCTGGTTGGATAGGGCGTTATTGGGTTTTTCCATAAGAAAATCTTAGTAGAAGCCTAGAAGCCAGGAGTTTGGATTAGTGGCCGGTTAATAGCGAGCCCTGTACTACATGGGACTGTTTTATTGTTTGTTATTTGTTCATTAACTACTAACCTGTTCGGGAAATATAAGCACGATGTTATGTTAAAATAATTATCACCACGTTTGACGCTAAACATCATATAAGGCGAAGAGGAAATTGCTATAGTAATTATATTTTGCTTTTGATTTGTTAATAGTATTAAGCGATTTACTAAGTGTCATCTGAAGCAGGAAAATAAGATTGACCCCACTCCATGCTTAGTGTCTCGTCTTAAATTATAAAGAAACAAATCATGTTTAACCCACGCTCTCTGAAATGTCGTCGACCTATCACGATTGCACGTCCTACGCATCTTTCCAGACCATTGGACACCAATGAACAAGAAAATTTATAGGTGTGAAGGCCCAGATAAAAAAATTCAAGATTGCATTAAAACTTTTAATGCCTTTAATAGGTACTTACTCACAGTAGAACGAACTGGCCAGAAAACGCTTTGACAAAAACTTGGAACAATTAATAAAAGAGTGGAATAAAATGGAAGTGCAAGGAGAGCGTATAAAAAAGTTTTCTCGCCCGATGTTCATAACTCATTCTAAACCGAGCACACACTAGCACCCTTGAGAGAACTGAGCGGACCTGCGGGGGAAACTGCGGTAGTGGTGCGAGGTATAAGCGGATACTGGACAGAGGACAATATTTTCTTCGGACACATTATTTCACAGACTGTGATCAAATTACATTGAAACAAAAGAGGTTTTACTGGTACTATCTGACAAACTTTGAATGTATGTGATTGGTAATGTAGGTAAATAAATAATAGTATTAAAAGTGATTAATGAATGTCTTTTGTACTGAAATTATAATTATACTCGACATCAGAAGCATCAAGTTGCATTGTGCACATTTGATCAAAATCACTTTTAGGCACAGGTTTATAAGGTTTCGTTTCTCTTTCGAAACCACTGACTCTGGTCTTCCTGGCACCACATTTTATCAATTTGAAAATATAGGAATAGACAGGTACATTACGGAGTGAACTAGAGTCGCGAGAGCTGCCCAACTGTTTTGCCTTGCGTCTCTCGCGACGCAAATATGCGGAGCTGACTTTTTAGGCGAATCACACACCGCCCCGCCCCGCCTACGCTGCGGGATGCGTGGCGAACTGGCGACGGAACTAAAGCCACGCGCGTGAATGCGTTTTCGCTAGATGGAGAGGCACATAAGCCATTTATTTTTCCATACAAACGTAGAAAGTTAGCTACTTCACTTTTTGATGTCACATGTCCAAAATTATTAGTGTATTACTGTTAATTAGAACAGTAAAACAAGTTCTATGTTAAAAACCATTTTTCAATACAAGCTTTTATAATGACCGCTTCCCAACCCCATCATGAGACTCTGGATATCATCTAGAACCAGAGTAGGTACTCGTGAACTCGACAAATCAAACAAGCCCAAATTCGATGGGGATGCGTCGTTTCGTTGCAGAGTTCCTATGGCCACCTTCCAGCTCCATTATCAGACCAGCTCTTTGACATTATCATATTGCATTGTCATGCAATTTACATATGCGTACAAAATTTCGGGTCAATCGAATACCGGGAAGTGAGTCAAATTTAACATGTAAGATTTAACTGATTTGATTTTTACCCACAGACAACGCGACAGGTGAACCTAAATGAAATTTTGTAAAAAAACGATTTGGATTATTTGTAATAAGCTCACTGATCTTATGATTCTATTAAAAAGGATCGATTTTACTTAAACTGATTGAAATCAATAACTTAACAATTAATTATATATATTACTAGCACTTTGCCAGCGACTTCCGCGTGACCCACGGGAATAGCACTGAGGAATAATCAGCTTCCTAATATGTTTTCAAAAACCCTGAAACACGTATTTCTTTATTCAAAAAGAAAAGCCTAAATACCAATTTCCATTCATACAAACTTTCATCCCCCTTTGCACCCCTTTTGGGGGCGAATTTTCAAAAACCCTGAAATATGTGTTTCTTTGTTCGAAAAGAAAAGCCTAAATAGCAATTTTCATGACTCTAACTTCAAAACTAACGGTACTTCCATACAAACTTTCATCCCCCTTTGCACCCCTTTTGGGGGCGAATTTTCAAAAACCCTGAAACGTATGTTTAAATATTTGAAAAGAAAAGTTTAAATACCAATTCTCATGACTGTAACTTCAAAACTAACGGACTTCCATACAAAATTACATCCCCCTTTTCACCCCTTTAGGGGTAGAATTTTCAAAAATCCTTTCTTAGCGGATGTCTACGTCATAAAAGAAACCCACTGTCTAAATTTCAAATCTCTATGTTCAGCGGTTTGGGCTCTGCGGTGATGAATCAGTCAGTCAGTCAGGACAAGCAATTTCATATATTGTATATAACATTCACATCTTATATTAATAAGATTGTCGTTGATGTTGGGAAATTAGATCAAGATTTCCGCCAATAAGATATATCCGAAGCTTACGATGAGTTAAACAAATAAATGTATTTCGTGTAACCGGAAATAGAATCGAGAAATAGGCCCGTTTCGGATAAGTCTCTACGCGTGTAGCCACACCCTCAATACTAACTTGGATTGATTGATACCACTTGAGTTAGGATCAAAAGTTTCGTTTGGAATAGTGTAGTAGAAGCTAAAGTCAATATAAATTGGGTTTAATTTTATTATAGTCGTAAACAATCTTAATATTAGTTTAAATATTTTAATTATGACAAATAAAAGAATATTTAGGTCGTTTCAAAGGCGTAGTTTTAAATGATTACAGAAGATAATATTTGTTACATGCAACTTGTACCACCATTGTGGTGAGCAAGCATATTAATGATTGCAAAGTCAGATTAAAAACCTGGTGGTATGGCAGAAACAGCTTGTGGTACTGCCACAAGTCTACGACTTAGATAATTAGATTCTGTGGTCAATTCAGCCTATCGTGGTTTACAGTAACTTAACACAGGTCTATTCCAAGTTACGTCACAATACTTGGTTCTCCGCTTTTTGCTTTCAGTCGCTCCTCGTAGTCCTTCAGAAAGAAAGAAAAAGAAAAAGAAAAAGTTTATTTAGAGTATTTGAAACATGTCTGAAAAAAAATAACAGAACCCTCATTTTCTTTACAAAAGTTTGATAACCTCTATTACTACAATAAGAAAAAGCAAATAGACAAGACACAGATACAGACAAGACAATAAATTGAAATACAATAACTGTAGTAGGTAGTACCTAAACGTAATTTCAGGATTAGGAAATATGCCATCTAAGGCGTATCGTATCTCAAGGTTGCTCCAAATGGGTATCCAACTCAGCTCATATGCCAAGCTGATGCTAGTACTCTGCTGGATCCCTTCAGGTCATCAATCAGGTCCTAGCTGGGGGACATTACTTGGATATTTTTCTATTCCGCTACTCTTCCCTATCTTGGATCTTCCATTTTGTGGTCCCGCACACATCATAACTGGGTCACCTGCGATATGTATAAATCACGAGACAGTTTCCGTTCTCATGTCAACATTGTCAAATGATATAAGCATGGTGGTTACCGGACTAAAGCATTTCAGGGTTTACCGCATTATTAGTATTATAACTTGCTTTCAAAAATAGAGTAGCTAAGTACTGCCTGTATTCATAGCAATAATTGAATGGATTGAAAATTCTGGAGCCTGGTTTTCTAATACCGATATTACTCTGTTATTCGGAGAAAAATGTCAACGGAATCTCTTCTTGATATCACAGTTTTTTTCGTTGGTTGCAAGATTAAGGCTTTGTGAAAATGTTCTGCGTCTGCTACTAAATACCGCTTTTATTAGCAAGTAAAACGACGTCCAAGAATTTTAGGAGCAATTTAACAAGTATCAGCTTCATGCTGTTTTTTGTGCCCTTCATCACCACGTTTATTCACGACTTAGAACCCGCTGCTTTCTATAAATTTATTTTCCTCAGTGTCCATCATCTTTGTTATTTTCTTTGTTGAACCAGTTTTATTCAAATTATACGATTTTCTGCGTGATATAAACCCATCTGGCGATTAAACTTTTTAAGGTTCCGATCAAGATAGCGCCAACTAAAAAAGATCCAAAAGAGACACGAATTTCACCCTAGACATCCAATTCCAGCTAATTTAAATTCTGTCTGTACTGTTAAAAGTCTTATTTAACTTAAATGCCTTAAAGATAAAATTCTAAAGATTTCTAGTGCAGAAACATGAGATCTAATTAAAGAATTCATTGGATTCAGCGAAATAACCTGATTACAATCGCACGAGTTCTATAAAAAAATTTCAGCGCTATTTGAGAAATACGATTCAGTATCCATTGATATAGGATGAGTTATCAAATTTGTGGATTTGATAGGTATTTTTATGGAATAAGTCAGCTTGCAGATGTTTATGATGATAACAATGATTGCGAAAATAATATAATCAAAGTTGAAAAAGCTTTCAACATTATTATTTTTAGTGCATAGCCCATGATGAGCCATCTGTTTCTAGCCATGTGTAGTAAAAGAAGATTAAATGATTCTATCTAATGGATCAACATCAGTGTGTTCTTTTCTATATGTATAGCTGTAGCCGGCAGAAGTTTACAAGCTGAGAATAAACCAATAAGAAACAGTGTCGTAATATCCAAAAAAATAATTTCTACGCAAACTATGTCAAATATCGTATCATTTCAAAAATCATCTTCAGATTTAGCTAGATTGGTCATCCTTCAGATTAATCACTCCACTACAGGCGATTTACAAGTTTTAATGTATGAAAATCCTCTTATATTAATTTCCGTCTTATCCCTTATCTCTAAACTAATCTCATACTTGTTCAAGTTGACACGACATTCGTTCCCATCAGCCACTGGTCTATCCAAAACTTGGTACATTAATCTTTGCAGAGTCGATTCAAATTTATCTTTGTTTTAGCAAGTATCCAAAATAAATTTAGCTCCCCCTCCATTGAAAATGCGAGTTACTCCCAATTTAGGAGGAGGTAGACGCGCGACTTTAGTGCGGTTTGAGTTTTTTTTCTTTTCAGCTCGAAGAAGGTTTTTTTTTGTTAAACTTGGAGTTTGTTAGATCGTTTGGGTAGTAAGTAATGCTTTAATTAATGCTATGGTTTTAAAAGATTGTTAAAAATACATTTGGTTATTGTTGCCATTTTTATTCCTAATCCTTCTTTGGAATTAAGTTTTGTCATAATAAATGAAAATAGTGATTATAAACCAAGCTGTAATAATCAGTGACTTTCGTACAAGTGCTAGTCTAAGAATTAGTGCTCTTTATGAAATAGCTCCTCCAAGGATGTACTACCACTATACCTATTTATGCCGCAAAGTGGAATTGTTTCCAGTTTTAATGGTATGGGTGCCGTTCAAACATAGACATATTCCAACTTTGTCTCTAAAGTGGATGTGGATAACGCACCTGCGATGACTTTGGATTGTAGATGTGGTGACCACTTACCATTGAGTGGGCCACCTGCTAATTTTCTACTCAATATTATAAAGAAAATGATATGGGTATGTTTTGCCGGCAGATTATCATTTAATGTTACTCTCGCTTAGCTATGACAAGATATGATTCTCTTCTATGATTACCGGGGTTACTGACCTGAAAACGAAGTGTAAAATATTAATAATACGATTTCGGTCTCCCGTCTATTCCTCCCATCATATACCGCCGTCCTAACTTAAAAATTGACAAGCTCGTGAAATATGATATCCCAGATTTCCGTCTGTCGTTAATGCTTTCATTATAAATGACTTTTTCTTGAGTTTTATACGATTAATTTCTTCAATATTCTGTCATCTGTTAAGTGGTAAGTTTTAAATTGATGATGTAATATCAGAAAGAGATCGTATTGTGTTTTTGTTAGAAACGAATTTGAATACTGGTACATTTCAAAATTGCACTTGAAAGTGGAAGTGTGTTTTTGTATTCTTATCATATTATTTATGGAATAAGGATGAGCCAGTGAGCCTACTGCCATTAACTGAGCATAAAAAAATCCTAATGAAATAAGCAAAACACACAACACTCAACACAGCAGTCATGCTTGTAACGAGGCAGTCTAGTTTTTCAACAAGGATAGTGTATTTCTTCTTTCGCCTAGCCTTTTCCCAAACTAAGTTGGGATCGGCTTCCAGTCCAACTAGATATGCCTGAATATCAAAATTTTACGTGACATCTGACCTCTACATCACATCTCAATGATTGAGTAGGTAATATCGGTATTCTACCATCATTTTATTTATTGAATAACAGGCTTGCGTTTGGCCTCCGTCTCGCCTGATGTTAAGCGATGATGCGGTCTACAATCAAATGGAGGATACTTGGCTAGAAGAAATCGATTCACTCGCGACTTGAAGACACCCAGATTGTAACTATCGACAAACACCCACTCCAGCAGCGCATTCTACTGTTTGGCGGTACCAGTTGTCAGACTTACAAACATACATTAGGAAAGATATGCTAGTTGACTTCCATTAATTCTAATAATGGCAGAAGTTGAAAAAATAATCTTTAAAATATTCGTATTGAATGCATTTATATTTAGTTTGACACGGCCGAAATTTTTGCCATTAGAAACTTGGTCGTGGCCTGCCAGCAATACTGGCCCCTTATTTTCCGAATAATTGGGATTCAATTTAGAAGTTGAATAGTCTTCTACTTTTCGATTATTTTTCATATTTTTAGTGTTAAATCAATTGAAATAATTTATCACCATTTTAACATTTGCCATATCCAGACCACACCAGGCAGTATAGCTGTTGCAAATCACGCATTATGTGACTTTTATAGATAACATTAAGGTTTAAATTACAATGATTGACGAGTGCTCATGAAATGCAAAAACTATAATCATACAAACCGTAATTGCATGTATAATATTAATTGTAAAACGCTTAACCACACAGTAATCAGTGAGGTTTTCCGGAACATTATCATAATAATAAATTTTAAATTGATTTATACAATTTTACTCCGTAACCACCGTGCAATACACCTCACTCGGAACAATACCAGGGGGTATTAATGTGAGTGGGTTTCTGTGTTACTAAAAACCCAGTAAAATTGTCGGGATAAAACTGGAAAATACATTGTAAGCTTTATACTAGATCGGATGAGAACATAAATGGAAAGTAGTGATAAAAAGAGTTTACTCTTTAAGTGATATTATTTCGCAAACGGATCACTGAATCGAAAAATTGTTTCTACACATCCGCAATATTTTTCAACGACCTATCCAACAACACCCCACACTATGGATAGACGAGAAAAAACTAAGAAAAATCGGTCAAATGCGAGTAAGACTCACGCAGCGAGGGTTCTGTACGTTCCTGATAAAAAAACAGGTATTAAATCCCCTCCATCTCTTTTGAATCTAGATCAGCCGTGTCATGTTGATATCTTCCGTAATTTTGTTTCTAAAAAAGTCGTGTAATTTCCTTATAATTATATTTTAGGGTAAAAAATACTCTTTCTCCAGTATTTTTTTGTTTAGTATTTTTTTTTACAAAACAAAAAAAAATACTTGGTATCACACTGTCGTTGAGACGTTAACGTATAAACAGATGGAGAGATTTACTTTTGAATTAGTTTGTACAAAAGAAATTTCAACCGCCAATTTTTTTGTGTTTACTTGTTAAATGCAATTTGGCAGTTCTTTTACAAAAAATTTTTCCACGACACAGGGAATCCTAGTGTGGAAGCTAGTGCCAATTGTTACTAGTAATAAGTTTATTTGTACAATAAAGTTCTTATTCTATTCTATTCTATTCTATAATCCATAAAAGGCATAACGTTGTCGTAAGTGAGTTTTACCTTAATCTGAAAAGTAATTTTGAATACCCATATTTAGCAAAAACTTCCACGTGGATAGCTTATTATTGTATATACGCATGATTTATGGTTCTTATAATACCACCTATGTGACAAAAATAATCTCCTATGTGTATAAACTAGTTACTTTTTTTTTAAACAAAAATGGAATAGGATTTTTTCAGGAGCAAGTTTTCTTAGTTTTTCTCAAAAAGTCACTTTATGCACATAGGAGATTTTAAATTTGCAACGACGGTAAGTTGCTTTTCATCATAGAAAACGAGAACTCTCCATGATGAGGCAAGCCGCGGGCACAGCCCGTAAATTATAAATGTACTAGCTTCCGCCCGCGGCTCCGCACGCGTTTTCCGGGATAAAAGGTAGCCTATGTGTTATTCCAGATTACAATCTATCTGTGTGCCAAATTTCATCCAAATCCGTCCAGCCGTTTCAGCGTGAAGAAGTAACAAACATACACACACACACACACAAACTTTCGCATTTATAATATTAGTGGGATGGTTCAAATTGGATCCAGTCCAGTCTTTCGTCTCTCACAAAGTTATAATGCAATAAAATTTCTCTAGCCTTTCAACTTTAGTAATGATATGCACTCTAGTTCGTAATTTCCATACGTTTACTAACTTTGTATGTTCAGCATGAATTTTACGAAATTTTTGAATGATTTAGTTTTTAAATTAGGTTTTGCGTAAACGTACTACTGAGTTTTGAACGTTGATTTTTTTTCCCGACTACCCCAAAAGGAGGGTAATGGTTTTCGAGTAGTATATCAATGTATGTATTTATATATATCTTTCTTTCTTTATTTATCTCAAGAATTGATTTAAATCCCACCTCTTTTCTTCTAAAAATATTTTTATTACAAAACAAAGTACTTTTATAAACAAAATGTTTAACTTTGTCAATTATTACAATATCCAATCAAATGGTAAATTAATTTCGATGCGGAATTGATTTATAACGGGCACTAATCTAATTCTGTGGGATAGCGGAACTACGAAGGGTTGACGCGGCATTTAACTCGGGATTACATTATTAAGAACGTTCTGCGGTTTTTGGTTTAGAGGCAACCCTTTTCTTGATGGGTAGGTTTGTTGGAAACGCCTGATATGTAGGTATTGGATGATTGTGATAGATATGAGATGCACGCAGGGATACATTATGTCTAATTACATGACATCATATTATGATGATACACACAGAGCCGTATTGACGTAAAACGGTGCGGCACGCATTCAAACTGCGCCCCTTTCCCTTTATAAATATTTCACGTGTCAAATAATATTAACCTTTACAAATTTTAATAATGTTGTAATGTAATATTATATACTTACTATACATAATATCCGCAGTCTGTTATGTATAGTCTAGTCAAACTTTGGTTATTCCTCAGATAGACGAAGTTATAGTGTTGTTAAATATTACTTTCAATCCCTACTAATAAAAATAGAAAATTAATTTTTTTATAAAAACCCGACCGCGGTTTGCCCTATGTCGCATCTGGTGTTGTAAAACCACCAAAAAGAAAAGGTAAACAAGACATTGCAGTCGGGACCCATTATATGACTATTAAATAAATATTTTCGTAATCGTCTTTTTAAGCCCTTCATTTTGATACCCCACATGATGATATAAATAACAAGACAAAAAAAAGTCATTCTGTTTTTTTAGATAAAAATTATTTTAATGTCTAAGATATATATATTTTCGTAATCGTCTCTGTGAGTCCTTCATTTTGATACACCACATGACCATGACAGATTTTTTTATTTTTTATGACTTCACTTAATGGTGATTAAAATCCGCTATGTTGGTTTTTTTCAAAATCTATATAGCCTATGTTACTCGCGACGTCGATACAAATCTAATGATATGTCATGTCATATGTTAAAATCCGTTCGCTCGTTTAGTCTATAGGAGGGAACACAGAAACGGAAATACATACCCACATACATACATAGATACTAACATACAGGTGAAACACTATACCCTCGTTTTGGGCTTCGCCGCAGTCGGGTAAAAAGACACACCAGTTCTTTCTTTCCCAACAGTTTTCTGAGAAAATTCTTTATTACTTTTGCAACATCCCCCATACCTACATTATATCCATCTATGTCCGTTGAGCTTAGCTTGCGCAAATTCAGCGATATAGTTAGCACCCCAGGGGATTTCATTTAGCGAGTTATAGACGCCCCAATAGTGGCGCTTCTCTGATAATTCTGTAAGGCATTTACGTGGTACAGGGTCCATAGCATCGTCGTTTTGTTTAAATTAGTGTTAGTTTAATCAATTTTCTTTCTGTTTATTTAGATCCATGTAACCTGCCTAGAGTTAATGCTATTAAGATATGAGACATTGACGAATGAAAATGTATTGCATTATAAATGTATATTTTTTGTCAATTTGAAACATGTCAAAGCCATGCTATGTTTCTCTTATGTTATTAAATATTTAAGAGATTTTTGACAATCTCTTAAATATCTAATACCGTGGCGCCACGGCACGGCTCGGTAGAGGTCGTGGGTCCAAATTCCGCTCGGGTCATTCGATTTTTGAAAATCTCTTAAATATTTAATAGCATGTATTGCATTATTTTATAATATTACAGCATTTGTGTTTTTGGGAGGTATGTCACTGCTAGATGTAAACATTGTTAGTGCTATTCTAACCACAGTATGAACTATTCCTGTACTAGTAGTTCATGTCGATACGAGACACAACACTCATAACTTCGGCGTAAGTTAATTGGAGTAGGACCATAGGGCTTTATTCGGCTAGTCTGATATAACCTCAGTTCATAGAAACAAGAGTGATGTGCCAAGGCGCTATTGAGCTTGACTTGATCAATGTATCCATGTTGCCAATGGACCGAACGCGATCGATGATTTATAATTATGAAGTGTTTTAGTTTAGTGTGAGTGATGACTGACGAATAACAGTGGTAGATTGAGAGTGTGCGGCATTTTTAATGTGTGTGAGATCTTTTTGATTACAAAGGAGCGTTTGCAGTTGTGACGCACACTGATTTAAAAGTGGCGACAGCGGGTCCCGTTCTAATTTGTTTTGATAACATATCTTCTTGTTTGTATGATCTTAGGTAACAACCTTTTGTGTTAATCATGTGAAGACTGATGTTGGTATCCAAAAGCAATCGGTTATTCAATAATTTATACGCAAATGAATGCATTAGACAGAACTTTTGAAGAATATACGGGATATCCAAACTTGAAAATTTTTATTCAGCATTGTAAAGATTAAATAGTTCCTAAATCTAAATAAATACCTACTTTTTGAAATATGTCACTGAACTCAAATAGGATCCATCCAATTTAAAGTCCTCTTCTTCAAAATGTTCACCGAAGCATACTTCGATTAATACCTCGGTATACCTACCGTTAAATATTATCGGGGCAGCAGACAATGTCTGAGAGTACGTCTTCCCCGATTAATTTGCTTCCAACCCACGATTTGTCTACGTCAGTCCCTGATTGACGATGTTCTGCAGTAGCGGGAGTGATTCCAGCATTTATTATGTACTAGCTTGACTTTAGCTTGATTTTGTGTTGTAATTTAAATTATTTGATTTTGATTGTGACATTTGAGTCGTTTACGTGACATTTTGAAGGTATCCCATTTATAGTGCTACTTTACTTTTTTGTTCAGACGTTCTGTTCGTCTAATTGCGTAACACACTCTCACAAATTGATTTCATTTTGATGGTACAAAAAGATCCATTGCTTCATATGTTTGAAAAGTTTGTCTGCTTGACTATTCGATTAACGCAATGTATTTTGTTATGTTGTCAATATGAAAGCTATATTATATTGTATCATCATCAAAAAGTAGGTATCATCATCCGCCTAGCCTTTTCCCAAACATGATTGGGGTCGGCTTCCAGTCTAACTGGTTGCGGCTGAATATCAATATTTTACATGGAGCGACTGCCATCTGACCTCCACAACCCAATTATTGGGAAATACTGGTATTCGAATGCTAGACCAATTGTCAGACTTTTGGGCTCCTGACTACCCGTAACGACTGTCAAAGATATTCCTATGACAACCGGGACCGACTGTTTAACGTGCTCTCCGAGGCACGGAGGGGTCTCGATGTGTAAAGAACGGTCACCCATCCAAGGACTGACCGCGGCAAGCGCAGCTTAACCTCGCAGATCGATCGATCAGCGCGGCTGTCATTTAGCCACGAGCCCCTCATCAAAAAAAAGTAGGTATCATATCAAAATTATTGATATTCACTCTATTAGACATTATTTCTCCTTCAACCCTACCACTGATTAGTATGCCAGTGGCTAGCAATTGTAACGGCAGCAACTGGATTGGCTTTACAACACAAATGCATTTAACAGTTGCGCCCGCACGTGCTAACTGGGTGCAAACTGTATGAGAACTGTTCCAATGCAGTTTCTGTGCCAGACTAATCCGATGATTCTATCATATAGGTCGGAGTATTTTATTTTTATTCTATAAAGCCCGTACAGAAGGGTATCTGCAAAATAAAAAAACCGGCCAAGTGCGAGTCGTACTCGCACATCGAGGGTTCCGTATCATATTTAGACGTATAAAGTGAAAAAAACCGGACCGCAAAACTAAGTTTGTTTGTGAAGGAATTTTGATGATTTTGAAAAAACTGTAATGCCCGTGGCATTGCTGGGCCCTATCAGAATACCAGCGCTGCGGTACTTTTAGGTCGCAGCATTATGCTGAGATAGTGGCCTTTTGGCCTCGCACCAGGTTTTACTTTTATTTTTATTTTTTAAACTGTTTTTTTTTATATTTTTACTTTTATTAAAGTTTTTTTTTGTATTTTTTCTATTATATGTTGTGCGAGTAAATTTTTTTTCTTTCTTTCTTCTTCTTACTAGTTAGGAACATCGTTTTATTTTTGGTGCCATATTTGGCTCAATTCCTATCAACCCTAATTATTTCAGATTTTTCGCCCTGCAAACTTCGGAAATAAGGGAATGGTATTTTTTTGGTCATTTTTCATCATTATGTCGAAAACTGTGAGACATAAAATAAAATGAAAATATATTTTGAAATGTGCAGATCAAGCCCTTTCATATGATATGTCACTTGACCTAGTAACCCCACTTTAAAATTTTGGACCCCCACTCGGGCCCCTCTTGCAATGAAAATAAAAATATTTTTGGACTTTTTTCATTTGCAATAAACTTGAACAAGCATTCTATAAAACAAGCAAGCATTCTATAATTCTATTTCAAATTTCAAGTCGATAGCATAAGTAGTTGCTGAAATAAGCAGGTGTGACAGACAGACAGACAAAGTCGCACCATAAGCACTCCCTTTTTACCACTTTGGTACGGAACCCTAAAAATAGGATTCTGAAATTTTTGCTGAGTATTTTTTTAGATACCTATAATAAAGTCATCTTTAAACATACCCGTATCAAAACTTTGCACTAATTTGAGAGTTGATGTGATTCAATATAATATAACCAAGTGTCCAATATAATCATTAAATACTACCAGAAGTCAAGGTAAATGATAATTTGCGAATGTTTACAAGTTAATAATTTTTGACTAAATGTCTAAATTCACATAATATATTCGCTTATAAATTCCACAGTATCATCTGTAAATATTTAAATGTTCTCTAATACTTAAAATGCAATTTCAAAATAAATTCCAAAATCTAATTTTGATTAAATCTCTTCACCCCTAAACTTTCGAAAATTCCTCCAAAATTCAATTAATTGATTTCTCGCCAGTCTCTGCAATTTTGATACGATTTCCTTATGACCTCTGGCATTTAAAATGTCCCAGTAAAATTAGACTACGTCCAATAATAATATCATTACTACTTCGTCACCGTGCTGTTTGGAACTTTATCTAACAACGCTAAGGTCCAAAATAAAATCAAGTAATAATTTCATATCACCCAAAACTTTTTTGCCTGAAGTTTATCCCATGCTGACATCGGTTGCGTACAAAAACTGACTGTCATCGAGAATGATACGCACCGCAGATGTCAGTAGTCAGAGTCGCAATACAGTGCCTTATTGTTCTGTATTAAGTATGGTGTTAATGTATGAGGCTGACTTCTGCGCAGTAGGAAAGCTGGTTTAAAAGCTGAGAAGAGATCGTATCGACTAACGACAAGTAGATAAGCAGCAGTGTCTTCATTTGGAAACAAATGCAATCATTATTCTGCCAACAATGGTTCTTTTGAGAAGTTCTCCTTTGACCAGGAATGGGGCACCATGTTTATCCGAGGACATTTAGAATTTTTCATGTTCCTGACTGTTGTACATATTTGATTCGCATAAGCAACACTGCACAATGCACATCCGGGACTATACTGCCCCCTCAACGTCATTCAGCAACGTTCATTACTTTTTCCGAGGTGTGACTTCAAAATAAAACCTTAATGCCTTGAGATAGCCTTCCAATCAAAACAGATGCCGTATTAAAAAAGTCATCAACTTCAAAAGTCACAAAGACAATCACATTTTATTTCTTTATAATTATTTTCTCTTATCTGTGTTACCCAAAATATCTCAGTCCTTGAACATTTTTCCGTTACGAAAAATCTATTGTTCCTGTTTCCCTTCGAATTTCGAATTTGAAAAGGGAAAATGGTGTATAAAATTTTACGTTCTGTTGGACGGCTCGTTGCCCCGACGACTTAAATTCGTTGCAAAATAGGCTTGAGCGGTAATAAGTATGCGAGCCGACGAATTCACAAAGTTTCTAGTAAATATTCTTGTTTCTGAGAATGTTTAGAGTGAAGAGCGAAATGATTTTGTTAGTGGATATAGCGAGTACACAAGGTTCTGCGTCGAAAAAAGATTTTGATTAATATAAGAGTAAGGGCCAATCAATCTACTAGGTTTCACGGTAGCTGTCGTTGCTTGTAAGTATCTATAAATCGTATAAAACATAGTCATTTTTCGTATCTGTCTGTCTACTTAGTTCTTCTGAACTACACAATGGATTTTATCACGGCTTTCACCACTATTTATAAAATTTATTCCGGAAATTTTGTATGTATAATACGTTAGTATTTAACTAAGACACAGCACAGAAATCTTGATGTTTTGACATGTCACAGGACAGGACAAAAATTTAAAGTGAAATGCACACGTCCCACAAAATGTTGGTCACAAAATAACGATAAAAGTCGACGGAAAATTGGCACGATTGTCGGACCTACAAAAAGAATGGCGTGGGCGGGCAGCCTGAAGTAGTTTCGTAGATAGCACATTCAACCGCGCGCAACAGCTAATTAGTAGAAAAAACCCCTACAAAATGTTTTTGGTAAAACTTTATTGTTGCGTAACTTTTTCAAAAGTTGATTCATGTAAACCTGCGTAATAAACCAACCAAAAAATTTAATAAAACCACAGTCTAGCTAAAAACTACTCCTTGCAGTCGTTCAATGTCAAGGTTTTAGCTAGTCAGTCGTGCGGGCGGTTGCGGGGAAGCCTAAGGCTGATTGTTCACTGGACCGGAGAGGAGAGGAGTGGAGCGGAGTGGAGCTGTGCCAATATTACCTAATGGAATTGCATAAAATTACTCGTCGCGTGAACTTGGCCTAGCTTCGCACAGTCCGCAACTCCGCTCTGTATTACTCCCTTGTTCCGTTCCGCTGCCTCGCTCCGCGTCAAAGGACAGTCAGCCTTAATCCGTATCTGCCATGCAAGCTGGGACTTTGTCACAGTCATTTAGATATGTCATTTTAAACACTTGTCAAGTCCTGTCAAATGTATGGACGATGAACCACTGTAAGTTCTATACACTGTGATAAAAGTTACCATTCACCAATATACCTGTGTAAGAGCAAAATATTGATTGTGCAGCTCTGAGCAGAAGCCAAGTATTAACGAGCACAACTAGTATAGCCGTTGCAAATCACGAACGAGCGTCATGTGACTTTTATTAACGTCTACATAAGGTTTGAATTACAATGATTGACACGTGCTCGTGAAATACAACATGGCAACTATACGAAAATACGAACATGGATAAAATTCACTTGTTTCATATTTGTTTTAATCGGATTGCAGCAGTTTATTAATTACAAATGTACAAATGTACATCAGGAGGCCAATTCTCGTAATTAATTTAGCTCTATGACTGAAAGTTGACTGAACTTTGAACTGAAGTTGACTGATTTTGAAATGACTAAAAATTATATTCATAATCACAAAGTTTCTTAGGGTTCCGTACAAATATGGTAAAAAAGGAACGCTTATGGTGCAACTTCGTCTATCTGCCTGTCTGTCTGTCACAGCTGCTTATTTCAGCAACTACTAATGCTATCGACTTGAAATTTGGAACAATTATAAAGAATGCTTGCCCAACTTTATTGCAAATGAAAAAAATATTTTTTTTTTATTTACATTGCAAAAGGGGCCGGAGTGGGGGTCCAAAATGTTAAAGTGGGGTTACTAGGTTAAATAACATATCATATGAAAGGGCTTGATCTGCACATTTCCAAATATATTTTATGTCTCACAGTTTTCGACAATTATGATGAAAAATGGCTGAAAATTACCATTCCCCCCCTTATCTCCGATGTTTGCGGAGAGAAAAATCTGAAATAATTAGAGTTTATAGGAATTGACCCAAATATTGCACCAAAAATAAAACAATGTTACTGACTAGTAGTCAGTTTTTTCAAAATCATCAAAATTCCTTCACAAACAAACTTAGTTATGCGGTCCGGTTTTTTTCACTTATACTTCCAAAAATGATACGGAACCCTCGGTGCGTGAGTACGACTCGCACTTGGCCGATTTTTGTGTTATTTATGAGCCAGTTCAGAATATTAGCAGAATATCCGCTTTGATTTTGATCATCTTTTCGTGAATTTTCTATTTAATTGTGATTTATGTTCACGTTTGTAGTTGTTTGTTGGAATTATATAATTTGTGACAATACGATTACTATATTTTGATCATTTTAATTACGAGAATATTTGCCCTTCACTTGATCATTTTATGTCATATGCAAGCATTTTCCGACTACAAAACTAAAAGGAAGAGTTAGGGTGGAGGTGCGACTGGTGGACAGGTTCGGGGTTCGATCCCGGGTCAGGTAAAGAGTTATTGAATTAATAAATTAGTATTATTTTAGTAGCAGTCTAGAATCTGAAACAGGGCACAAATTCAGACTCTTTTACTCACTTACTCATACAACAATTTTGTACTATTAGTACACCTATCTATTCTGCTTATACTTTCGGTGTGATATTATGATATACACTGAAAATAAGAACGCTTGTTAACCTTTAATTAAGTCCCTTGTGCTTCTGTAAGAGCGCTATCACACTAGCGATTTGTGAACATGTTTGGAGCGAGGTGATTGATCAACGCGCCCGCCGCGTGTTTCTATCGAGCTCTCCTCGTGTGCGCAACGTATTCGCTGCGTGTATGCAACGAGTTCGCGCTGTGCGATGAACATTTTGAACTGCGGGGCGGGCTGTTGCACCCGCTGAGTACCCCCGGCGAGCTCGCTACGCGCCCACGGTGAACTTGCTGCAAATATGTTCATTATACAAGCGACACGCTATGGTGGCCGATTTGACGATTAAATCCGCTCATAAAGTTTCGTAAAAAATTGACATCACCATAAACTATAAAATACAGCAATTATTATTTCAAAAGTAGTTGCCAATTTTTATGAAACATTATGAGCGGACAAACTTCAAATCTGCCATCATAACGTCCGCTGGTGTAATCGCCTCGCTGGAAACACGCTTGTAAAGCGCCAGTATGATAACGCCCTTAGCAACATTTCAAACATGACACCCGGCTCTCGTCTAAAAAAAAACATTCGCTCATCCATTCCCCCGAACTGAATAATTCACAACCAACAATAAGACAACACGGGGTAGGATTTGTTCCCCCAGGGGTATGACGTCATTATCCGTATCAATCCGATTAGGCTTTGGGGCCCACCAGGCAATTTTAGTTTGGCAAAACTATTGATAGTACCTATAAGTAACGGACGGAAATTGGTTATGATTCGAGATTTTGCCATTTTTTTCTCGTGGGCGTTTTGCTGATTAATAATGCTAAAGCTCATCATTTTGTAGGATGCTAAACATAGTCTCTATTAAATTAAAATATAAATTAACTTGACTTACCAAATTATTTACGTTAGAAAGGCAATACAAAATATTATAATACAACTTCACTTTTTCCATCTATGGCGTTGCCTAAATGTTATCGAACGTAGCAAGGCTCACACGGGTTTTAATGTGAAAAGAATGTAGGTACCTACTGAAGCTTATTTATTCAAATCTCGTGTAACCCGATATGATTGGTTATCGATATTTTGGTCAGCCAATCATACAACAGCTAATTTGAAATCCGACAAGTAGCTACCTGATCAGAGATTTGATTAAATGGAAACACGGTAGGCAAGACATTTGACCTGAGCATTTGACGAATAGGTTTTAACAAAAATCTATTGCTGTAGAGAGTAAAGTGCGAGAGAAACAACTGCAGCTCGAACTGATTATATCTATGTATAGGTACCGGTGTTTGTTATTAGCACAGATCGCGCATGTACCTTTTCGTCCCAATAGACAATAAATAGAGAATAGTCCAATGGACGACGAGCATCGACTGACGAACCAATCGCGTGCAGGCTCGGCGCCCCCCGTCTTATTCATTCCACCAATGAGACCAAAAAATCAGCTAACGCGCAGGTGATGTTTGTGCTCATGACTGGTACCTATACCTACCTTTGCTCCACATTTGAGCGAGATATCCCGCTGTGCCCTACCTGTCTTATTATTTTAGCTATGGGCCAGGGGCCCCCTGTACTACAATAAAAATATGCACAAACCAGAATTAACTACCACTAATTATTGTAAAACCGAGAACTCATTAGTACCATTATAATGTATCATATGTCCATACCTAATTTATAGCAACGTTTATAATGGGACGTATAATTTTGCTATAAATTGCGCCTATGGTATAAATGTCACGGCTTTAGGTAGATAGGTCTGACTAACCTAACTTTAGTGTTCGGCTAATCTAATCGTACGATCCCATGCGATACGATAAGTCATCTTGACATACAGTCCAAAGCTGTAAGACAATGATTTACAGGTAGCGTCTAAGTGTTTGCAATCTAACCTATTGTGTAGGTTATAGCAACCTATTGTAGATAGAGTTACTATACGTCACGTACAATATAAGTATGAGATTGTCACTGTATTTGCCCATCATGTCATGTCCCGTATTACTAGGCTTGCTACATGTCCCATATTTGCCCCGTTTGTAATAAATTTTGACAAAAAATAAAATCAACCTCAAAATAGGACTGGTCGCAAAAAATATTTAAGTTAAAAATTATTACACGATTACTTCGAAAAAAAAAACATTAGGTAATTTCGGTAATTTAGTTTTTAGGGTGTCGTACCTAAAGGGTATAACGGAACCCTATTACTGAGACTTCGCTGTCCGTCTGTATGTCTGTCTGTCTGTGTGTCTCCAGGCTGTATTTCATGAACCGTTACAGCTAGAGTAGCTTTAAGGGGGGCTCATATACAATAAACGTGATGTTTTTGCTCAATATTGATAGGCAACAGGTAGACGCTTAAAATATTCACAGAATATTTAATTGTATATTCACTTTAAAAATAAATAATTAAAATAAAACAAATATATTTAATCCGCTCCCATACAACAGACATGATTTTTTGCTGTTTTATAGATAATGGTATGCAACCCTTCGTGCGCGAGTCCGACACGCACTTGGCCGGTTTTTGGAACGAAGTTCCTTCGCGCGTTACGAAAGGGGGCTAGACGGAAAAAATTAAGACGAAAAGTTGTACCAACACTTTCGACACTTTTTGCTATAGTAAGCTATTGTAAGCCGTGCGGCGTGCGCCACACGCGTGCGCCGCACAGCTTGTATTGTATATAATGAAAAATAATTATTCACTAATTGTCCCTTGGGTGTCCCTTGACACCTCTCAAGTTTTTTTTTTATTTATTAGATAATTTTGATGTCCACTATTGTTGAGTTTAGAGGGTAAAAGTACGAGTCCGTAGCTGACTACAGACAGTAGCAGCAGACGACGTGTCGCCGCGACTCCGTGACACTATGGGTTTTTTTATATGTATATTTCTATGAAATACCTTCCGTAGCTAGCGACACGTCATCTTCATTGAAATACATAGAAACCAGTAATATCGCGGTGACTCGTCACCTGCTGCTGCTGTCTGTAGTCGGTTACAAACTTGTACCTTAACTGTTAACAAAATGCGTGGTTTGTCTTTCAAAATGTATACAATTAAACATACATGCTTTGGTGTTCTAAAAACGCTGCATTTTGGCGATGAATGTGGTGATCGTTTTGGGCATCGAATTTCCACGAAATCGATACGGGACGGTTAAGCACTAACCGTCCCGTATCGATTTCATGGAAATTATGGCAACCGCACCTGTACGTGAGTGAGGCGGTCATTGTACATCTGCAGTGCATCTGATTCAGAAATGGAACGAGCATATTAAGCACCACGCTTGCTCACTCTATGGTCTATATTTTCCTTAGATCATAGAAACAAGGGACATGTGCCAAGGCGCTACTGAGCTTGACGCGTTGACGCGATCTCTATAATTATGTTGCCGATGTACCGGACACGATTAATGATTTATATACAGTTTTAGTTTAGCCTCAGTCACAAGTGAGTGAAGAATAACAGTGTTAGATTGAGGGTGTGCAGCATTTTTTATGAGTGGAAGATCTCTATATTTACAAACGCTTGTAGTTCTAACGCACACTGCTTTAAAAGTGGCAACAGCGGTTCCTGTTCTATGCTATCAATCTCCTTGTTTCTATGATCTGAGATGTTGGCAATAGCCTTTCCGAACTAGGTTGTAGTTGTCGTACAGTCTAATTAGATGGGGCTGAATATCAATTTGACTTGGAGCGACTGCTGTCTAACCTCGGTATTCAAAATATACCAAAAATGGTATACCGGTATTCGAAATCTAGACCAGTTATAAGACTTTCGCGCTTCTGACTAACCGTAACGACTGTTATAGATATTCGTATGACAACTGGGAGCGACTGTTTAAGGTGCTCTCTGAGGCACGGAGGGGTCTCAATCACGGAAGGGGGATGTATAAGGAATGGTCATCCATCCATGGACTGACCGTGGCAAGTGCAGCTTAGCAATCAGCGCGGCTGTTATTTACCTATAAGCCCTCTTAAATACAGTTTTAAAACACCATTAAAAATTAACGCACAACAAACATTAAGCTTCCACGCTCAATCAAAGTACTTCCCAAACAATTATTTGAATTAGCTTCAACACCAACAGTATAAGCGGTTAAGCAGAGAGCGGGTAATGCATTCGGGGTCATGCGTCGCGCGTGATATCTCATTTAGTTACACCGACCCCGGACGTTTAATACCTGAGTTTGTTTCGGAAGTGAGAGATTATGCTTTTATTTATGATGTTTTCCTGGTACTTTGAAGAAAGTTTGGTGATGGAGGGATGAGCTGGAATCGTTTAAAAAGACTATTCCTTAGTAGCCAGAAATAGTGAGAAGCGAAAAGATTGTACAGAGGCTTTTGCCTAAAGCTGAAGAGTTTGTTTGTTTAAACGGGCTAAACTGGAACTACCATCTGGATTAAAAAAATATGTTTGTATATGACAACCAGATTCATGAGGAATAGTATAGGCTACATAACATCATGCTACAACCCTTGGGAGCCGAGTAACAGGGGTGAAGCCGCAGAGAGCAGCTAGCAAATAATAAGAAGACAATAAATGCAAAACTTTTGTATAGAACCTACACTATTAAAAACTTAAAAAAAGTGAAACCGCTCTCAAAAAGATCTCAATAATATTGTATATTGAAATAGATTCGGAAGTTGAGTCGTATGTTGCCGCGATGTAAAACAACATAAGGGCGGATCGTAATTTTTGAAATACGGATTCTGGTTATAAAAAAATAAATAAACAACCCACTCTCATGTAAGTGGGACTATGATTTCATTAACGTTAGTCAATATAATTATGTCTTAAAGTGTTTTAAACTGCAGGAGGAAATATTAGAAATATTAGTAAGCCACGACGAAGTTATAAAACCATCGCGATCGGTTATAGAACAAAAGTGGCAAAATAAGTAAGTAAGATCACTCCAAGCCAAGATTAGGTACATTAAAACAACTATTATCAAGTAGCTAGTCAATTATTGATGACTCAAAACATGTTCCTAATACCAGAATTACTCCTCTTTTAAAATACGAAACATCCTCACAAGGTAAGTCTTAATATTGCGTGCATAAACAAACTTAATCGTTCCAAGAATCTCGGAGAGTTATTCGTGGCAGTCCCACTATTCCTCCCTGCCATTTATCTTTTGCAAGAAACTTGCAAAGATGCGAACAACGTTTTAACTTTCCTATATTTTTCTTCTGAGCCACTTGGCGGAGTTGTTTTTTGCGTCAGTTTTCTCTTAAAATTAAATTCGTTGAAGACTCCGAAACAATGGTGATTTGTCTTAAGATTTCAGACGTGAGTGAAGTTTTTTGTTTGCTTTTATAAATATGTCGTCATTATCATCTACTTTAGAATACTTTGAACAATCTTTATTATCATTATGGTTTGAATCTCTATATCTATCTTTATCATCATTGTGGTTTAAATCCTTTTATCAATCTTTATAATCATTATGATCTGAATTCTTTTATCATTATTATCGTTAAGCACCTCCACTCTAACTCTTTGAAGAACCCTTAGAATGAATAAATTTGCTTACTTTAGTATTTAGGTACGAAATGAATGATCTTCAGATGTATTATGTTAAATTAATCATCATAATAGTACAGCATTACTATGGTTTTCTATAATTAGTAAGGAGCTCATCAAGTCTGAGTGATAGCCTAGTGGAAGTGATAGCCTAGTGGATTAACCATGTGCCTCCCACGGCGAATGGTTCGAGTTCGATCCCGAAGCACGCACCGCTGACTTTTCGAAGTCATGTGCGTATTAGAAATTAATTATCACTTGCTTTAACGGTGAAGGAAAACATCGTGAGGAAACCGGCATGTCCTAGAACCAAAAAAAAAATTCGAAGACATGTGACGTCCACCAACCCGCACTGGGCCCGCGTGGTGGATTACGGCCCACTCCCTCTCACAGAGAGGAGGCCTGTGTCCCAGCAGTGGGAACATTATAGGCCGATTATGCTATGCTATGCTATGCAAGTCTGGTAAGCCCACTATGATTGGATAAGTTAATTTGTCAGTCAATCACTATATTTAATTAAATTTTTAACGGGCCTTTAACTAACTGGGGTTTAACTAGGTACCTACTATTTATTATCAATCTATTATATTTTCGAGTATAACCCTTTTATTTTCAATAAAATGATGATGCTTTAATAATAGTATTATGAACATTGGTTAAACATCCAACTGTTTTACAAAGTTATTTTGTGTACGATTTATTTTGGTTTTCAGTTTGTAATTTGTGATTTTATTTGACAAACAACATCATTATCATCCAAACCGCAATTTGCATAGTTTTAGACTTTTGCTGTAAATACAAACTTTAGTTTTAAACTTCGGCCATATATAATCTATAAACTGTATTAAACAAAGTCGCTTTTAGTGTCTGTTTGTTCGCTTCGTCTAAACTACACAATGGATTTTACGGTTTTCACCACCTATTAGAGAATTTATTTAAAAGGGTTTATTTGTGTATGCCTAATACGTTAATTTAATTTATATATAGCCAGGGCTTGACACTGGTTGTAAAAATACCTGTATACTGATAAAAACCGGTACAAACCATTATGACCTGTATTTCAACCGCAAATATAAGTTTGTATTTCATAATAATATTACGAGTTTGTATTTCATAATAATGTTATGAAATACAAACCGGTATTTGGCATTAGGTTACTTGAGTAGGTACCGGTTCTTGAAAATACCGGTATTTCAAGCCCTGGATACAGCACAGAAATCTCGATATTTGACGTATCGGTCACCAAATCGGTAGATTGCACCCGTGCGAAGCAAAAGCGGGTCGCTAGTTGTAAATATTAGGTGGGGATAAACAAAATATTATTTCATGTCAACAAAGCACTATATTATCACACTAATATTATAAATGCGAAAGTTTGTGCGTGTGTGTGGGTGTGTGTGTGTGTGGGTGTGTGTGTATGTTTGTTACTTCTTCACGCTGAAACGGCTTGACGGAATTGGATGAAATTTGGCACACAGATAGATTATAGTCTGGAATAACACATAAGCTACCTTTTATCCCGAAAAATGCGGGCGAAGCCGCGGGCGGAAGCTAGTATTACATATATCCATTCCCTTTGAATATATTTGTGAAGTTTGAAGCACATCATTACGAGTTTTGAGTGCTATCTTAGTACCTATTAGGCATATTTATTTATAGAGTTAGACCACCAAAATTATGGTTTGTGGCTTTTATTAGCAGCTTATTAAACTGACGATCTAGTGAAGGTCAAGGAAATCTGCAGGCAGTTGTGGCGATGCTTGGGGGAGACTTACCTAGTGCAGGAGCGGACGTTTTTCGGCTAATTATTGATGATAAATCTAAACTAAAATCAGACCTTGGTTTATATGAAAGGCAAAAAAAATACCTACGTCTACCTATCCTGTACAATGAGCGTGCAGGATTGTCACTAAAAGTTGGATCATTAATTTAGTTTAGACCTTTTATAAATTCCTTTGAAGGTCTTGAATTATACAACGTGTAACAGAAATGCGTAGTCATTAAGGGTGTTGTAACTATTACTCAGAGCAATATTAGATATAGGTCAAATAAAAAAGGAGATGGCTAAAAATCCTTACACTGAAAACCTAGAATTGACAGCAATGAAATGTTTACCAACGGGTTAGCTTTAATAGACATTTGATGGTACCAAAATGCAAACCTTGAAATCCGTGGGGTATGGAAGTTACAGCTTGACCTCTTGGTAGTTCTAGCCACCCTACACTACGAAGGTCATTTTTAAACTGGTCATTTTATTGTAGTTCACGTGGATGGAGTCGCGGGCAAAAGTTTAGTCTGTATTTAAGCTTAAATGTTGTTAAGAGTCAACATTCTGACACAATTATGAAATAATTGCTCTCACATTGAAAATATCATAGTATTATTAGTAAGGATTTGTAGACATGATTTTTATACGAAAAAAACAAAATCCCACAGTTTTACGAATGAATAAAAACATTTTTTTAATTTACAAATTAAGCCTACTCAGACCGCACATAAGAAGTTTGTGTCGACTCTGGGTATTTTTAGGGTTCCGTACCTCAAATAGAAAAACGGAAACCTTAAACCTTTCGTCCGTCCGTATGTCAACCCTTAACAGGTGGGAGACTGTGCTCATAGATGGTGCCACTAGAAGTATGTAATAGCGGCACCTTGCTCATAGATGGCGCTATTGCATATTTCGGAACCTTCAGGGCGCGAGTCGTACTTGCACTTGTCCGGTTTTTTTTTTAACCATCGCCTTCGCCCAAATTATTTTTTACTTTCTATAAGAATTGACACCGCTTAGCTAATGGCATTTTTATGGAGAGTTGAAATAAAATGATCGATTCTTTTTTACTTGAACGTGTTTTTTGCTGCATTTCTATTTCTATCCAATAACTGAAACTATGTTTACGCAGTAAACGCTGAATTTCTCAATCTTATTTTTATATTTTGTAGAAACCGACCCCTCTTTTCCGGGAAATATCAATATAGTGATTTTATATTTATGATATTATATATTAAGTAATGTTATTCCCATAATTCCTAAACGATATTACAAAAAAAAACGTACCCAATCACCTTTTCTTTTCCAAAGAATCGGCGGAGTTCCAAAAATATTACAAATAAAATTTTCTCACAAAGAAACATGAAAACATTCATTTATAACTGCTTAAAAGGCCGAAAAAAACCTTTTCATTTCTCATACTCGGAAAGTAGTGTTTGTTTGATCAGAGCAGCGGGTCGAAAACGATGCTTCCCTCCCTTGGGCGGGAAAGACTCATAGTAATTGCTTCCCTCCCTAGGGCGGGAATGAATTTTAAAAATAGAACTAAAATTGGTTATTTAGTCGGCTATAATTTTTTTTACATAATTAAGAAAAATATCGATTAAAAAAAAATGCTGCGGTCTTGTGAGTGTATACGGCCAATGTGAATTTAAAAAAATACCTATTAAAGTGGGATGGCCCGCGGCGGTGACGCGGGCGGTGTGTTCCATATTTGAAATTTAAATTATAAAGACTATTTATGTATAATTTGGCGGGATACTAACTCTGTACCGAAATTATTTGATTAAAAACTACTGTTTTTTACTTTCCTTATATTTGAAATGAAAAGTAGAGTGTTTAACACGGGTGAAAGTCATCAATTCCCACTCGGACTATAGCCGCCCTCGCTTCGCTCGTGCGTCTAAATACCTCGAATGGGAATTGATTTCTTTCCACCCTTGTATAACAATCTACTATTTCTGATCCCATAATGAAGTAAAAAAAGTCTTCGCCATGACACATCGCCTTATTAATTGGCTTTTGTCTACAATTGTGGTAATAAATTATGGTTCACTTTGTATTTGAATGGAAAATATGGATTTTTGATTTAATGTTTATCGTTGCCCTTAATCTTTATGATCTTTCAGGAATAATTAAGTTTTTAGGGTTCCGTACTTCAAAAGGGAAAACGGAACTCTTATCTCTGTCCGAAGACCCATAACGGGTGGAGCCATCTGCTCATAGGTGGCGCCACTAGAAGTCTGCAATAGCACTATATAATTATGATCAAGATATAATGATATATCTACTATTGATCCTAACTATCACTATACCTCAGGGCACGGCGGACTCCTACTCGCACTTGGTCGGTTTTTTTAATTTTTTAGCGCATTAATAAATTTTAGCATCGGTAAACAAAATAATAAACAAAAAATAAAAACAGCACGGTTGAGTGAACGTATTTTTATTTTTCAATAATTTAACTATTTACCATAGAATATTTAATTTTGCAGGTTGATGTAAAAATAGAATAAAAAGCACAGTTGTAACTTGTTATAAATTTAATTAAGTACGTTCAGAGAAAATTTCTAAAAGTTTTCTAAGGCGGAGAGAAAAATGAAATTAGTTGAACATTCCAATGCTTTTGTTAAAACAAAAGTTTTCATTTTATTATTTTGTAACTTAATAATAAAAGTGATTGATCTCTTCCTTCGTATCGTGTGAATGCGTTCTACGAAATATGGGAGGCGTAAATGTTGCTTAAATATTTTCTTGGAATCTATTAAAATCTACGCCAAAGAAATTCACTAACAGGTGCTTACCTAAACCGTTTTTTGGCATTAAGTAAAAAACATGAGACATACACACATATTAAAATCATTTTTTTTTCTGAGCTTCCCAAAGCATTCAATGAAATGAAAACAAGGAAGTTTGTAATATCCATTTTTCCATCTACTTTAAAACTCAATTACACATTGTAAACAATATTTTTCTTAGAAATTATTTAGCTGAAAAGGAGTGTTGACGCGTTGTACAAACATTACACAAGACGGATGTTTGATTAGCAATTAGTCGTTTTAATGTATTTCTGGAAAGGAAAATGGCGAAAAACCGAAAATTTAAGGCAAAAATAAATTATTTTTGATAGATACAAAATCTATACATTACACCTTTATAGTTAGGCACAGCTGTATAGTACAGCCACGAGCATAAATATATTACCATGGACAGTTCTTCAACACTATCTTATCACATGATTCATTCATTTATTTTATAATTTATTGAATGAATCTGTTCGGTAATAATATCTGATTTCATGTTTCATTCAGTATTTTTTTTAATTAATGAAAAATCATGAAATCAGATATTATTGCCAAACTGTCCATGGTAATATATTTATGCTCGTGACTGTACACCCACATTTCGCCAGTTATGTTTAGGTCCCTCGTAATAGGGAGCGAGCCTAATGCCATTAACTGGGCACAAATCCAAACTCCGGGTTGCTACCGAAAAATTCCTATTAGAAAACCCAATAAAAAAATTCCCGAGTCAGGATCCGAATCCGAACTCAGGACCTCACGCTCAGCAGTAGTGCTTATGATCACTTGTATTCAACCAGTTCTATAAATAAATGATTATAATTATAATATATATCTTATCTTATCCTTCAGAAAAGTTCTTCTTCAAAAATACCTCTTACAAACCTTCCGAAAAGTTTCTCAAACAATTTTCTATTCATATTTTATTCCTTAACTGTCATTACACGTTTCAATTCCCCGCCTTTCTCACAAAAAGTTTTAATTGTTTATACTTGAAAAATAATAAAAAAAACAGGAAAGGATCCCTCGTTTTTACGACAAGACTCGCCTCTCCAGTTTATATCTTTCTGTTTGCACCTCTGCCGTAAAATATTCCTCCATCCTTTTTGTTTTTATTTATTTTTATTTATTTATTATTAAAGTCTAAAGCGTCAGCAATGTCTATTTGTACAGCTTCTATAAATTATTTTTGTGCTTTCTTCTGTTTATTCACCTAGCCCTTTTCCAAATAGGTTGGATCGGCTTCCAGTATAGCTAGATGTGACTGAATATCAATATGTACTCGGAGCGACTGACATCTGACCTCCAAAATCTAAATAGTACTTTGTAATAGGTACTGATATTCTAAGGTATACCGTATGTATATTATTATTCAGACTGAGTGCAAAATTAATATATTCAAGCATTTCCATTCGCAAAATTAGTATTTCTACAAGTAAAAAAAAAATCCGTTCGCTATTTTTATTATCATAAACATCACAAACCTTAACTAAATTTTCCTTCAAGTTTTTAATTTCTTACGAAGTTTAATTATTCAAGTTTTAAAGTACGTCAAATTGGTATATATTTTGAGCTTGGAAAAATATAAAAAAAAATAAACGAGTAGGTATTAGCTCGGTCATTGACTTTTCTTTTACGACAAATACAGTTTCAGGTGAATGTGAATTCACAGATATTATTGCTTTAAATGTTTTCATCTTAAGTATTTTAGAAATTTGGTACTTATTTGTCCTATGTAGCTTCAATGGTTATTCACCCTTTGGTTACCCAGAATGTTCTGTTTTTAAGCAGAATAGGTTCCATAGTTGAAATATCTAGTACAGGAATGTTTTTATTGAAATCTTTACCAATACAATGAAAGCTTAACAACAGGTGCGTTCGTATTGATCTTTCATTCCCGGGGTATCAAAGCCAAATAAAACGGAGTGAAGAATAACAATCTATTCACAGGTTCGAACAATGTACGTGCATACTGCTTTGCACCCAAATGGTTTTGTTTAATATTGTTGGCGTGCTTCCTGCTAGCTTAGCATGACCAATTCTATCTCTATTCTACCAAAGAATAGACAAGTTCTTTCTATCAAATCGTTATCTCTTCTGCCCGAGCACGTGGCGACCCGTGCTTGGTTTATCAAAATTTTGTCTACTGAAGAATAGAGACATTACTCCTCTTCATTGAATGCATAAAACGGTAAATCTTTCTACTATCTGTCACTTTGTCTATTCATCTGTAGACAAAACCCGTTTCTATCGTGGTCATGAAAGATTATTAACACTTTTCTCGTGACTTCATCCGCGTGGCCTACAGGAACTGTAGGTACTTTTTTTCGGGATAAATAGTAGCCTCTGTTACACAAAGATAATTTGTGAGTTTCTAATGGTGAAAAATATATATTTTTGAATGAAAAAATACACGTTTTTAAAACGGACTAAAAACTATAATAGTATATATTTCATTATAAGTGCGGAAAGCCTGTCATTGCAAAGACTTCCAACAAATGTCTACCCGAGCCGAGGCGCAGCCGAAGGTGAGGGTTGACAGTCGGAACAAGTTGCAATGACGGTTCCGCACGTGTACTGAACAACTATTTTTAATACAGTTGCGAAAAAATGAAGCAATTTAATAAGGAACATTTTTGGAAAATGGCGCCAACCATAAAATAATAATAGGTCTTTACCTATGAAATTGCCGTTTTGTATGAAAAAATTTAAACGATTTTTTTTCATGTATTTTTTATTTGTATTAATAGAAGTAATCACCCATGCAATCAATGCATCTTTGCCAATGCAGTGGCAGTTTATTGATGCCCTTCTTAAAGAAATCAGCTGGACGGGAGGCAACAAAAGCTTCAAAGGCATTTTGTACTGCCTCTCGGGTATTGAATTTTTTTCCCGCTAAGAAGTTATCCAAATTCTGGAAAAAGTAGTAGTCTGTAGGCGCAAGGTCTGGTGAGTAGGGCGGATGACGGAGAGCTTCCAACCCCAGTTCTTGCAACTTGGAGACCGTCTGCTGTGCAGTATCAGGTCGTGCGTTGTCGTGCAGGAGCAGCGGAGACGAGCGATTGACCAATGCTGGTTGGAGATGTGCCAGCTTCTTCATAATTGTGTTCAGTTCTTCACAGTACACATCTGCAGTAATGCTCACCCCGTTTGGTAAGAAGCTGTGATGAATCACACCGGCGCTAGACCACCAAACAGTGACCATCACTTTTCTAGGGGTAAGTTTTCGTTTAGGGCATTGTTTAGGTGCTGAACCAGGATCCAACCAACTTGCTGAGCGCTTGCGGTTATCAAACAGAATCCATTTCTCATCGCAGGTAACAATGCGGTTCAAAATTCCTTCATTTGTGTGTCTGTTGAGCAGTGCAAGGCACGTCTCGACGCGTACTTCGCGCTGGCGATCATTGAGTTCGTGGGGCAACCATTTGTCAAGCTTTTTAACCTTGCCAATTTGACGCAAATGGACCAATATTGTTTTGACGCTAACGTCGAAAGCTGCTGCTAATTCAGCCGTAGATTGTGTATCATCAGCTTCCACAATCGCCTTTATTTCGTCATTGTGGACCAAAGTCTTCGGACGACCGCGAGGTTCATTTTTCAGGTCGAAATTTCCAGAACGGAAGCGAGCAAACCAATAACAGGTGGTGCGTTGGTTTGTAGTGTTAGCTACGTAAGCGTGGTTGATGTTGCGTGCCGCTTGTGCCGCGTTGCTGCTACGACGGTACTCGTATTCCATAATTACTCGAATTTTTAACGTATCCATGATGACGAAAAAGATTGAAATGCGATGAAAATGTAACACTAATCAATAAACAAATGACTACTTTTGGAAAAAAAAATCCATGTTTTTAAAATAAAATTAATTTGAAATTAGAATTCTTAGCCAAACAAAAATTATTTTGATTTGAAATGGCCAGTACTGCAGAACGGCAATTTCATAGGTAAAGACCTAATATAAGCAGAGTTTTTTTTGTTTTCAACACCCATTCTGGGTAGGCAAAGGGAACTATGCCCATACAGCCAAGTCTTCAGTAGATTTTTTTATTGATATGAAATGAAAATGAAATTTAATGAGATGAAATGAAATGAAACCTAACCTAACTTATTGAATCAAATCATTAAATCTGATATTGAAACAAATTAATAGCTTCTTTTTAGAAATATTTGCATGAATCATAAAACTTCTGTGATTTTTTTTTAGTAAAAACTTTGTGGTTGGTTTTATTTTTTAATAGATATTATTTTGACAGTTAGGAAAGAGAACGCACGAGTTCGGAAAAGGTAAAGAAAAAGCTCGAGTATGTAATAGCCCACATCCCGAACGCTATACGTCCCTGCAATACGCCACTTTTTGAGCAAGTGTATTAAAATATATTTTTTAATGAAATGAAAAACATGGGGCTGTACCTTTCCCTAATACATGCCATCTCCATGCTATAAGAAAAGTAAACACTTGATACTTAGACACACACTCACACTACGTAAGCACTTACTTTTATAAAATTGTAAATAAACAGCTTATCCCGTCCATTTTACTTAGAGTGCACTTTACAGCGAGTGGGGACAAAATGGCGACTTTCGAATCTTCAATATTTTACAACGTAAAGATAAGAGGACCGATGGACACGTACGCAATGAACCCATTAACCTCAAGTTTTCCATGCACACATAATAAAAGGACCGTGTTTGTATATTATTTTATGACTTCACTAGCTTTTGCTTCGCTTAGGTGGGCATGACTTTATGGGCAATAATTTTAAAATATTCCTCCCATTTGAGAATAGGATTTCTAGTTGATGTAACAACGTTGTCCCTGGTCATTTTTGGACGCCGTTAAATTGCGAAGCTTTAAAAGAACCTTCATGACAGACAATATGTAAGTATTGTAATTAAATATTTAAGAGATTTAAAAACAACTGATATGGGTGGGATTAGAGGCGCAACTTCTGTCACACAGTGGCGTCGCTCTAACTAGCTGAGCTACCGTGTCCCGCTCGCATCAGTAGAAATATCAAATCTCTTTTAATACGCCTCTTATGAGCGTTGGTAAAAATGTAAGTACATCCTACGCCAACACTAAAGTAGAAGAATGATTTTCAGATTTCAAATGGGTATACCCCTCAGATCATAGAAACAAGGAGATATGTCATCATAGCAAATTAGTACGGGAACAACTGATGCCAGTTTTAGTACATTTTTCGACACAATTACGAGCATAATTAAGCGCTCCTTGTGAATAAAAAAATTTTCCCACGCATTGAACATTCCGCACACCCTTAATCTAACACTGTTAATCGTCACTCAATACTAGCACTAAACTAAAACACTGTATTTATACCATCGATCGTGTTCGGTTCGTCGGCAGCGCGTACGTTTTTAATATGAGCAATTTGCTCAAGATCAGGCATCAAGTTCGATAGCGCCTTGGCACATCTCCTTGTTTCTATGATCTGAGGTATACCCATACCTTGCTGATATCTCGCTAAAATCTGGAGCAGCTCGACTGGGGAAGTACCTCAAGTACCTTACAGAATATCACAGCCAAATAACGCTACGGTAGTGTTGAGTTCCTGTGGTAAGTAATGTTGCCAGAGCATCTGCGATTGCGCTGTGTTGACAGCGGGGGACGTGCTTGTTCCCAAAGCTGTCGACACAGCGAATCTTCATTTTAAAGGGTTGGCAACGTGCATATGATACTCGATGTCACAATGTTCCAAGAATTTCATAGTCTACAGGCATCAGGCAGGCCATACGCCTGGTTGTCACCATCTTAGTACAAAAAAATATGGAGCTTGCATTAGCCTACTCGGGCCCGACGTCGCCGTCGGTTAAATGACTTCCAAGTGATTTCGAAATAGCATTATTACTGCACTGTCATAACTGAAATACGCAGTATGAAGTAAATGCTTTTTCTAACTTTCTAACTTGTAGTTCAGAAATAAATGTCGGTTCTTGGTATTGACTGATTGTTTCATGAATTGAGGTCATGTGAGTTGCATTTGTTTAGTTTCTCATCCACCTATACAGAGAAAAGAACGAAACTAACTAACTAGTGCAAGCTAAAACTCTTTCATCCATTCATCCCAGTGCTGGTAGCAACAAATTTTAATCTCTCCTTCTGCCATCAGGTTCTGGTCGACTATAATATGTATGTAATATGACCTCTACACCAATGATGCAAATAAACATGAAATACAACTAATTTACTCAATTACATAATTAAATTCTTCCACAAAACATTTTCCTCGTAAATCAAAATCTATTTGAAACAATTCGAAAACTCAGCCAAACTCCAAAGACATTATCAAGACAATCGGAAGTTAGAGTGACCTGTTAACGAAGGAGTGGTACCTCCGTAATGACGTCATCGGAATCAGTGCAATTAAGTGCCGGGTGCTGCTGGTTATAGCTTAGTTTTGAATAGGCGTTAGTGACGAAATTTGAATGTTCCAATTTATGAGTTAGTAGCGGGAATTAAATTACCATATTATTTTACTTAAACGAGTAAATAGTTAAGTAACCGAGAAGTCGTGTATGCACGTGCGAAGAATTTTTGCGTTGCATGATACGTCACAACTTGGCATGTGCGTGCCACTAGCAAACATCGACCACTGCGTTTGTCAAACATGTTCGTGGTGATCCAATTTGTACATTTGGTTGAACTTGTTCTGGGAACTTTGATAAACGTTACGTAACAACATTGCTCCTTCAATATTATTATCCTCTACTTTCAACGGTGGAAGCCTTGGCTACTGAGACTAAGAGTAAATGCTAGTTGTGCGCGAACTCGAATCGCATTTGTGTTCGCTTTGCCAATTTGCGTCTACACGTATGACTGAAACGTTCGTGTTCGATGTTCGACCAATAAGTCGCGAAAGAAGTCATATAATTCCATGCATTTTGTCGAGTGACATAGATATTGTTTGTTTTTGCCGTTTTCATTGTAGGTCCTGTAGTAAATCGAACACAGCCCACAGCTGCTTCGCACGGGTGCAATCTACTAATATGGCGACATTTTAAAATATCGAGATTTCTGTGTTATATCTAAGTTACATATTAACGTAGGTATTAAATACATAAACTTTCCGTAATAAATTCTGTAAATGGTAGTGAAAACCGCATTAAAATCCATTGTGTACCTAGCTTAGAAGAACTAAGCAGAGAGACGGACACGAAAAACTACTTTATTTATAGATGGTACCTACTGATTGTACTTTATTAAACGCTAGTGAAGTGTCATAGCACTTTTCAACCCAAAAACTCCACCACAGTTGTTATTCGATGTCCGCTTCCTTTGTGAAAATATAAAATTTCCATCCCGCAGCAATTGGTTGGACCGGGATATAAGGCTTGTTTTTTTCCAAAATTTTTAGCGACGCGAATTCGGATAAAAATTTTGCGGGATGTCGGGATGATTTTAACTAGAATATTTTGTTCTGGGTTTTCATAATGATTAAATTTTAATGCTAAAGCTTATTGTGCTCATACTTTCCACAAACTAATAATACATTACCTAAAGAAGAGGACAATGGAAGTGAAGACAGATTATTATGATTTACTAGTCATTATCCGCGACTATGTTCACGTCAGAAACGCAAGTTTCAAAAAGAAGAGAAGTCGGTAACCATGGAATTTCTTATCCGTTCTTCTCCATAAGAATCTACGTTTTGGTACGGGCTTCAACTAACGGACAAACTGACTGATAACTATTGCTTGACAATTCAAAAATCAAAAGTGCCTGTGAATTGTCTAATTGAAATAAATGTTTTGACTTTGACTTTGACTTTAATAACTGTACAAAGTTTCAAATCAATCGGATGAACAATGCGCGAAGAAACAGAAGCGAACACACAAACATTTTGTTATATATATTAAAAAAAAAAAATTACTCAGATTAATTTTTTTTTCGTTTGGATGGCATCTTTACCACCTACAGATATACCTCTTAAAATATTTCGAGTATGAAGGGTAGGACCTTATACAGGGTGGCAGGTTAAACAGTGGAAATATTTTAAGGGGTCATTGTACTCATCATTATGAATAACTTTTACTATGGGACCAACCCTGTAATCGCGAAAAAAAAATCAGCTGTTCCATACATTTTGTTGAGTTTTGTGAACATAAATGTATGGAACAGCTGATTTTTTTTTCGTGATTTCAGGGTTGGTCCCATAGTAAAAGTTGTTTATAATGATGGGTACAATATAACCCCTTAAAGTATTTCCACTGTCTAACCTGCCACCCTGTATAGATAACTAGCCGTGCCTCGCGGTTTCAGCCCCGTCGCTCGACTCTTATGTATTGTAGCGTGATGTTAAAAGCCTATGAAGAATACCTCATGATTTTGAATATCATATATGTATGTATAAAAATATTTTTTCGAATCCGACTAATAGTTCCAGAGATTAGCGCGTTCAAAAAACCAGCTTGATAATATTAGTATAGGTAAGTTAGAAAATAACAATTGCATAAATCATTTCCAACAATCAAATACATCTTCTAAAGACACACACACTTTGCTATACCCGAATTAATTTCTATTCGAGCAAGCAAAACTATGAACAACTGCATCCTAAAACAACAATGCTACAAGCGTAGTTGTTGTGCTGAGCTAATTCCCGAATTACCATGACATGATATACGGCGGCACAAAGTTCCTAACTTGCGTCTTTGTTTTGGACATCCGGGCTCCAAACTCCGTCCATTAGCTGTAATTGGTCTGAACCCTTTATAATGAGTTTGAGAAAAAAATTGAAGTGAGTCCATCGAAGTTTGTACTTTTGGCCGAGAGCAGGCCTCGGTTTTATACCGTCATCTTCAGCTGGGCTTTTTTACTCCACTGCCCCAGAAGGACGGTAAGTAATGTTTTTTGAGTGTAATAATATGTTATCATAACAAATTAGTACGCGTACCGCTGTCGACACTTTAAGGCCGCGGCCGCACCAATACGGCCGCGTGAATTGAATTTGAAGAATTGTGCGTCCCAACTACAAACACTCCTTTGTAAATAAATATGTAGTTCTCCCACACATTGAAAATGCCACACATCTCAATCTAACACTGTTATTCGTCACTCGTCACTCATACTAAACTAAAACACTTACAAGTAATTTATAATCACGTTAAACGTGATTGTTAAATTACTTGAAAGTGTACTACAAGCTACAAGCGCGATGACAGGACATTACCCCGATCATGAGTTTTTTTGACGTATAGTATCGGTAAGGTAAGCTTATTTTGAATTGAAAATATACGTTTGTTACACAATGTTTAAATAAATTAAATACATAATTATTTCTCTGTATTTTTAAAAATGTGCAAATTGTATAAAATTTCGTCAATATGTTCCAGGACTGCTGTATTTTAGATTCAAAATATGCTTACATTAACGAAACTATACGTCAGAAAAACTCATGATAGGGGTACAGCTCGTTACAGAATAGCCTAGCAGATCATAGAAACAAGGGAGATATACCATGGCGCATGACGGACCAAACTTTGGTCCGTCGGCAACATGGTCACATTAATTTTGTCAAAGCGTAGAGCTCAATAGTGCCATGGCATATCTCCCTTGTTTCTATGATCTGCTAGTCTATTCTGTAACGAGCTGATGTCCTGTCATCGCGCTTGTAGCTTGACAAAGGTACTATCATAATTGATATTAACATGCGTGAGAATACTCCCTCAGTGATAACGTCTGAATCCTGTCAGCTCACGGTGAGATTCTCCTTCGAGCGTTGCCAAACAAATTGAAGGAAGCCGTGACACACGCGCGCGTTGCCGACAACCAAAGTGAGAATGTCACGATGAGATTCTCCCTCGAGCGTTCGCAAACAAATTGGCAGTTCTCGCGGCGTGTCGTTACAGAATAGACTAGCTGAGCGTATCCCACTATAGATTCAAAATATCACACGCAAAGAATGCAACATTTTTGACCGCTAAATCTTCGCTGAGATCGATATCAGGTATAACCGTTTATTCAAGGCTGGTCCAGTAATTTGACTGCCTAAAGCCGAACGATTTCGGGCACGTAGCCTATCCCGTCCAGTTATTACTGTTTATGTCGTAACTCTGTATGCTTATTACTATAAACACCACTTTCTCGTGTTCGGGAATTATGGCTCTAAGGCTGAAGCTACATTAGACCGCGACGCGAACTGCGATTAAGGACCGATTTTTTTTAAGCGTAAGATAACTTTATCCAAGGAATAATTTTAAATTTCTGATAGATTTTTTTATATCTGTCAAACGTCAATTTCATTCCTTGGTTAAAAGATATCTGACGATGGAAAAATCAGCCCTAAAACAAATAACTTATTATTCACATGTACCTATGGCTACTTGGCTACACTACATGCCAAATGTCGCGAGCAATGTTTGATTAGTTAAAACGATAGGAACAACATTAAGTAGTTTAACCACGGCATCGGATACATCACTCTCGATCCTTCATCGTCACTTAAGTGATCAGTGTTACCTATCAGTGAAAATTAGCGCTGTGTTGTGGTCCGCGCCATTGCACGGCATTATGCTGAGTGGTCCTTAAATCTATTATATTTTTATTTTGGTACCTATATTCGTGTGGCTCTGTGACAAATAAATCATTTTTCTTTCTTTTCTTTTGGAGTACTGATCTAAGGTTGTAAATTCCTCTCCACGCGATTTTACAATAATATGCATAATTAAGTTTGTACGGAACCAGAACCCATGAAGTGCGAGCCCTATTCACTTACTTGTCCGACTTTTATATTCTATTGATGCTCACGTAAAGTGAAGCTAATTGGGTCAGCCTATTCAAAGGCACCATTAAAATTTGAATTCAAAACAAACAACAAAATATTGCTTAATATGTAAACGAGGGGAACAAATTTGAGGCCACTGGTTGGGTGAATACCTCAAAAAAATACCAATCATATTTTATTTGTGGCATAACATCATACCTGTTATCTCCAGGAGGGTAAAAAGAGGTGTATTACACTAACATTTTGCCAGCTTTTATACTCAAAGTTTGCCAGTTATGTCATATCTCCCACGTAATGAGGATGAGCCTATTTCCATTAAATATTCTATTTTAATCAAAACTAATTAGTATTCAATATAATACTTGTCTCTCTGAAATAGCTTTCTAAAACAATATAATTTAGGTAGCTGATACAGTTAAACACATCTTAAATGTCAACCTCGCTGTTTCTATCATAATGCAATTCTAGTTTTCCATTTGTTGCCTACCATACACAATTCGACGAAAGATTTAATTTATCACACTTGAATTATTATGAAAATTCAAGACTGATATTATTATTATGATACAGAGAAATTATTATAATTTATTGAGGAAATCTTGTTAAAAGTTGAGAATAATTTTTTTTTAAATTTTACATTTTTCCCACACATTTTTCATGGTAATAAAAATGTAACAAACAACAAGATGAGAAATATATTTGTGTAACGTAATAATATGGCAATCTTCCTTCGTGACCGTTAATAAAATCAATTTACGAAATATTCATAGAACTGACAAAATATTTTCAATTCAAAATCAAGCCGCTTTTGTACCACCAGAAGGAAACTTTCGTCATCTTTCCCAACTACCACAATGACGTCATTAACTTCGACAGCCAAGTCATTCCAGTGTGAACATAACTTACATAGACAGGATAAGCCCCAAACTACAAAGTCGTAAACCCAATTTGACAAGTTTGCCAATCTTGTCCGAACTTGTTCGGAGCTTCCTTGAAGAAGGAAGCACTCTACCAAAAGATAAGCGAAGATATGCAATGTCGCAGAATTTGGTAGAAACAACGCCGCTATTGAAAAGCACTTCTACCATACCAATTTTTTCATTTGGTGCATTTATAGGGCCTTCACAAATAGCGCATCCTGGGGAGTCAACCCCACTACTTACGTGCTGAATCCTACTAATATTATAAATGCGAAAGTTTGTGAGGATGTATGTATGGATGTATGGATGTTTGTTACTCTTTCACGCAAAAACTAGGTACTAAACGGATTTTGATGAAACTTTACAGTATTACAGTAAAACATCAGAATAACACATAAGCTACTTTTTATTATCTCAAAAACGCGGGCAAAGCCGCGGGTGGCGGCTAGTGGTTAATATTTTTACGAGTTATTCTATAAATAGTTCGAGCCGATACAATAGAAGAAGGCACCCGTGAAATTACAAGCACAGTATTGGAATTTTGAATTGAGGTGATGACGTGAAGGTTTGCTATAAAAGAACTTGAGATAATCGAAGAGAGGAAAAAAATCGGCTAGAATATCGTTTCACTTGAAACAATCGTAAGTACATTCGAGTAATCAAGCGATATTGTTTTAGATAGCGCATCTGATTTTCGTTCTGTGTTTCCATTGACCTCAAAATTCCCTTTGTAATTACTGCAATTGTGTGAGCAGTAAGCATCTTTCATAATTGTCAGCAAATTCCTTCATTGCAACATCTTACTAAAATCTTAAGCAATTTCAGTTGTATGTTTGATTTCAAACCTTAATTACAGATGTGTTCAACCGAATGTAATCTTACTTATCTACAGCGTGTTCAAAACAAACGTTAGAGTATAAGACGACAATTAAATTCAGAACAGCTTTCAGAATCTTATCGTCCAAAATGTTCCAGATAGTTTGTTCTTAATGGTTGTAATAATTAAGATTGATTGAGCTTGGAGCATGGACTTATCTCGTGTACTGTACATTAAAATAACAATAATGACACTATGCAGTAATTAAAATGACATTTAGGTGTAGTAGAACATGATTACACTAGTACAAAAGATTACCATTATAGGCTAAGCTTTATACGATAATAATGCATGAAGCTGGGCCAATCTGTACACGTCTACAGTACGTGGCAGTAAATAATGCACATCGAGCTTCAGAAAGAGATATTTGCTAGCTTCGACTTTATAGAGCGTCATCTCTGTCGCACGAAGCACTAACAGTCTGGTATCTAATAAACAAGTCGGCGACAAAACGTCACATAGGTATGAGTGACGGATACGACGCTGTACAAAGCCGAAGCTAGCCGATTATCTCTTTCTCAAACTCGATGTGCAATATTTATTGCCGGGTACTGTACATAGCACAGTAGGAAGTGTAATGTTGGTGAGATTGTCCAACGTCCACTCGCTAAACTGGTTTTTCTACAGCAATCAATCAACTGGGTCTACTGTTGAACGAAGGGCTTTGCTTTAATGTCCCACTGTCACCTTTAATCATTAGTTAGCCCGTAATTTTTTATCGCAGATAAGCTTAAATTGTCGCTACAATGGAGTCAGATCAGATGGAGAGTCTTAGGCTCGTATTACAGAACGATGCTCGCACAGCACAGATCCCGACTTGAGCATAGATTTAAAGCTACATGATTGGTTGAAACTAGTTTTAATCTATGCTCAAGCTGAGATCTGTGCTCGAGTATCGTTCTGTAATACGAGCCTTAATCAAAACGCTTTGTCAGATTTTGTGATAACAGTACCGCTATTGTGTAAAATGCAAACTCGATATGAATCTCACCCAAGTGACAAGTAAGTTTGACTTGTTCTTGACTGTCAATTGACAAAAGTAGAACCGCTTTTAAGCTACGTGGAACGAAAATTTTCGAAGAGTGGCTGGTATCAGTTGGATCAGAGTGGTCGAGGATCATGTTATATCCAGCAGGAGACTGTTTTAGGCTAATAACCTTCCTAGTTTCAAAGTGTATATCATTAACAAACAGGTGAACCCTGAAACCTGTTCTCGCTATATTAAAACAGCTCCTATACCAAAAATGTTTAACCTTCCACAAAGATCTCCAAATAATAGCTTTCAGTACAGCTTCACCCTTAACAATGTTTTATCCTACACCTGTTGCGACCATGCACCCATTTTGTGACGAAAATGATGGATAGTGTGGACGCGGACCCGATATATTCTGGGTTACAAATAGCCCGTTGATATACTGACGTTACTTTTAGAACTGCGTCAGTTTCCGAAACAGTTCCGGTTAATAAATCTGGACCTAGAACTGTGGAGTTTTGATTTGTGAGTGTGTTTGTGAGAGATAAACGTTTGGCCACTAAGGATTTATTTTTTGGGTTCACGATTGGATGATTTAGAGGTTTTTGTTGCAACGCTGCGTTAATCCGCTGATGGAAAGCAGGTTACCAATAGTATGTTTTATGCTAAAAATTTCAACTAGCCACCCAGATAGCATCAAAAAGTTTTTACAGAACACTGAGATTCCATTAACGCAAATTAAGGAGCTGGCTAACAAAATGATGAGGTTTATCGTGTCAATTTATGAGTGAAAGAGAAAAAGAAAGATGGGGAAAAAAAGACATTCATTGATGATAATTACTTAGTTTTGATTTTTTTTACCAGATTTGTTTTTAGAACAACCAGAATATACAAATATCTAAACTAAAATAATAATATAGACAAAAACGTTTGGATCATTAATGACCGATAAAAAGCAAATATTATACCTATTATAATATTATTTTTATAGCCCCGGCAGTATACTTTTAATGTTTTATAACGATCATATGAAAATATAAATAGTAACGAGCACTGAGTGATTTCTCATGTAGTGTGATTTGGACCTAAAATATTTCGAATGTTCCGGTCCATGATTACCGAATAATTGTGCTAACGGAGACTTTAAAAAGCTTTTATTTTCCTAGTAATTTGCTTGATTTAAGTACTTCGTGGCTTATAAGATCCATAGGTACCAATAAATCGATATGTGAGTTCATAGTTGGGTGACTATATTGTTTTGGTCAAGCACCCGTGACTTGGAGAGAATGTCAAACGTTTGGATCCAGTTCCGTTTGTGGTACGAATCAGTCAGGAGCCTGAAAATCGGGCAACTGGTCTTGCCAATAGGATTTCCAATTTACTCCTTAGCGGAGGACAGATGGACGCCTCATGTAAAAAATCACAAACTACCAGAAGTCGATATTTAATGCAGTTGGGAAAGTTGAGGTTGATTCTAATACCTAGATTTAAATATCTTAATAATTTTATCTTACTCCTCAATGCAGCTTTCTATGTATGATAGCATTTTGCTATTTGAGGAACTTGTCTTTCAAAAACACAGGCCTTGAATCCTGTATGGCACTTTTTTTTAAAGTACGTTTATCAACACCTTGGATCATACTTTTTTTGACGTGAAATTCTGACCTTTCCGGAATATTTTTTCCGTGACACTCCCTTTCATTACTAAAGGTTTCCTTATCAAAGACGGGCGTAATTTTAGTTATTTATTACATCGTCCCAGTCACCGATCTCACTCTGATAATGTCAACTAAGTTATTAAGTGCTTTCCCGCTAATAACTGAGTAATACCAACGATTAGGGTTGTGTGTAATTTACGCAATAAAGATTAACATCAATGGTTTTCTGTGTGTTGTTAAAAGTGCGTGGAGTGTTGGGCGGGTAATGTAATCAAAATTAATTGGTCGCTCGCGCAGTGATTTTAGGTCATGTCAGGTGTTTGCTAAAAATAGGATGTTGTATAAATTTATCCCCGTGTGGGACAAGACATCAATTTTGGAAATCAGGTGGGCCGTGACTCCTGAATCCTAAATGCGTAGCACGTTTGCGTTTTAATGACAGTATATAAATAGCTGAGGATAGAAAAAAATAAGAAATAAAAGACGACCCTAGAAATAAATGGAATGTGGGTGGAAGGGTAATGATGATAAATAATATTCCGATGGTTTAGTTGTTTATACCTACATGTTTACTATGGATTTTAGATTTCTTCTAATAATGACATGCTTTAATAACCAAGGGTGACAATAAGAGGTTGTTTATAGCATGTTAAACAGTCACTTTTATGTGTCATATTATTATGAATATGTATTTATGACAGTTGTCCGTTACACCTGTAACAGAATCCGTAGTCAGAAGCATGAAAGACTAACAACTGGTCTAAATTAGGCTATGTTGATGATCCCTTATGGTTGTTTAATGCAGAGCTATAAGAGGTTCCTATAAGAATTATTTTATTGTATGATCATATGTCAAAAAAAAAAACCGACTTCCAAAAACTACACTAAAAACTATGAAATAAAAATGTTAAACTTCCATAAATAAAAATCTAAATGTATATTGAAGTCGGCGGGGCCTCTTCTTCAGGTTTCTACCTCTCAGCCTTTGAACAGGAAGAACGTGCGCAGTGTGTGCAGCGAACATGCAGCTTGCTTTGCGCCTCGACAAATTAAAATTTTCTTTCATTCCTCCTTAATCTATAATGTTGCTTATATTTATGCTAGGCCCCGCCGACTTCAATATACATTTAGATTTTTATTTATGGAAGTTTAACATTTTTATTTCATAGTTTTTAGTGTAGTTTTTGGAAGTCGGTTTTTTTTAAACCTGTTTTTATTTTTATCTTTTTAGTGTAGTGTAACCATTTTTGTTGTTGTTAATTTATTACAATAAAGTACCATTAAATCATGGACAGAGCGACTTTGATCATTTATGTACTTTTACCGAGATCGATTACTTCCACGAATTTAAATAGGTGTGTACTTATATTTATAGATGTTGGTGGATGAGAGCATTTCAGTAAACAAAAACCGGGCAAGAGCGTGTCGGACCACGCAGTGTAGGATTCCATAGCAAGAAGTATTTTGAGTGTTCCGATCGCAAATACAAGTTTGTATTTCATAATATTATTATTAAATATTATTATTTTTACGGTTGTCAAACTCAAAATGGAAAATAGTGAATATTTTGTGACGTATCTTGTTCAAACCAATTTCAATCGAAAGTATTTATTAAATGCTATAAGCTTGATTTTTTTTTTGATAGCGCGGTTGGAAAATTACAGGGGGGGGACACACATTGTTAACGACTTTGGGAGCTCCTAGTTCACTCAATATGCACTTAAATAAAAAAGGTATTTAGAAACCTTCATGTTATTTTCAAAGACCTATCCAACGATATCCCACATGGTGGGGTGCGCGAAAATATTATTTTTCATCCCTCAGTTTCATGTATGGGAGCCCCCCCTAATAATTTTATTTTTCGTAATTTCACTATAGGCCTTAATGGCGGCTTGTAAAAGACATCTACCTACGAAGTTTCATATAAATTGGTTATGAACTGTAGGTAGTAGTAATAGCAATAGGCTCGCTCCCTAGCCTTCTATCAAATGCGACTTAAGCATAAAAAAATTGTGTGTACTATACACCTCTGTCTAACTTTGCGGGAAATATCGGCGTGATGTTATGTATGCATAATATCGAGATCGATTGCGTTCAGGAATTCATGTACCTACACAATATCACTTTTTCATCATCGTCATGATGTCATCGAGATACACCAAAAATACCGTTTATTACATCTCGTTAAAAATCTACTCAACCAAAGTTAATAAAATTTATATGGGACCACCTCGCGAGCTTCTTCTACCATATGAAAAAAGAATCACGTAAATCGGCTCATAAACCACGGAGTAATCGGTGTACATATATTAAAAAAAAAAAAAAAAAAAAAAAAAAAAAAAAAAAAAAAAACCGAATGCAGAACCTCCTCCTTTTTGGAAGTCGGTTAATAACACAATACACGCACACAATTGTTACACAGAATAAGATATTTGCATTGCCGTTTTAGGGTTCCGTACCAAAATGGTAAAAAAGGAACCCTTATGGTGCGACTTCGTCTGTCTGTCTGTCTGTCACACCTGTTTATTTCAGCAACTACTCCGCAAACTTCGGAGATAAGGGGGGGGATAACCCCTTATCTCCGAAGTTTGCGGAGCGAAAAATCTGATATAATTAGAGTTGATAGGAATTGACCCAAATATGGCACCAAAAATAAAACGATGTTCCTAAACTAGTACAGTTTTTTCAAAATCATCAAAATTCCTTCACAAACAAACTTAGTTATGCGGTCCGGTTTTTTTCACTTTATACGTCCAAAAATGATACGGAACCCTCGGTGCGCGAGTACGACTCGCACTTGGCCGGTTTTTATATAACGAAGCGATGTTTAAGAGTTAAGTAAAGAAGCAATGGAGTTAATATGGCCCGTTTAAGGTCAAAGGTATACGTATTTTTGATATATCGAGTATTTCACCCAAGAAACTCTAAGAAATGACAGGGTCGAAACTAATAAGCTATTTATATGATAATTCCTCTTTCAGGGCCCGGATATTGGAGATTAGACCGGCTTTTTATTAAACACGGTTGAAAAAAAATCTAATTTGACAAAATACGAGATCGAACGGCCTCTTAATATGTTAGACATAAAGTTCGATTTTGTTTGGCAAGTTCTGGGTCACTTAGTATGCGACATTTATTTTAATGATTCTGTATAAGGTCCCGCTCTGTTATGTATTGCACGAATAACTTTCTACTGAGTTTAATATTCTTGAAAATATCACCTACGTATATCAATATTTATTTCTTTTTGGTTTAGGGAAATTACAGTACCTATATGTTGAAATATAGTTTGTTCTCAAAGGTAATACTTTTGTAAATTTCACAAAGTAGTGTGATGAGAAAAGTCGCGCGAGGTCCTTAAAAAATAAATATCTTAGATAGTGCACCTTTACCTCGCGGATCTATCGGCCAGCGCTGCTATAATTAGCCACAAGCCCTTCTAGGGGTAGGTACTTATAATAATAACATCTGTTTGGAGATGAATGAAAGATGATTTTCTTCGATAGCTAATGCGTATAATTAACGTTTTGTTTTTTACAAAAAATTATGCGTGCTTGTCGTCGTAACGGTTGCGATCGTGGTTTTTGAATGCGACAGTAGCGCCGCGTAGTGGTAAAGTTTTGAACGAATGAATGTACGATGACGATGCGTAGACAACATCCTGTTACGTACGTATTAATTTGCCTCACAATTTCAAACCTGTTACATTATCGTGACGACACTTGTTTGGGACCGAGTATGTGAATGCAGCTACGAACCAGTCGCGTCATCGCCAGCCAATGGGAGTGCATGTAAATGACGCGATAGTATGCGCTGATTGGCTAACCATTGTTCCCACGCTCCTCTTCCTTGACCGCTGTATTATTTTTTATTAAAGACATTCGCCATTGAACATTCATACCAGAACATTGCATTTTTATTTCTATGAAAATCCACCGTAGGCTGAGCAAAGTAGAACCATAAAATCATCAAATACACGTAGCTAGACACACGCAGCTACCTATCTGGACCTTCAGAGCCACATTCTTCGAAGATTTGAAGCATCACAGCAAAATCATCGGAAAGAGCGACCTTTGGACTGCTACGTTGCTACGGCCACGCGACGACACAAAGGCGATCAAGATTGCACACGAGAACGGAGATTCATCGGCATCAATTAGTACGAGAATTAAGGACGAAGAAGTGGAAGATCAACGTGGACAAACTAGTCAACGGTGCGTTCATCAAGTTCCTTTCTTCAAGACCTGCCGTTTTCATAAGTGTAATACCGGTTTGCCATCTGATTCCAGTGAGAGTGGTGAGGGTTGCCCACTGCGCAGAGCGACACATCAGCTGTTCGTGCTACTGTTAGCACCAGCTAATTTCACACGCAGTCACTACTTGCACGTGAGTACTCCTCTTTTCACAAGCCACTAGGATGCCAATCATGCCTAAAGACGGGGAGGGACCTAGTAAAGTTCGCGATAGATCTCCTTATAAAGTTATTGGTGATGAAAAAACTGAGTTAATCATGCGCGATTTGGTTAGGAAACGCGGTATCGTTAAGGGTAGATTGACTAAATTCGCTAATTATGTAAATACTTTCAGTGTAACGAATTTAACTGGTGAGTTGAGAATGGATTTAAAATTACGCGTAAAGGGCGCAGAGATTTTGTTTTCCGAATTTAATGAAATCCAGTCTAAAGTTGAGGAAATTGTGCCTGACTGTGATATCGATGAGCAGTTAGATCAGCGCCAACAGTTTGAAGATAATTACTATAGTACTCTTGCTCGAGCTGAATCCATTCTTAACGACAGTGAAGAGGTCACTATTTGTTCCAAAACGTGCCATCGTTCTAAGAAAACATCGTCGGTTAAGTTACCCACAATTACGTTGCCTACATTTGACGGCTTATATGAACACTGGCTAGAATATAGGGACACGTATCTGTCATTAGTACACAATTCTACCGATATAAGTGATATTCAAAAATTTCATTACCTAAAATCATCGCTTAAAGGGAGTGCAGAGTTAGTTATAAACGCGCTTGAAATATCTTCTGATAACTACTCTGTTGCGTGGGAATTACTTCTTAATAGGTATGATAGCACTAGATTATTAGTGCATAGCCACGTCAAAGCTTTATTCTCCATACAGGCACTATCCAAGGAGTCACCTTCACTAATTAGGAAACTTATAGATATCATTATTAATAATTTACGCGCTTTAAAAACACTCGGTGAGCCAACTGACTCCTGGGACACTCTAATAATGTATATTGTTGCTTCCAAGTTAGACAAAACGACCGAACGAAAGTGGGAAGAACATAAAGGTTCATTGTTGTCGGACACTAGTTCTAAAGTTACGTTGAAGGTTGATACTATGATTAAGTTCCTTAAAGATAGGGCTGATTTGTTGGAATCATTAGCATTATCGCACAGTAAAGATAATAATAATAATAGCACAGAAGTAAAAAAATCGAATTCAAGTGTTAAAAGTCACATATCGCATTGCAATGTTTCCTCCAATAAGCCACAGCAGGGCCGCAATTCATATAGGTTGTGTGTAGTGTGCAAGGGAAAGCATCCAATTTATACATGTTTGAAATTCATTAACATGGATTTGCAAACAAAACTAAAGATTGTTAATGACCATAACTTGTGTGAAAATTGCTTGCGTTCCGGGCACACTATAGAGAGTTGTTTATATGGGCCTTGTAAACAGTGCAATATGAAACATAATTCACTAATACATCCTAATGATTCCAATCACACCACTGCCTGTACCGCGAAAGCTATGACTGCGGCGACAGAGGCAGGCGCACCATGCGCGCCCCCCTTAAACGTCACTCCGTCAGTCGATAAGGTCGATAATCACAGTAACGAAAAACAATTCATTCAAGTTAGCAATGTTCACACCGACACACACACAAATACGCAATGCATAAATGTGCAACCAGTTTTGTTATCTACTGCTTTAGTCGAGATTCCAGATAAACACAATAATTATCATATGGCATGCGCATTACTTGACAATGGTAGTCAAAGCTGTTTTGTAACACATTCGTTTTGCAAATTGCTAGATATTCCGCTAATACAGTCCACTAACGAGATACGGGGAGTAGGTAATTTAGTATCACATTCGACACAATCATGTGATATTGAAATTAAATCACGCGTAAATTCCTACTCGACGCGCATTAAGTGCTTTGTTCTATCAGAAATAACGGCCTCATTGCCCGCTGTGCAGGTACAAAGCGCACAGTTCAGGATTCCTGAGCACCTACAGTTGGCAAATACGCAATTTTTAGGGCCGCAAAAGATAGATGTTTTAATAGGCGCGGATCGGTTCTGGGACTTGCTTATCGATGGCAAGATGCGTTTACCTAACGGTCCGTTCCTGCAAAATACGAAGTTGGGTTGGATAATTTCGGGTCCTATCAGTCATATTAAAACGCACAATGACGGACATGTCCAATGTAACTTCACTCAAGCTGTAGACAATCAGCTACGTCAGTTCTGGGAGCTGGAAGAATTACCCAAGCCTCGGGATACGCACACAGACGAAGAGCAGGCGTGTGAACAGTCTTTCATCACTACTACTACACGCAACAGTGATGGTAGATTTTGTGTTCGCATTCCACTCAAAGAGTCGCCCGATGTTTTGGGTGAATCATTCCCCCAGGCCGAGCGTCGTTTTTTGTCTTTAGAAAAAAGATTATCACGCACTCCTATTAGTTATAAGAAATTATATACTGAATTTATACAAGAATATATTAGTCTAGGTCACATGACTCGGGTTGATTCTTACACAAATCCTCACTACTTTATGCCGCATCACGGTGTTTTTCGAGAACACAGCACGACTACAAAGCTTCGTGTAGTGTTCGACGCCAGTGCGGCAACTAGTAATGGAAAATCTTACAATGATATTCAGCTTGTTGGGCCTCCTATTCAGGGAGACTTGCTAGGTATATTGCTACGCTTTAGACAGTTCAAATACACGGCAATTGCAGATTGTGAGAAGATGTACCGTCAAGTTCTCACTCATCCTTCGCAACGTGACCTGCAACTTATCATATGGCGTGATGATCCATTAAAGCCGCTCGAGTTTTAACGGCTTAATACCGTTACATATGGGACGGCATCAGCGCCCTTTCTTAGTGTGAGGTGTTTGAAGCAACTAGCAGCTGACTGTACAGACCCCGAAGTTAAAAGAGTCATAAATGACGATTTTTACGTGGATGACCTCTTGACCTCGTGCGAAGACAAGGTCAAATTACTGAATATTTGTAAAACTACTGTAGAGGTACTTAAGTCCGGTTGTTTTCCACTGCGCAAGTGGATTTTTAACTTTGAACTCGACGGTGAGTCGTCACCTTATTCAAATGAACATAATATTACGTTCCGAGATTTAAATCTAGGCGATTACAGTCAGTGTAGAACATTAGGTTTAGGTTGGTGCAACGATGCCGACGAGTTCAATTTCAATACGCAGATTCAAAAGGGCCACAATCCTGTCACTAAACGCATAATTCTGTCAACAGTTTCTCAGATATTCGACCCGTTAGGATTGTTAAGCCCGTCTATTATTATTGGCAAAGTATTATTGCAAAAACTTTGGCTATTAAAACTACGCTGGGACGATCCGCTTCCCATTGATATCGAACATACATGGAACCGGTTTGTTACTAGTCTAGCTTATCTTCACACAATAAAGGTTCCGCGACACGTCTTTCAATGCAATCCTACGCGGACTGAGTTACACATATTCACTGACGCTTCACAAACTGCCTATGGCGCTTGCGCTTATGTACGTACTTTATGCACTAATCAGGTGACAGTGAAATTGCTAATTTCTAAGGGTAAAGTAGCTCCATTAAAACCTGTAAGCATACCTAGATTGGAGTTGTGTGGCGCGTTGTTAGGTGCTAAGCTTTACGACAAGATTCGTAGTTCACTTACTCGTAGGTTTGATGACGTCATGTTTTGGACCGATTCGACTATTGTGTTAGGCTGGTTGCGCATGGCACCTAATTTACTTAAGACTTTTGTGCAAAACCGAGTCGCCGAGATACACGAACTGACGAGTGAGTTTTCCTGGCGACATGTAAGTGGCAAGCAAAATCCTGCTGACCTGGTTTCGCGCGGTGTCAGTCTTGAAGACTTGTCTTCGTCGAATCTTTGGTGGGAAGGGCCTATGTTTTTGCAACACCTAGACTTTAACAATAATTTACCTGCACACTCAGTGTCAAATATTAATGACATTTCGCTTCAAGAGTTACCTGAACTCAAATCAAACACTATAAATTCATTAGTAACAAAGTGTAAAACCGATAAGATTGAGACATTTTTTCCATTCAATAGGTTCTCGCATTTTTATCGCATGAGTCATGTCGCTGCATATGTACTTCGTTTCTTTCATAATGCGCGCAACAAAACAAACAAGCTAACAGGTACGATAACTGTTACTGAATTGAGACATGCCATTAATACACTCGCTAGATTGTCACAAATGGAATCATTTCCATTTGAGTACAATTTACTAAAAAATGGGAAAAATGTTAAGTCAAGCGACAGACTTGCAAGCTTGAATTTGTTTTTAGACAATGATAATATAATTCGAGTAGGCGGTAGAATAAAGAATTCGCCTGATTTCAATTATAATAAAAAGCACCCGATTCTTTTATTTACTGAACATTATTTTACACTTTTATTATTTAGACACGAGCATAACCAGTCTCTGCATTGCGGGCCGCAAGCGTTGTTGTATCGCTTACGAGAGGATTGGTGGCCGCTATCAAGCAGAAACCTGGCTAGGAAGGTGACTCATGAATGTATTATCTGTAAACGCGTTAGAGGTAAAACATTAACCCCACTCATGGGCAACCTACCTAAAGAACGAGTAACTGCTAGTTTTCCTTTCTTTCGTGTAGGAGTAGATTACGCAGGGCCGGTGTTCATTTTAAACCGAAAGGGCAGAGGCGCTAAACTAATAAAATCGTATATTTGTTTATTTATCTGTTTTACTACACGCGCAATTCATTTGGAACTAGTTAGTGACTTTTCTTCTGACGCTTATTTACTTGCGCTCAAGCGCTTTATTTCACGGCGTGGAAAACCGTCAGAAATATTTTCGGATAATGGCCGTAATTTTATTGGTTTGAATAATGATTTTGCTCAGTTTTTATCAAAATGTAAGAAAGAAATAATTGAATACGCAAGGGGTCAAAAAATTAAATTTTCCTTCATACCTCCATATTCTCCGCATTTTGGTGGCTTGTGGGAGGCTGGGGTTAAGTCGTGCAAGAACCACTTACGTCGAGTGGTGGGCAACGCGCACTTAACTTTCGAGGAATTCACTACGGTATTATGCCAAATCGAAGCGGTATTGAACTCTCGGCCGTTGATTCCCATGTCTTCGGATCCACAAGATTATCTCCCTCTCAGCCCTGGACATTTCTTGATTGGTCGACCGCTCACCGTACCAGTTTATGAGGATGATCTGCAAGACTTACCTGTCCATCGATTGAATCGCTATCAGAGAGTGGAACAAATCCGGCAGCAGTTTTGGTCACGCTGGGCCAGAGAATACATCTCGGAGCTACAGACCAGGACAAAATGGAAAGAAAACACGGCTGCACTAAAACCCGACACGCTTGTTATAATTAAAGATGTGAACCTTCCGCCTTTGAAATGGCAACTAGGTCGGATTGTGAAGACGATACCTGGCAACGACGGTATTTCGAGAGTAGCGGACATCCAGACATCGTCAGGCATCGTGAGACGCCCATACACAAAAATCTGTCCGCTGGTGGAAGGTGAATAATGTTGTTGTAAGCACCAGCTTTCAAGGCCGCGGGCATGTTTGGGACCGAGTATGTGAATGCAGCTACGAACCAGTCGCGTCATCGCCAGCCAATGGGAGTGCATGTAAATGACGCGATAGTATGCGCTGATTGGCTAACCATTGTTCCCACGCTCCTCTTCCTTGACCGCTGTATTATTTTTTATTAAAGACATTCGCCATTGAACATTCATACCAGAACATTGCATTTTTATTTCTATGAAAATCCACCGTAGGCTGAGCAAAGTAGAACCATAAAATCATCAAATACACGTAGCTAGACACACGCAGCTACAACACTACATAATCCGTTTTCAGCAGACCGTAAATAGAACAATATGACCCTATTCTACACTACACAATAACCGCGTAGAATACGTAGGCTTATGCGAGAGCTTGTGTCAGATTGAGGGCAACACGTACCTATAGTGATGTGTATAAGATGTTGGAACTATTTAACTTGGACGATATTATGTCGTAGGCGTTTAGAATAGTCTTTGAGTTGAGACTAAACATTTACGGACAATATTTTGCTAATTGTATGAGGAAAATTATAGTCGTTGGTTCTCGGTAGAATTTACGTGAATAAAAGCTGTTAATACTTCATTCCCAAAAGTATTATTCAGAATTTTAACATTTCTGGAGCCTCCTTGAATACCTTGGTTTGTTCAAAGTGGAATAATTAAGTGGAACAAAAAAACATTTTTATTTTGAAATCACAGACTGACACTATAATTTTAATTGTTGGCGTAGATCTATATCTACGCCAACAATTAAAATTATAGTGTCAAAAACAATCAATTCTAATAAAAATAGGTTTTTATAAATATTTTTGTGGTTAGGTATCAGTTTAGGTATGAGGCTGATATTAATCGAAGACAGAATTTTAAGCCTCTAAAATAAGCAGAATAAAAAAATTCTGAACAAAACATTAACTACCGCTAACAAATGCCTGGGGAACCCAAACAAAATAGTCGTCGCAACCGAACGGGAAAACGCTCCCAAAAAGCATACCGTAGAGCCCAGCTCATCAATCCAGGGATAACCTAAGGAAGATTAGGGCTGACTCTTATTTATTTCATGTACCTATCGCTCGCTTTTACGTATCAAACGCGCATGAACTTTGTGTAACCATTTTAGGATTTTATGACGTCATAAAACGAAGATTCTGGTGGTCGATTTGTAAAGCCCGTTGGGTATTGCCGATGTATTGGGTTTATAACATTTTGATGTGGCTGTGTATCTTTAAAATGCGGTTTTGTTTTAAAATATGAAGGGTTAATGGAATGACTATTAGTGTACGCATTGTAATGAAAGGAAAGTGTAGAGTACTAGGCTTCAAAAAGAACGACGAGTCTATTGCCCATCTTCAGTTTTCTTATGACGTAATTTTTAACGTCCCCCGCAAAGCAACAGTAGTCCTGGCAGTATTGTCCTGCCGTGATTGTACTACTAGTAGTAAGCAATTATAATATGAGTGTCGGAGATGTGCTACCGCTTTCGAATAAGCACGTTATGTCATGAATGTAAATGCCTGTCTGACCTCTAAGTTACGGCACCTAAATCGTTATTAGCATAATCGGCCTATAATATTCCCACTGCTGGGACACTGGCCTCCTCTGTGAGAGGGAGTGGGCCGTAGTCCACCACGCGGGCCCAGTGCGGGTTGGTGGACGTCACATGTCTTCGAATTTTTGGTTCTAGGACATGCCGGTTTCCTCACGATGTTTTCCTTCACCGTTAAAGCAAGTGATAATTAATTTCTAATACGCACATGACTTCGAAAAGTCAGCGGTGCGTGCCTCGGGATCGAACTCGAAGCATTCGCCGTGGGAGGCACATGGTTAATCCACCAGGCTATCACTGCTTAAACCTAAATCATTATTCGTAGATATAAAGAGGACCATATGACGATGACAATTCACTGTGACCATTCATGCTAGAATACTTTTAAAAAAAATATACCATCCCAATCGAAAACTCCATTAAAATTGCAGAACAATTCGCTGGCAATATTAGTTTATTACGTCGTGATTTCAGTCCACGTAGCGGCACGTGACTGCCTGCAATAAAGGCCCTAGCGTGAAACTTTAAACGCAGCCCTGTCTTGGAATCTTTATTTATATCTGTTTGTCTGTTTGTTTGTGTTTGGCGGAAGCAACGTAATTTGTTGAGTAATTTTTGTGTTTTCTTATGGGTAATGGCAGATTGTATCAAGTTTAACTAGGCTTTATGTATTTAAGCATTATTGGTCCATATTTACCTTGTATCGTGGTTCATTGCAATATTAATAAATAATTATTGTTTTAATGACAAGATTTTTAGATGATCATTTACTCCTGTGTTCATAAAATCATTTTTAGAGTTCCGTACCAAAATGGTAAAAAAGGAACCCTTAAGGTGCGACTTCGTCTGTCTGTCTGTCTGTCACACCTGCTTATTTCAGCAAATACTTATGATATCGACTTGAAATTTGGAACAGTTATAAAAAATGCTTGCTCAACTTTATTGCAAATAAAAAAAGTCCAAAAATATTTTTATTTTATTTGCAAAAGGGGCCGGAGTAGGGGTCCGAAATTTTAAAGTGGGGTTACTAGGTCAAGTGACATAACCATATGAAAGGGCTTGATCTGCACATTTCAAAATATATTTTTATTTTATTTTATGTCTCACAGTTTTCGACATATGATGAAAAATGTCCAAAAAAATATCATTTCCCTCCCCCCTTATCTCCGAAGTTTACGCGGCGAAAAATCTGAAATAATTAGAGTTGATAGGAATTGACCCAAATAAGGCACCAAAAATAAAACGATGTTCCTAACTAGTACAGTTTTTTCAAAATCATCAAAATTCCTTCACAAACAAAGTTATGCGGTCCGGATTTTTTCACTTTATACGTCCAAAAATGATATGGAACCCTCGGTGCACGAGTACGACTCGAACTTGGCCGGTTTTTTTATTAATAGGGTACTTTTACATTTTATTTTATGATTTTAGGTGAAAAATTATCCATGCCATGCATTGATAAATGTGTTAAGGACAAACTTTCTTGTGGTACGTACTGAATAAGCTCATATTTATTTCTTACGAAATGTCAGTGTTTATAATTAATTTGCTCTTAAATATAAAATCACAAGCAAATCTACGTTACTAGCAAAGTGTAAAACTATCTTTTTGATGCGATACCTCGAACGAACCCCTGAGATGAGATAAAGCAACGCTCATTCAATTTTAAAACCTGCCCCGTTTCTTACCTCTAAAATTTAAGCTTCCATAAAGCCGATACAGAACTCACCTAGTTTGGGCTCCAAGTACTTTGAACCAAGTGGGTTGTGGACCAAGATATATAGATTTCTTTGCACTGGGTCTTATGATTTCCTCGGGTATCGTAAAAGGCTGAGCGGCTGTGAAATATCAACTTTTTAAGCTTCGAAAAATAGTCCTGAAGTTAAAGGACTAAGAATTTTTGTAATTACTAATTGTGTGATTTGTTTTTGTCTTTATTAAAGGGGCAATGTTTATCAGGGGTCTTTTATCTGATGTATTATTAATGACTAGATATGCTACGAAACTGTATAGCATAAGCATAAGCATAATCGGCCTATAATGTTCCCACTGCTGGGACACAGGCCTCCTCTCTGTGAGAGGGAGTGGGCCGTAGTCCACCACGCGGGCCCAGTGCGGGTTGGTGGACGTCACATGTCTTCGAATTTTTGGTTCTAGGACATGCCGGTTTCCTCACGATCTTTTCCTTCACCGTTAAAGCAAGTGATAATTAATTTCTAATACGCACATGACTTCGAAAAGTCAGCGGTGCGTGCCTCGGGATCGAACTCGAACCATTCGCTGTGGGAGGCACATGGTTAATCCACTAGGCTATCACTGCACTGTATAATTCCTATTTATTTAAAGTGTCATTAACACGTCAGGCGCCTTTATTAATTGAGTAACTCTCACGCACTGACACTCAACTTCAGCAAAGCAGTTAGCCAATTAATGCACCGTCTGCACATAAAGATAACTGTTTCAAAAAGTTGCTATTTTAAGTCCTGTTTAAAAATTATTTGAATTGAAATATGTGTTTATTCGCAAATACGAAGTTTAATTTGATAATGTTCGTGACATAAGCGACTTAAACTTTGTAATTGATGACGATACCGAAAATTTCGATTTTAAGTAAAATTATACTATGGAGGTACGATTTCAAATGCTTCGATGGTGGAAATACAACAACCATGCTTTATATTCAGGAACATCATACAATGGGGATTAATAGACTACGGTAGGATCATATTATAGTAAGGTTGTAGTTTAATCCATAACTAATACTTATGGGGTTGTAGCCACAATTTCAAATAGCAAGTTTCCATTGACCGAGTTTTAAGGCTTTGATTTTTTTTATTTTTTTTATCTAAAACTTTTGTAGTTGGTATGTGACTCATCTCCACCCTGTATATTGTGTACTTAGCTTGTAAAAGATGCACACTATATATACACCTTCAAACCAACAACGCGTATCTTCATTAGTGATATAACATCTTGTCTTAGAGCATACCTACCTAACATCCATCATTACAACTCATATTTATTATCTACAGCCAGTCTTCGTCAGCAGCCTTATTCTCATTCACATCTTCAAAAAACTTGTGATCTTTCCAATTTAGCAGATACTTACAGTAAAAAATTTTGGGCTATCATGTGCGTTTCTTTTGCTGGCTTTATTTTTTTATATTTCTAGGTCTTTAATTTTGGAAAGTCTTCCCTAAGACAGATTTCTTTGAGCATCTGTCAATGCTATCATTGGTAACTGATAGATCCTTTATCTGGAAGTTCATGAACCGAAATCAGCTCAACAATCCATGAAGTAAAACTTACAGGCACACAAACTCGTTGTTCATTACATATTACACCCAAAAAGAGAAATGGGATATTCTACCTCAAGTAAGAAACATAAAAAACTTACCCTAAACACAGACAGAGACAAACAGCCACCAATCTTCCGGATAACAACACATGTCCCGGTTTTTTCTCCACAATAAAACCCCTCATTCCGTATTCCGTCCGATTCGAAGATGTAAAATCTTCCACTTCATTTGGCTGACGTAGAATCTTCGCCATTAAGACATTCAAGAAACAATTTGGCAGACTTGGGTTCAGTTTCGATTTACAAACTTATAACTGGCTAGCGAATAATGTAAATACTTCCCTATTATGAGGAGATAAAGTCTAAATTGTAATAAAGGCAGTGCATTTCAGTAAAACTTGAATGCAAAATTGGGCCAATGTGAATGTTCGTCGATTCTGTTCGGTTGAATGTTTACATGTGTGAGTTCGAGCGAGTGTAACGCTATTATGTTCTAATTACTGCACTTATCTTGTGAGCTAACGATTATTGAATGGAATTGGATCTAAAAGGTAACCAAAGTGTAAGTGCACGAATCACAGAATACGAGAATCGTAATGTTATTGATAACAGAATTTCCAAAAACGTGGAAACTAGAATTTGTTTTTGGGTATTTTTCATTCTACGACAGTGTTACCAATATTCATGTATTAACGTAAATTTTAACGGTAGGTTCTTATGACGTATCTGGCTGATCCGTACAGCTTTTTCACAAAAATGCTTTGTTTTAGCAGAATTTTGCATGCAAGAATTTAAAAAAAAAACGGATTTCTCTGTAAACTTGAGCCCGGAAAGTTTTGTACCGTAGGTACCTATATTTGAAAAATTCTTGGAACTATGGTTTCGGGACGGTACTGAATCATTTCTGTCTGCAAACATGGTCCAGTTTAAAGGCACACAGACTTTTGGCATAGAATACCGATTTTTTAAATAAATATTACAATATGACGACCTGATTGGTTTAGTAGTCGCAAGTGCAATGACTGAACATGAGTTCTTGGTTGCGATTCTCGGGTTGCACATAGTAAAATTAGGTTTTTCTATTAGGAAATTCCCAGTAGCTGCTCGAAGTCATTGAAATGAAATGTTCGCTTAAAACTTCGCTCACACGAAAAGATACGCTTCAATAATAACCAAAGCTTGTGTTTTTAGTGCGAAATTATTCTCATCGCAAAACATCAAAATAGCAGCATTTCGACTCAAATTACAAGCATGCTATGCCTGAACAGAATTTTGTTGCTAACTGACACACTGTCGGTGCTAATAGAAAGCTTACTATAATGTTGATTGACACTTTAGAATTTTTAGAAATAGTGGCTTCAATGAATGGGAAGAATGTGCTAAGTTAGGTTTCGATTTATTTGCGATCTCCAAATAAGCGACCTTATTTTTATGATTGTGTAGATTTAAAAGCATGATTTTTTTACAGCTTCAAGAGTCCCTATTTGATATTAATTTTAACTTAATATTTCCACACGTTCCTGAGAAAAAGGGTCTTGATAGACAAACAGACGGATGACAAGGAAGTGATTTTATAAAAGTTTTATTTTTTACTTTGAAAACGGAACCTTAAAAACGATTGTGTGAAATTCTGCAACTGCTAACATGTGTATTTTGAATCAAAACAAGGGACACACTCATTCATAACAACATAAAAGCAGTAAAACTTGTAACATCACCTAACAACACATTTGGCGGCGACCCAACTAAACGGCCGAACAAATCCGTTGCATGTATAGACATTATTATTATCCTCGGGAAACGAGGAAATTATTATCCTCGAAAAATATAATGAAATTCAAATCGACTAACATTTGAAGCACGAAGGAAGGTGGTATATCTATCTCTTATCTTATTCCACTAAAATTAAAGCGCTATCATCTATAGATATAATAAAATTGTAACGAAGTGAAAAACGTACTTTGAATATTTTTGAAAAAAAGTAAGTGCTACGTGATCTAGGAACGCCACCGATGCCAAAAATATAGTTTTTAGAATTTTTGTCTGTTTGTATGTAAGAGCTTCACGTCAAAACCACTGAACAGATTTGGTTGAAATTCAGCATAAATGTCTATTGTAAGCCGGGTCAGGTTAAAGGGTACATATTATCACGCTATTTGTTATGGGGACTGAGCAGTATTGTATTTTATGCGAGTTTGACTTCAGTTTGTCGCGGGAAAATAACAAAACGATAATGAAGTCAGTTAAAAATGGTACAGTTGTCGCAGAGGGCCTCCCTCCTCCGTCCTCTCTGCCTCGACTAGCTATCGGAGGGAGCCTCCACAGACACAAATGTAGAATAAAACACTGCAGGATGGTTGGAGAGGTATATTGCGAGACGTAGGTTGTATTTTTGCACTTTATAACGATACACAGAGGTATAAAAATAACTGTTACAAAAAGAGACTATTTGCTTATAGCTTTGCACACTTGATAAATAGGTAGTAGGTAATAAATAATAACAGTACAGCGGTTCAGCGGTCAAAAGTGATGTCGTTGGAGACCAGACAAAGAATGACGAAATAAATGCATAAAAATATGAGATGTTCTAATTTTGAAATTTGAAGTTCAAATCTGGAAGAATGGAGTGGATGAAGTGGCCAGTAATGAAAGATTGCCAGCACTAAATGATAAAAGAGGATGACTCCGTCACACAGTATTGTTGTTTAGCTTCTGAATTAACCGCTTGAACAAAAGTCTTCACGCTATTATAAAAGCAGCTAAGCAGTGAATATTAATGTTGTATAGGAGTAACTATTTTAACACACCGTTCAACGTACAACTTGGCTTGGAGGTCTAGCGACCACCTTGCTATATCTATTGCTGAGTTCGATCCTTGCAGCCTGTTATTCTTTTTGTAACTTTTATTGTTTCTTATATCAATCTGAGGTCGATCTAAGTTCGATTCCGGACTACTGCGATTCTTTTTTTGGTATTTTTTTTTGGATTTCATGATAACTCAGTCAAAACATAAATGCCTATTGGTTTGCATATTTATTATTTACATCCTTATTTCCGTAAACCATTTAAAAAAAAAGAAAACCTAAAAAAAAAATATCGTCGTTGAGTGATTTTGCTAAACAAAACGCGTAGGCCACGCCCCTTTTTGTTCATTAAACATGTTCGATGTTCAATGAACACGCGCAGCCGGCCTAGCATGACCACGATAGAAACGGGTTTTGTCTACATAGAAATAGACAAAGTGACAGATTGTAGAAACATTTCTTCCGTTTCATTCATAAAACGTAGAAATGTTTCTACAATCTGTCACTTTGTCTATTTCTATGTAGACAAAACCCGTTTCTATAGTGGTCATGCTAGGCCGGCAGGAGACCCGACTTTGTATACAGCAGTATATAAAGGAGTAGTATAATATACAGCAGTCAATGAAACGTTTATTATCATCTATCTACATGACGTGTCCGTTTACTAATAATGCTAAAACAAAACAAAACCACGTGAGGTTCAAACGGAAACTGACAAGACTATCCCTAATTTCTGAAGGCCTATTTAATTTTAATCTACGAGTAAATCATGTCATCAAAGGCTGAGCTCGTATGAGTAACCATGAATTCGCTCCTGTGATCGCACACTTACAATGGCCTAAATAAAAGGATAGCAGGGTGGATTAACGAACTCCAGTCACCGCAGCATGTGGCCTGCGGACGGCGGACTTGGGGAGTCCGTCATCAGTACCCCGATCATGAGTTTTTTTGACGTGTAGTATCGTTAACGTAAGCATATTTTGAATTGAAAATATACGTTTGTTACACAATATTTATATAAATTAAATACTTAATTAATTTCTCTGTATTTTTTAAAATGTGCAAATTGTATAAAATTTTATCAAAATGTTCCAGGACTGCTGTATTTTAAATTCAAAATATGCTTACGTTAACGAAACTATACGTCAAAAAAACTCATGATAGGGGTACAAAACAGACAAAAGTCCGAGATGGCGGCACGCTATGTTCCACGTGCGCTTGTCAGGAGGAACTGCGGCCGTAGATTCACGGCTGCAGAGGGTGACGGCCGCCTACAACATCTGGCGAGACAATACCTGCCGGGGGTGCAGATGAATGCGCGAGCGACCCTGTGGGGGTTTAGTCAGTAAGTCTTGACAGACCCCTTCGCCCGCCTAGAGGTGTAAGATATCCATGAGAATTTCCCACACAAAAAAGACTAACGTCATGTCAGCTGTTGTGATTGGTTAACCAAAACGACAACAGCCAATCGAAGCACTTGACATAAAGTTAACACTTTCCAAACTTAGCGGTATACCGTTGATTGTATTCTTCTCTGGTGACGGTTTACGGCAAGACGGTGGACGCTGAAGACGAGAATGTGGCGTAGAATTACGCCTTTGGTTGTATGTCCTTCCGAACAGTGTGTGTCATCATGATATTACTGCGGTTGTAACAGCTGTTCCCCCGACGTGTCGTGACCTACTGCCGTTAAATATTGATACTCATAATATTGCAAAATTTTACTCAAATCTAACCTGCTCGATGGTGTATTGAAGTTTGTGTTGCGACGGTAATTGCTTTATTTGTTTTGGACAAAGTTAGTTTTTGTTACAATAACGTTCCCAGAAACGCTGAGGGTAACCGCTTGCAGTCTAAGTAGATGGAGCGAAAGCGGGATTGTCCGAAAGGGATACCGCTGACCCGGACAAAAGGGCTAAGGAAGGAACACGGGTGGGTTTTAGTCAGTAAGAGTCTGACACTCCCTTCCGCTCCGCCCAGAGCGGGAGGGGTCATTTGATGATTTCCCATCCTCAAAAAAAAAAAAAAAGTAGATGGAGCGATATTCATTTTTAGGGTTCCGTGCCTCAATAGGAAAAACGGAACCCTTATAGGATCACTTTGTCGTCTGTCTGTCCGAGGCAAGATCCTTAATGGGTGGAAGCATATGCTAATAGCCAGCGTCGCTAGAGAAAGTATGTAGTAGCGGCATCTTGCTCATAAATGGCGCTATTGCAAATTTTATTTTATTTAATATATCTGAAGTTTTCCACTTTCTGACTTTTAAAATTTCATTTGGAAAGCAATCAGTAATCACAAAGTGAATACCTATTTGTTTTAAACACGAATTAGTGTGAACTTAATATTTGCATAAAACCGTATGAAATTACCATAATACAAAGTAATTGCATTCACCAAACACATTGATTTAATAAAACTACCACAAAAAAATATTATTAATCATATTAAAAACTTAACGTTAACCTCAACAAACATTAAAATAAGGGTTTAACTCAAATAGCTTTGGGCAAAACGTAACTCATACACAAACCTAACAATGAAATAAATTGCATTATACGTGCCGCAATCACAGTAAACATTTATTAAATTAATGAACACACAAACGGTAATTAAAAGCTCTGTTCAATACTAGGTTATGCCTGAGGTTTTACGTGGTTATAAGTTTAGTAGGTATTATTACGCAAAACCGGGCAAGAGCGTGTCGGACCACGCTCAGTCTAGGGTTCCGTAGCAAGAAGTATTTCAGTCTTCCGACTACCAACATAAGTTATTTTTGCGGTTGTCAAACTCTAAACTGAAAATAGTGAATATTTCAAAAAGTTATTGACGTATCGTGTTCAAACAAATTTTAATCCAAAGTATTTATTAAATGCTATATGCTTGATTTTTTTCAGATTTTTGGATAAAGGGGTTGGCAAACTATGGGGGGGGGGGGGGACACATTGTTAACGACTTTCGGAGCTCGTAGTTCACTAAATATGCACTTAAATTTAAAAAAAAACATTTAAAAACCTCTATATTATTTTCAAAGACCTATCCAAAGATACCCCACACAAAGGGGTGCGCGTAAATATTATTTTTCATCCCTCAGTTTCATGTATGGGGGCCACCCCTAATTATTTTATTTTTTGTAATTTCACTACAGGCCTTTATGGCGGCTTAAAGAAGACATCTAACTGCGAAGTTTCATACAGATTGGTTATGGACTGTAGATTTGACGAGGGTGTGACAGACGGACAGACGGACGGGATGAAACTATAAGGGTTCTTAGTTTTATTATGGAACCCTAAAAAACATCTTTGCTTTTAAATTAGCAGGTATTGTTATCTGGTATACCATGCTTTGTTATAGGCGATGCATGTAAAATGGGTACCTAGTTTATTTAAAGTAGTTGATTAATTAACTTACCTTTAATTGTAACGACCTGCCCTGGCTTCGCACGGGTGCAATAATGTCATAAGAAAATCTCAAAAAGAGCTCCAAATTATGCAAAAAATCGCATCAAAATCCATCACCAAAACAGAAGCTAAATAAAGCCACGGCGCGAATTACGACACATAAGCGGTTAAAAGTAAAACAAATAACATTCAAATTAATGTATGACTAACACTGCACGGCAAATATCGATAGCAATCTTTGATTAGTTACAGCGATAAGAAAACATTAGTTTACATAGTATGCAAGTTACAATTAGACAGGATGGTTTCTGACAAAAAGTGGCATTACAGCTTATGCCGGGCACCAGTGGCGAGGGTCAGTTTTTGTAATAGGTAAGTCGGAACTACAAATGCTTACCTGGCCACGAAAAGCTAATTAATAAAAGTAGGCAATACTGCTTATGCTATTTTTCAAAGGGAAGCCGGTAGCAATCGTATTGCAGGGACCCTTCGCTACTGCCGGGCACATTAAGTTATTTAATAAAAAATAGTAATGTAGGCACAGACCACACATGTCGCTTCAGATAAATTGTTTATCGAACGTGGAAAGTGTATTGTACATGCATGTGTATTTCAGGTCAATTGTAGTTGCGTCGCATTATGCGAAATCACGGAATGTGAAGGCAGTTTTGTTGGGTAGAGGACATGGGAAGGAGAGAGTAGCGGGTAGCAGTTTTACTGTACGTTCAATTTTTTTGGGTATACGATTTGGTTGTAATTATCTTCACATAACATCATGACTGTATTCGCCGAAGGAGGCAAAGATTTAGACAATTAATAGTACAAGAAAACAACGCTCCACAATTTGTTGTGCTGGCAGAAACTCGCGGGCTCTCTGTCTTGGACTCAAAAACTGACACCGAGTGGAAGTTTCGCGAGGCGAGCCGAAACTAGCCGAAGTAACACGAAATGACCCTCTACACTCTCATCCTCGGTCAACTTCGGCTAACTTCGCGAGTAGGGGCATTAGGTATACCCTTTCCGCTCATCACTAAGTACGCACCCTTACTCAGTTGAAAATACAAAACAATCCCGTTGAGTCGCATTGTGCCCGTGCTGATGATTTCGAATGTCCCGCTTTGTGATGTCCACCAAAATTACGCATTACTACTACTGGTTGGTTGTTCGACTATTGATAACAAATATTGTGTTTATGGTAATATTGTGACGGAGTCATCCTCTTTCATCATTTAGTGCTGGCAATCTTCCATTACTGGCCACTTCATTCACTCCATCCTTCCAGATTTGAACTTTAAATTTCAAAATTAGAACATCTCATATTTTTATGCATTTATTTCATTGTTTCGTCACTCTTTGTCTGGTCTCCGAAGACATCGGTCGTGGACCGCTGAACCGCTGTACTACCTATCATACCATACCAATTTATAAAGTGCTCACAAACTATTTTTAATTTTTTCACTTTGTCTGTTCGTAGTAAACCAAGTCAATATCTGGATACTGAGAAAACTCAGGCTACGATCACTGATATGAAATTAATTCGAATAGGGATGGCAACAGTATTAGTCCCTGGCTACTACCTATTTTGATTTAAATATTTTCGTCCTTGGATCCTACATAGATGTATTTATTTTAAATGGGGTCAAAAGTTCTTAAGAATTTATTTGATTTAATTTTTTTGGGTTTTCGTACTTAGGTACCTCAAAAAGAAAAACGGAACTCCTAAAGGATTATTTTGTTGTTCGTCTGTCCATATGTCAAGACCCTCAGGAACGAGGTAGGGCTCAAATCCAGACTCCGGGCTGCTACTAAGAGTTTCCTGATCAAAAAACCCGATAAAAATGGTCCGACTTGGGAATCGAACCCAGGACCTCGCCCACAGCAGTTGCGCTTGCGACCACTAGACTAACGAGGCATCCTATAACAATACCCTTTCATTTATAAAATAATAAGAATCTTTCTTTCCAGTCTTCCAAATGAGTAGATTATTCAAACCTACTCGTATATTGAAAATTTTCCGCTCGACATCCCTAGTTTTGGCGGTTACCTGAACTGGAATTTTCTAGGTCCGTTCACATATTCCATACATTTGTAAATATGATAGCGTTGCGGAACTGATTAGTGTAATAATTGGTGAAAATGGAACGAAGCTAGCTTTGTAGTTACATATTATTGGTATTTCGTGTTGGCTTTTAGTAAGCCCGTTTTTTGATTGGCCGAATTATTTCATGGAAATTATGTCCACTATGACAAAGAAATAATAATATATTCGCACGAATTATATAGTTCACATTTCAGCAATATAATTTATATTCTATGTGAAACATCGTGCCTCTAAAACTTTTATTCGCATAGATCCGTCATTTAGGGTGTTATTTTGAAGTCACGTTCTTAATTAGGCGTGGAACCCTTCTCACTATGAAGGTACGGAACTGCGTCACACGTTTAGGGCACCCTGTTTTTTTTTTTTTTTTTTTTTTGAAGGGCCTCTCGCAGTTGGCTTCTAACAGCCGTCACTGCTTAACCGGACATCTGGTGAGGACTTACAAATGCCTCCAGCCAGGCTTAAAACTAAATAAAAAACTACAAACTAAGCGACCACACGCTAAGGGCACCCCCTACTGGGGTACGGACCTCGGCTTAGGGCGTCGCTGGGGGGAGGACAACTAGAGGGAGGGGCTACTAGCTGGATCGGATTAATATGATTTAGGGACATATTTAAATCTACAGGCTCAGCGCGGGCTGGCTCGAGCAAGGGTCGGTTAGGGGACTGAGTCATACGCGGCGGCGGACTCGGGTCGTGATGGGGACGTCGCGACGGGCCTCGTCGGCGAGGTCGGAATGGCGCCGGTCTGTGTTTGTACCTACGCAGAGTGCTGGTCTCCCTGCTGCTCTCTTGCAGTAAGGTGATAGCATCATCGGGAGTATTTAAAGCATGCCTCGGGCGGCGAATTTTGCTAATCTGAGAGGGGGTGTATCGGGCGGCCGATACCACCAGAGGATTCGGGTGGTTCGGGGCAGAGTCAAAGAAGCGCTTGGAGGCGCGTTTCAAGCACTGCTGGATGGTGGGCAGTTTTAAGTCTAAGTGCAGGCGATCATTACGAACGTACCAGGGAGCTCCCGTGGCCTTTCGCATGAACCTGTTTTGGATGATTTGCATCCTATGGATTCGAGATGCCTTGACGTGTGCGAACACAGCGCCAGCATAGGTCATGATAGGGCGTATGCAAGTCACGTAAATGCGCACTTTGTACTTAAGTGCCAACTTGCTACGTGCATTAAGGATGGAGTGGAGGCGACCGAGAGCGAAGGCGGCGCGAGAGCGGACCGTCCTTATGTGCTCGATAAAGTTCAATCTCCTATCGAGGATGATGCCCAGGTATTTGGCTTGCCTATCCCAAGGGATCGGCTTGCCGAACATGGTGATCGGGGAGGGGTTATCAGGAGGAGTGCGCGGTTTGGAAAACAAAACCGCCTGGCTCTTATCGGGGTTTACTTCGATTCTCCATTTCCGAAACCAATCGCCTAGGGCGTTGACCGCGGTCTGTAGATTTCGAGCTATGCTATTGGGGCTGATGCCTGAGTAATAGATGGCCGTGTCGTCAGCAAATAAAGCCAACTGGGCCTTTCCCTTTTTGGGAATGTCGCTTGTGTACAGCGTGAACAGGAGGGGGGACAGCACGGAGCCTTGAGGGACTCCGGCTTTTATGGGATGAGGGGAGGAGAGAGCGCCTCCCTCGATGCGATAGCGGAAGGTGCGATTCGACAAAAAGTCTCGGATGATGTGCACGAGACGATCTGGCACTCCGAGTTCGTACAGCTTGTACAATAAGCCGTTGTGCCAGACTTTGTCGAAGGCTTTTGCCACATCGAAAAATACTATGCCCGTCATCGTTCCATATGTGAAGCCGTGGCTTACATGTTCAACAATACGGTGGACTTGATGAATACAAGAGTGTCTGGGTCGAAACCCAAACTGCTCGTCAGGAAGGAGACTCTTGGATTCTACGTAATCCTTGAGTCTTTTGTAAATTAGCCTCTCGTAGATCTTCCCGAAAACCTTGAGGAGGCTAATGGGGCGATAACTGGAGGGTTCGGATTTGGGCTTACCGGGTTTATGGATGCCTATAACTATGGCGTCTTTCCACGCTTGTGGAAATATATTATTACTTAATGCACCATTGAAGATGGCGGTCATTAGCAGTATGAGGTGGGCGGGGAATAATTTAATCACTATGTTGGTGATGCCGTCGGAGCCAGGGGCTTTTTTGGGGTTAAGCCCCTTAATGAGATCTTGCACTTCATCAGGGGTGATGGGGGGCAAGGGATTATCGGGGTCGTCTACGGGAGGGAGCGTAGCTCTACGTTCGACTTCAGCGTCTACCCGGGAAAGGTGGGCTTGGTCTACTGGTAGCGTACTAGGCGTGCATTGGGCTTCAAGACTGTCGGCTAGGCATTCAGCTTTGTCTTCGTCGTCGAAGGCGATCGACTTGTCGGGACGTACTAGGGGGGGCATGGAGGTCACCTGTTCGGATTTTAATTTCCTCTGCAAGTGCCAAAAAGCCTGATGGGTCGGTTCGAGTTCGCTCAACATCTTGTCCCAGCGGGCTCCCCGCACTTCTGATATGCGTTTCTTTACAGATCTCTGTAAATAGCGCATATGAGCACGGTTCGCTTCACAGGGAAAAGCGTCATACGCACGGATGGCCGCGTTCTTCTCGGTCAGCAGAGCACGCACATCATCGGGCAGTCTCCAGCGATGGTCGTCCATCGCTGGAACCTGCCTCGAAGAGTCGTCCAAGATGGACTGTACGTGACTGCCGATCGAGAAGGCCGCCGCCTGCGTTTCATCGACTGTGTTAATAGCGTCGGGGATAGAGTCCAAGTGTACGGACCGGGTGGATTTTAAGCCTTCGCTCAAATTCCCCCAGTCCGTAACGGTCTTGGTAAGATCGGGATCTCTAGGACCCGTGAGAGGGCCTAGTACCATGACAACTGGTCTATGGTCCGAATCGAGCTCTTGTAGCGTCTCAATAGAGCGCAAACCGAGGTTCACGTTCTTAAGAAGCGCTATGTCGAGGACGTCAGGACGGTGGTCTGGGTTGGGAGGGAAATGAGTGGGATTCATCGGAGCGATGATGTCGAAGTGGAGTTGGCCACACATAAGGTGTAAGAGCTTGCCTCTCGTGTTATTCGAGTGGCTATTCCAGGCGATATGTTTGGCGTTAAAGTCGCCCGCTATGATAACGGAGCTACTCAAGCCAAGAAGTGTTTCAAGATCTTTTTTAAGATCGTTGTTATCGGAGGAAGAGGGAGGGAGGTAAGCCGATACTAAAGTGATCGGTTGATGTCCTGTCATGCCTAGTCGACAGATTGAGACCTCTAACTGCAAAAGAGGTGGGGGATCCATAGGTATGCAGTACAGTGACCTTTTGTGGTAGATGAGGGTTCCGCCCTTGTGGCAGCGAATCCTGTCATTGCGTACAACTTGGTAGTTGGCAATTGACGGGTTACGCGTGCTGGGCTTTAGGAAGGTCTCCTGTACGAGGAATATATCAATTTGATGGTCGCGGAGGAAGGTGGCGATCTCATCGCGTTGATTTCTAATACCGTTGGCATTAAAGAAGCCTAAATTAAGGGATCGGGGTTTGACTCTGCACCTTTCTTTTGTACTATCCATACTAAGGGTTGAATCTGAGGTTTTGCAGGGCGACTATGACGTCCTGGTAGCTTTCCCATATTTGCGAAAGTGCAAAAGGGTTGCCTTCGTTGGCGCGTATGGCTTGCGACATTTCACATGCCCTGGGGCTCATGAACACCGACGTCAGCTTAATTATGGGACTAGCCACCGACATGACGTCTGAGACGTTGCAAGCGGGGCGGGTAATGGGGGCGGGGTACGCGGCGGCGACTGGCACGGTTGCGGGGGCAAGCGCGGGCTTGGGAGCGGACGCGGATTTGGGAGCGGACGCGGGTTTAGGAGCGGACGCGGGTTTGGGAGCGGGCGCAGTTTTGGGAGCGGACGCGGGTTTGGGGGCGGACGCGGGTTCGGTGGTGACGGGCGCTACTTGAGCGGTCGCAGGGGGTGACGCGGCGATGGGGGGGACTATCGGCGCGGGGATAGGGGTTGGAGTTGAGGGAGCCACCTGCAAAGCCGGGAAGGCTTGCTGGTGGTTGAGCTGGTTCCACGGAGAGGGTCTCTGTGGACTGAGCCTATTGGGTAACTGTGCCGAGGGAATCGGGACAGTGGGGCTCTCCCTCTTTCGGCGGGCGTTATTGCGCTTGGCCGATTTGCGGGAGGATTTGGGGGCTTTGGGGCAACCACGGTAATTAGCCGGGTGCCCGGATTCGCCGCAGAGCACGCAGCTGGGTGGGCCAAGAGGGCCGCAAAGGGTGCGGTCTTTGGGGCGTTCGCACTGAGAAGTGCCGTGGTCACCCAGGCACTTGACGCACCTGGGCTTCGCAAAGCAGTTCCTCTGCGAGTGACCGTAAAATTGGCAGTTGTGACACTGCGTGACTACACCGTTTTTATATGGTTTTTCAATCGATATGCCTGATAGGTGGCATACGGATTTAACATTGAAGATGGGGTGGTGGCCTTCAACGGGGTCGCACACCACAAGTACCATGTCGAAGGCCTGACGTTCAGGCCCTCCACGGTGCATGCGGTGTACTTCCGCAACGGGAATACCTTGCGACTGAAGGTCGCTAAGTATTGATTCGGAGTCAAACTCCTTGGGGATGCGCTTAATAACCACGCGAACTTGTTTTTCCTCCGGAAGGGAGTAAGTATGAAAGGATATTTGAACTCCTTTCAAGAGTTTTACCAATGATCGATAATCATCGGACGTGGGGACTTGGACCTTAATACCCAGCTGGGTAGCTACGGCCTTTGTGTAGCCAATTGAGCGGCTACTACACATTTTGGACACATCGGTCCATTTTCCCTTATCATGAATATATAAGGGTGGGGGAGGGCGCTCCTTTTTGGAGGACGCTGCAGGAGCGGCGTTAGCCTTAGGGCTGGAAGGGCGGCTGGCCTGGGAAGCGGCCGACGGGAGCGGGGTGGGAGCGCGGGGAGCGTCTGTTTTCTTGGCTTTAGAAGCCTTAGAGGAGGGAGGGGTAGCCCTCTTTCTCTTCCCGTGGGTTACCACTTGGAATCCCTCTTCCTCGGAAGAGGAGGGGTTCGAGTCACTCAGAGAGGGCTCGCTATCAGAATCGGACACAGGGGAGGTGTCCATGGCTTCGGCGGTCTGTACAAAGGATTGCGCAGGTGTGCCGGTTTCGGCGGAATTTGCTTCAACAATGGGATTGTTGGAGACAAAGGGAGCGATTTCCGGAATCGCAGGTACGGGGCGCGGTTGCGTTTCGTTAGAAACGACCATTGTTGTCGCTTCTATTGTCTTTTCGGACAATAGAGGCGTCAACAATCCTACTTCGAAGGAAAGTGCCTCGGTGGAGGCTACCTCTCCTTCGTTGCTAGGGAGGACTGGGCTCGCGGGCCCGGAACTAAAAGCGGGGCTAAATGGAGGATCGGGGGATTCCGGGGCATCCAGTGTTACTGGACCGATGGAGCGGGCTAGCATGGGCCCATACTTCGCTCTAACTGCCGGGAATTCGGCTATGATCTCTCTTAAAATGGAGAGCGCTAGATCGGCGCTCTCCATCTTAGAAAAATTGCTAAAACTACTGAGGGGAACCTAACATTACTCCCGTAGGAGTCCTAAGAACCCTAAATACCTAACTCCCCGGGTGGATGGGCCCGGGGATGTGTAACCCTCCCTGTCGGGTGTAGACAGGGAGGTGAGTACCTATGGTGAGCCCTAAGCTTGTAACCCGTCGCCAGTCTTATTGTGCGAACGGGGCCCTGACCAGTCTAGCGCTAAGGGTGTTAGACAACACCCTAACGACACTAGGTGTGTAGCTGTGAACGAAACCAGAGACTAGGACCGACTAGGAGACCCCCCAAGGCCGGTGGTCTAGCTCCCGACTCCAATTGACTGCCTCACCCTGAAGGGGCTCGGCGGGTGTGATTGGGGCAACACCCCACTCGGTTTCGTTGGCACCGTAAGGTTTCCACCGAGGACCACGAAACTGTGGTTTTTGCCCTGAGGGGGCCTAGGTGAAGCTACACAACGCGGGTAAAGAAACAGTAATCAGCCACCGCCTTGAAAAAGGCAGCTTTTGATTAAATGGTTGTAGTCGGGTGACTACGATGACGTCACAAGCGAGCGTGACGAGAAGGGCGGCTTGACAGCGTCGTAAACAGCGAGCGCGGAGCGACACGTCCGTTCACGGCGAGCGTCAGGCGGCGAGTCCCACCTCTTAGGGCACCCTGAACATGGGCGTAACCTTATCTGGAGAGAAGTCATAGCAACGAAATTATTCAAGAAAGACTTGGATCAAAATAGTGAGAAAAGGGAAGAATATCGTAAAAAAGTACTGCTGTTAAAAAAGGCTGCAGATAATATTTGAAGCATTATTAGGGTTCCGTACCAAAATGGTAAAAAAGGAACCCTTATGGTGCGACTTCGTCTGTCTGTCTGTCTGTCTGTCTGTCACACCTGCTTATTTCAGCAACTACTTATGCTATCGACTTGAAATTTGGAACAGTTATAAAGAATGCTTGTTCAACTTTATTGCAAATGAAAAAACTCCAAAAATATTTTTATTTTCATTGCAAAAGGGGCCGGAGTGGGGGTCTGAAATTTTAAAGTGGGGTTACTAGGTCAAGTGACATATCATATGAAAGGGCTTAATCTGCACATTTCAAAATATATTTTTAATTTATTTTATGTCTCACAGTTTTCGACATATGATGAATAATGTCTAAAAAATACCATTCCCCCCCCCTTATCTCCAAGTTTGCGGGGCGAAAAATCTGAAATAATTAGAGTTGATAGGAATTTACCCAAATATGGCACCAAAAATAAAACGATGTTCGTAACTAGTACAGTTTTTTCAAAATCATCAAAATTCCTTCACAAACAAACTTAGTTATGCGTCCAGATTTTTTCACTTTATACGTCCAAAACTGATACGGAACCTTCGGTGCGCGAGTATGACTCGCACTTGGCCGGTTTTTTTTGTATATGATAGCCAAATTCATGAGAAATAGTATAAGCTATTTAACATCACACTACAACAAATAAGAGCCGAGCAATGAGGATAAATCCGCGGGGCACAGCTAATCAAATAATATTATAAAGAGGAAAGATTTTTTTGTTTGTTTGTTTGTTTGTACCGAATAGGCTCCGAAACTACAGGACCGATTTTAAAAATTCTTGCACTTATAGAAAGCTACATTATCACTGAGTAACATAGGCTACTTTTTATCCCGAAAAAATGCACAGTTCCTGTGGGACACGCGGACGAAGTCACGGGCGAAGTGCTAGTCATTTTATACAGTACAACCAAAATTGAATGGCTAAGAACAATAAATCGCTTTCCTGTATCCAGAAAACATCCACAATAGAATCAAAATTCCTCCCGGAACAGACAAATCATCAAAACTAAAATTACTTCCTTCAAATTGATCGTAATTCAAAAGGAACATTGGGACATAACAATACCTTTAACAATCTATACAAAATTATCTATATCCAACCCGTTCATCCGTGAACTGTAATCACATCAATCCGGATGAATTCAACCTTTACATCTATGGGGTGAATTTAAATGGAGGCTGAATATCAAAGCCATGGCTCATGGGAATCAGTGTCTTCCCAATGCACACTCGGGTTGGGAATCAGGCTGTTAATGCCTTTTAAGGTGGAGGGTACAACGCTTGGAAGGACTTGATGTTATGTGACAATTTGATAAAATAATTATGTTAATTGATATTTATTTGATGAATGATAATATTATAGGTCTCTTCAGTGGGTTTACAGACACAATATTAATTAAACGTGCACAAACTTAGACAGAGAAAATCGTGAGATTATTAATTAGGAATTTAGGATCGAATTGTAAGTCCCTTAGTAATTGGTTATTTCGGTGTATTGAAGCATCTATGAGTGACAATACTTAAAGGTACGTTCTATGTTCCGTACACCCTGAGCAGGCAACTTTGCTACCACCTTGCTGATTTACTTATACAGGGTGTGAAGGATATTTATTTTTCTTGTTCGATACGTACTTCGTTTATATTTATTACTAGCTGTGCCCGCGACTCCGTCCGCGTGGGAGTCGGAAAATAATATTAGGTCGTTATTTCATTCGATAAACAAAAAAAATAATGCGAACCACCACACAGTAGGTATCAATCAGTAGTATCAGTACCAATATTACCCTTAATTTTTCACGACACACCATCTATCTGATATCATCTAACACCAATCATCACCACTCAACACCTACCACCAGATACCCGTTACCAACTATCTATCAATTAGTAATCATCTATAATTACCTAAATTCGGAAATCAATATCATTTTGAGACATTAAATTAATCTAGACCCCTGCTTTCTACGGGATTGCGTTCAATTGGGATGTCGAGTATCTATCTACTCATCAAGTAACTATCTGTATCTCAAGAGGACTTATTTTATTTTTCTACCCCTTTTGCGGGGCGAGGTGATTTGGCCATATGAAAACTAAGACATGCGCGACAGCTGTCATTTTGTATTTTGAAAATGGTTAATTGTCTAGTTTCCTCTTGTAAAAGGCGGTCTGCTGCTCCACATTGCAAAACCATGGAATTTCCTATCACATGGAAAGTATAAATTATGTACCTACATGGTTTTATTTAAGTACAATCTGTAAGCCTGTATCTGTGTGTGCTTGTAGAATTTTCGTTGAGTGCTATACGTGTTCACCTCGCCCCCCGCAAGAAGTGGTAGAAAATGTTATTCGGTGATTCACCGCTATACGTCTCCAGGGACATATGCTCTAAGGACTTTTTCTTGATTTGAAATCAAGGAGGTTCAGGGACCGATTAATCGGGTTAAAAGGTTACCGGTTAAATCTCTAACCCATATTTTTGGTTAATCATAATGCAGGGTAACCGGTTAACCCTTTAATACGGATACCGTTACCGGTTAATATTGCTGATTAACCCGAATGAAATAGAACAAAAATGAAAAAAAAGGAACAAAAATGAACTTTATGCGTGAACCGGTTATTATTAGGCTGATTAACCCAGAATATGGGTTAACTTTTATGCAAGGTTTTTCACCTAACCCAAAAAAAATAACCCGGGTTAACCCCTATACGGGTGACCTTTTCGGTCCCTGAGGAGGTTACATTTATTTTACATCAAAAAGTTCTATCTATTTTTACAACAACGCATAGATTAAATTATGATTGGTTTCTGTTGCTAAGCAACAACAATAACAATTGGACTTACGTCTAATGTCTGAAATACTCGTGGCGCCACTGACCACGTAATGCCGGGTCCACATATGTATTATTTTGCCCGATCCGACTTTAATCGGACAAAAACCAACTCGAGATGGAACGGGCCGTATCGCGTATCGTATCAGTATCATGATTATGTATCACTACTCGCATGATACGCGTCGGCGATACGGATACGGTGATTGGATTGAACAAATACCTACATATGCAGAGCCGGCTTAATACATGTGAGCAAAGTTACTTGTGTGACTGTTAGACTTTTTGTAATAACTTTTGATAGAGTGGACAAGGCTAAATGTTACCTCAAGATATTGCCTATAAATTTCTTGCTAACTCCTCAAAATCAATTCAGTAGTATTGATTTGATGCGTGTTCAAACACACAGACAAACAGACAGACAAACCGACAGACAAACAAACAGACAAACAGACAGACATTAATTCTAAAACTGATAGAAATTTACTTTATTAGTTATTCTTAGTCCCCCATATTATTTTTATGCAAATATATGCAATGTACAGACACGTGGAATTTACATTCTTATTATAAGTTATAGATTAATATGATATTTTTTTTGCTACGTAGCCTGATCTAAAATCAGGCTACGTACTACGTGCTACGCTATATAAAAAATATCATAGATCTTTACGAAGTATAAAACGTAAACATTTGATGTCATGGACTCATTAATCAGCTGACAAACAACATGATTAAAACAAACAAAAAACCCAATTAACATTTATATAGGAATTATACCCTATGGCATGTCACTACCATGATGAAGGTGAATATAACGACACCTCATAATAATTATGTTGAAATCCATCAAACCGTTAGGCTGCGGGTACGAAACTTGCAATAAATAAATAAATAAATAAAATAAAATTAATTTATTTCAGGTAATTATTATTATATTATATAAGCCTTTTATTTCCCAAAACAAAAGTACAATACATTATAATTTAAAAACATTAAAATATAATAAATTAATAGTAAATAATCATAACATTAAAATTCAACAAATTCATAATAAATAATTCTTCGATAAAAATTTAAACATGCATTACAATTAATTAGGTTGATATGATAAATTAAATAAATTATAACACTTGCGTTTTCAATTATTGGGTACCCATTTAAGGGCGAAGGCCTCCTCCATCTTTCGCCATTTCTCTCTGTTTTGTGCTAGTCTAGTCCAGGTGGGGCCGCTTACGGCCACGATATCGTCGCACCACCGGCGCCTGGGTCTGCCCCGGGGGCGCGGTACATCACGAGGGTACCAATAGAGAACCTTCTCACTCCAGCGTCCATCAGTGGCTCTGGCTACGTTTCCTGCCCATCTCCATTTCAGTTTGCAAGCCAGTTCAACTGCATCTATTATTTTTGTACATGATCGTATGTCTCTGCTTCTTTTTCGGTCTCGAAGTTTAATTCCTAACATACTCCTCTCCATTGCTCGTTGGAAAGCTTGAAGTTTGTTTGTGATTGCTTTTGTTAGTGTCCAACTCTGACAGCCGTAGAGAAGAGTAGGTAGTATGATAGTGTCCATAGCTTTCTTCTTCAGGCGGATAGGAATGCGTGATTTAAATACTTCTTTCAACGACCAATATTTTTTCCATGCACTCTTTATTCTACGATCTACTTCGTTTTCTGTTGGTTTGTCAAATGAAATACTTTGCCCAAGATAAACACAGTTGTCCACGTACTCGATTGGTGTATCCTGTATCGTCGTTGGTATTTTTATGCTGTTGGTTATTAAACATGTCTTTTTAGCGTTCATGTGAAGACCACATTTACGGCTTTCCTTGTCTAGAGACTTCAGCATACGCTCAAGATCTGCATGTGTTTCGCTTATGAGGACTATATCGTCTGCGAAGCGGAGATGGTTCAAGAACTCGCCGTTTACATTAATTCCAATATTGTCCCAATTCAGCTGTCTGAAGATGTGCTCTAAAACTGCGTTAAATAGATTTGGTGAAATGGGATCACCCTGCCGAACTCCTTTTTGGATGTTAAATGGCTCTCCCTTTTTCTCCAGTTTAATCACTGCTCTGCTGTTCCTGTAAATTTCTTTCAAGATTTTAATATATTTTATGTTGACTCCTTGTTCACGAAGAGAGCGCCACAGAGATTCATGAGAGATAGAGTCAAACGCCTTGGAATAGTCAACAAAGCCTATGTAGAGCACTTTATTGTGTTCATTATATCTTTCAATTATTTGTGTAATTGTGAATATGTGGTCATTTGTAGAAAAGCCCGATCTGAATCCTGCTTGCTCCCTAGGTTGGTTTTCGTTTAAGGTATTTGAAATCCTTTTTAATATCAAGCTGGTAAATAATTTGTAAAGCGTCTGCAGCATACTCAAAGGTCTGTAATTGTCCATTATGCCTGGATCTCCTTTTTTATAGAGTAAGGTAATAATCCCAGTATTCCAGTCAGATGGTATTGATTCTTGTTCTAGGATTTCGTTAAATATAGTGGTTAGAATAGGTGTTATTGGCTCTCTGATGGCTTTTAATAAGTCGTTTGTTATATGGTCCTCACCAGGGCTTTTCTTCGTTTTTAGTTGTTGAATAGAGTGAATTATTTCAAACTCCAGAAATTCCGGGACACTGCCTGAATCGAGTGGCTCTATATCTTGATTTGAGTCTTTGTGTGGTGCAGGATATTCGTATAATCTTGTATAAAATTCTGTAGCTATTTTTAATATTTGGTTTCTGTCCGTTACTTGGTGATTGTTATATTTTGAGAGTTGTGTAATCCACTTTTTGCTAGAATCTAGTCTTTTGTATGCTCTTTTGACTGATGCAGCTTTCTCAAGTTCGTATTCAATAATTGCATATCTATGTTCTTTCAATCTATGTTGTATTTGCTTTCTAATTAGTTTGTATAATGCCGTTAAATGTTTCTTGTCTAAGCTGGTTTTGTTTTTCTTTTCTTTTAATAATGTTCTTTCTTTTATTAGTCTAGCCACGTTTTCTTGAATAAAAGATTCGTTTCCCTTTTTTTTGTTTGTTAATTTATCTTTACTGTTTCTAATTTTTGTGATTAGGGTAGAATAGGTATTCTGTATGTTTGTGAACTCTATATCTTTCATTTCGTGTGAAAACATTTCTTTCAAATATTCTATGTCAGGAGGTGCAATATCGGTAGTATTTTTCTCTCCAAAGTGTTTTCTTGTTGTGATGCGCTTGTAGTTTAGCATTAATGATGCTCGCACTAGTCTATGATCGGTAGGATATGTAGTAGGTATCACTTCAATGTTGTGGATACTGTTGATATTCTTTGTTATAATGTAGTCAATTTCGTTACGTGTAACGCCATTTGGGTGCATCCAAGTCCAACGACGATTCAGGTTCTTCTTGAAGTAGGTATTTGAAATATGTAATTTATGTTCAAAACAAAAATTTATTAGTGTCTGACCTCTTGGACTCCGTTTGCCATATCCCCACGATCCCATAACATATTTATCGTCATTAGTAGGCATGCCTATCTGTGCGTTTAAGTCGCCTATGATCAATGTGTCTCTGTTTGTGTTTTTCATTGCTTTTCTGATATCGTCGTAAAATTGATCTATGTCTTCTGGTGGTGATTGCTCCGTAGGTGCGTACACTTGGATAATGTCTATTGTTTTACATTCCAGGAATAATACTAACTTTGCCACTCTGTCAGAGATTGGTACAAAATCTTTAATGTTTTCTTTCAATTCTTTTTTTATTAAAAATCCAATGCCGTTCCTGTTGTGCTTTTGTCCATAGTACATAAAAATATAATCTTGATGTTCTATCATTTCCTTGCCTGCAAGCTTTATTTCAGAGAGCCCAATAATATGCCAGTTGAGCTTAGCAATAGCGTATTTCAATTCTGCATATCTTGACGTATCAATCAGCGATCTCACATTCAATGTGCTAATGTAGAGATATTTGTTCTTTCTATTGTTTAAACTGACTTTGTTTTTGATGGAGGGTTCTGGTCTACTGCTCCCACGGGGACCAGCCGAGTTGGGAGAGATAAGGTTGTTATAAGTGTGTGTTTTGTGACATATAGGAGGAGGGGCTGCTGGTTGCTATTGTATGTTCAAGGGGCTCTGTGATTGTTGTTTTTGTTCTGTATTTAAATAAGACGTTATTTTATTTTTCTTGGGTGCTGGGGTGTTGTAAGATGGTTTGCTCGGGCTATTAGGGGAAGTGGATAGGTCTCTCTTCTTTTTTCCGAAGTTTCCATTTTGGTTTTTATCCTTTATAATGACTAACTTATCGTATATGATTCGTGTTTTATTTCCTTTATCTGCTTCCAGCTTTGCTTGTTTTTGTAGTTCTTTGCGCTTTTCAAGCACATTCTTTGGATAATCTTGTGTAATGTAAAAATCTGTACCTTCTAGTTTCTTTTTGTTTCTTAATATTTCGATTTTCTTTCTTAGCGTTGTCACTGTTAGTATAATAGGTCTAGGCTTTTCTGAAACTTTCCCTATCCTTTTTACAGACTCTATATTTTGAGGTTCTATTTGTGTTCCAAAATAGCTATTTATAAATTCGATCACAAGCGATTCTAGATTGAAGTAGGTTTTTTCCCCTTCATGTAGACCAAACAGAACCAGATTTCTTACCCTTGCCTGTTTCTCTAGAAAATATAATCTATTTTCTTGGTCTTCGAGTTTTTCCCTTATGCACGTAAACTTTGTATCCATACTATTTAGCTTTTCATCCAGAGTTTGGCTTATCTTTAAATGTATTTCTTCGCCCATTTTTTCTAAAGCCTTCTTATTCACTTGCATTTCTTTTTGAATATCTTGTAGCATTAATTTTAATTCATCCATTTTTGTTTACAAATGTACTTTTCCTTTTCAACCACAGGGGGCGTTGTGATCCTGCTCTGTTTTATCCTGAGAGTTTGCTACTCTCCCCTAGGTGGCACTGTTAGTACTTGACTTGTAGTACGTCGTGCACTGCTATGTCGTTATCAACTCTTAATTTTGTTTCCCCTGCTCGCCTCTAGATGGCACTGCAGTCGCCCGATGGCATTTCAGGTAATACATAACCCATATTATAAAGAATTAAGTTATACACGTTTAAGTTATACACAATTATTTATGATGAAAACAGAGCAATGGCCGAGCGATGGCGGCAGCGGTGCGACGGCGATTTACCTATACAAAAGTATTGCACAGTATAGCGACGGGCACGAAACGGGCGACAGGGACTGCATTGCTTTTGTATACATCGCCGCGGTTGCGCCGCCCAGCCATCGCTCGGCCGCCGCAAGTTTCGTGCCCGCAGCCTTAAGGCTACAGAGCGTGCCAAAGAAATATACATACTTACAGTCGAAAAACATTATCCTCCTTCTGGGGCAGTCGGGTAAAAATACGATTGATTGCACCATAAACACTTGAGGTCGCTTCACTTTATAAAGAAACAGGACAAGTGCGAGTAGGACTCGCACTCCGAGGGTTCCGTAAAAACTGAATTACGTAATAATATGTGGTCACTAAAATAAGCAATAGCGTCATCTATGAGCCAGATCATCATCATCATCTGCCTAGCCTTTTCCCAAGTTAATATGTACTTAAGTTTAAACTTTTATGATTGTTTGGTTCAACTGTTATGTTCAAAGGGCCAGAGGCGCCCCCAGTATGTTCGTATCCGAACATAATTTTTATTTTACCTTTTTGTGCTGGCTACATTATTTATGTATTTTATATATGACTGGCAGCATGAGGAAGTTTTGAGAAGAAGAAGAAGAATGTCTTGACTATATCAAATAAAAGTGATTATAATATTTTTAGATTATAATAGCGGCATCTATGAGCCAGAAGCCGCTATTAAATACTTCTACTGGCGCCATCTATGATGCCACCACTCGTTAAAGTCTTGACATGCAGACAGACGGACGGACAACAAAGTGATCCTATAAGGGTTCAGTTTTCCTTTTGAGGTACAGAACCCTAAAAAACACCGTATATTGTCAACAAACATTTATTTACACACACATTATTTATTCTTAAACTAAAACAACATATTCCCAGTTTCACACACTACATTTTCAGGCGACATGTAAAGCCTTTTATTCCGGCTGACATCACTTCGTATTGCCCGTTACGCTGATAACTGAAGGATTATTTCGTTTGGGCAGAGTGAAACATCGCCAGCGCTACAATTAACAGTACAAGATATCGATGCCTCACAATTTTGGGACAAAAGGGACCATTTTAAAGTTCCAAATTAATTTGTGAAATGATTCTGATTAGTTTCAGTGATACACGATATGCTTAAGAATATTTACCCCTTTACTTAAAATTTAAAAACGGTATTTTAGTTAAATAGCTCTTATGTCATTGTCATCTCTATTCATTGTCATAGAAATGGCAAGGTTAAAAGTTGTTTAATTAATCAGTGGTTAAAAGTGACAAGTTTTTCTATGTAACTAAAAGTCTTGCAAAGAGTACACAACGTCCCAGGCAACAACATAGGCAAAGGCACAGATAATATAATACTACTTAGTTACTAACAGTTCCCTCATCTCATACAAAGAAACGTGACCGCTGCAACTTGGGCTATCGTAAAGCTCTAAATTTCACGCTTAGACGATTTTTACAAGCTTTTATTTAACTTGCCCTGTTAGTGGAGGGCAAAATCTTGCAACAGAATTTTATACCGGTTCCCACCAAACGGTTGAACTGAAATTTGAAACACATATATTTGAAACACACCTTTATGACAATGCAATAATATGGTACCATAGAGGTGGTCTAATGATGAGGCCGGGAAGTGGCCATGGGAACTCCTCAACTTCTCAACATAACTCCGTCGTGTTTGGGCTCTTTGGATTTGTCTTGACAAGTACTGTAGACCTATATGACGTCCAGAGTCTCGTGCTGGAGCTGGGAAGCGGTCATTATAAAAGGTTGTTTTGAAAAAATATTTTTCACCATAAAACTTATTTAAAATTAGAACAAAATATTTTTCATGTTCTGAATTTCACACAAACATTAATAACAAATCTATACTTATAATAAGAATGTAAATTCCACGTGTCTGTACATTACATATATTTGCATAAAAATAATATAGGGGACTAAGAATAAGTAATATAGTAAATTTCTATCATTTTTAGAATTAATGTTTGTCTGTTTGTCTGTCGGTTTGTCTGTCTGTTTGTCTGTGTGTTTGAACACGCATCAAATCAATACTACTGAATTGATTATGAGGAAGTAGAAAGAAATGTATAGGCAGTATCTTGAGGTAACATTTAGTCTTTATTTCATTAAAATCGGTCCATTCTATCAAAAGTTATTACAAAAAATCTATCAGTCAGGAGTAACTTTGCTAACATGTATTATGCCGGGTCCACATAAGGTATTTGTATTGGTAATAGGTTAATTCCGTGGTGGTGATTGGTGATAGATGATATCAGATATATGTCGTTACGATTGGTGAAACATTAAGGGTAAGATTGGTACTGATCGATTCTGTGTGCTGCATGGTGTTTGCATAATAGGTATTATTATTGTTTGTCGATTTTTATGCGGATGATGAAGTAGCATAACTATTACCTACATATCATTGTTCTTTTTAATGAAATAACGACGTCATGTTATTTTCCGACTTCCACGCGGACGAAGTCGCGGGCACAGCTAGTCGATACATAAATATAACGATTGTTGTCGAACTGCTGCAGTGCGGTAGTTGCGAGGCAGCAGTGCGGGCGTAATAATGATATAAGAACTATGATATACACCAATTTTTCCTTAGCCAATGACTAAATCATTACATCTAACAAACAAGCTCCTAAATAATTTCTGCTACCTGTCCATCAAAGCCATTAATTTTCAAAGCCTAAACTGATTACGTCCAACGAAGCCGCGCTAATGTGTCCTACCCTTAAAGCCTTGTTGACGGTAGGCTCCAAAGAAATAGGTCGGCAGTTTAAAACTTCCTCAGCCCTGTCTTAACACTCTAAGGGAAGACAAATTCGTTTGATAATACCCCCGAATGGCGGTAATTAAGTTGTTTGAGGAATATTACGAGTTGAATTTTGAGTAGAAGACTTATAGGTGCGGAGTTCAGGTGTTTAGAACCGCTATTTGTTTTTGCTGACGTATTATAAATACGTCGGCGGCAAGCTATGATGGCCCATTTGAAGTTTGTTCGCTCATAAAGTTTCGTGAAAATTGACAACTACTATTCAAAGATTAATTGCTGTACTTTTTCAATAAAGTACAGGGATTGTTCTTTCAAAAGTAGTTGTCAATAGTGACGCGTCACTGTTTTCAGTAAAGTACAGCAATTGTTCTTTCAAAAGTAGTTGTCAATTTTTAAGAAACTTTATGAGCGGGGTTTAACGTCAAATCGGCCATCATAGCGTGCCGCAGATATAGTTGAAGATTTATTGATGATCTGCAATTTTTATCAAGTTTTTTTATTAACTCGGTTTCTTGACTGTCTGTATGTTTGTTTGATAAGTACATTTTTTTTTTTTTGATTGGCAATTTTGCTATCGATTTGAAACTAACTTCCCAATGTGCTAGAGACTTGAAACTTTAAATATAGCTCAGAACTGGATGACAATGCAATACTAACTTGCTTTTAAACGTAGTTACAGAATAGAATCGAAGATAAAAAAATCAAAAAAAAGCTAAGAGAATAAGAGAAAATAAGAGGATCGCCACGAACATTTTTGACGAACACAGTGTTCGTTGTTTGTTAGTGGTACGCAAAAGTGTTCGATATTCGATCGTGCGTACACGGATTAACAATGAAGGTTGCATTGTGCCTAATTGCCATAATACAAACTATAGAGCATAATTATTACTGTGAGTAATAATTTAATGATTAAGTACTGATAATAAATAATAATTTAATTTATCAATGCTAGTAATAAATTAGATTGTTATCTATTAACAGTACTTAATCATTATCACTTTATTACTGTTAGTAATAAATTATCAAATTAAACAAGTTAGTACTAGTTAATTGATTTAAGGTTACATAAACTTAGTCATAACATATTACAAAGAACATTAAATTACATAGCCATGTAGTAATAATAAAAATTATATTCATAACTGCGTGAAGATTAATGACATCCAATTTGAACCTAAATTCGGTTACCCAAATTCGGTTACCCAAATTCGGTTACCCAAATTCAGGGCATTCATAAGAATACTGATCTAGCCTAATGTCTCTATTGAAGCGAAATTGCTGTTTTCACGTTGGGTTTAATGATAATTTCTTTGGTGCCTGGTGCCGTGCCTATAAAATACCTTTTGTGTATGTATCACAATGCTAGACTTGTACTGGAAATGATTCGATTAAAATTACTAATAATAAAGATATTATTAGGTATCTACCTAGTTTCAGTTTTTCCTGCACATGAATAAAAGTTGCTTCAAAGTGTTCTATTATCTTCTATAGGTACTTATAATAAATCTGTAGAGAGGTCAATTCTGTACATGAAATATATTTTCAAAATAACTATCAGGGGGTGATTAGTGATCGATACTGATGCCAAAAATGCAATCAGTAAAATTTTTGTCTGTTTGTCTGTCTGTATGTTACTTATAGAAACAAAAACTACTTGACGGAATTTAAAGAAACTTGGTACAATTATTCTTCATACTCCTGGGCAGGTTATAGTATACTTTTCATCACGCTACAATCAATAGAAGCATAGCAGTGAAAAAAGGAAATGTTGGGAAAACGGGAGAAGTTACTCCATTTTTTAAGCTTCCGTCGCGTGTGCAGCCTTAATGGTTAAAGCTACATAGAAATCATGTATGACGGAAATGTTTTACATAAAATTATCTAAAAAATATCCCATAACAGCATATGTCTATCATTTATGGTTGACTCACAATAACACGTGTAACTCCCGATAGCTTAGTAGTTCGGAGTTTTCTGATTGTATTTGTTTACTCTTACGTTTACTCTCTACTTAATACTCTCATTCATCCCTAATTAAAAAAAGTTAACACTATTACCTATTCAATAAAAAAAGAATCATAGAAATTGATATAGAAACACCAAACTTATACATGAAATACGCTAATAAGCCATCGCGCCGTCGCGCGTGAATACTGAATCATGCTATAAGGATTATTTTTGTGTAACCAGAGAGTGATATAATGGTAGTTAAAGTTTACTCCTGAGGTACGTTCCCATGGGATAATTTCCGACGTCCACGCGGGTGAAGCCGCGGGCGAAAGCTAGTATTTAATAAATTCAGAGTTTTAAAAGACTAGCTTCACTTTTTCTCCAAATTGATTGATGTAGGTAGCAGTTTGTAAAATACAAATTCGGGAATTGGCAATGGTGAATTGATGTTTGGATTTTGATTTCAAGGCATAGTTTTTAGGGATGACAATAAGAATTTAAAAAAATACATAGGTAGTGATAAAATAAGTTAAGAATTTGACTATTAGTTTATAATACGAGAATACATATAAAGTTTATAAACGTCGATAAAATGTACTGTATTTAGGTGTACATATTATTATAACGCTGTAGAAGGGTAACCTACTCCCATTTTTTACAATTGAAAGTAGGTATACCTATAAAAATAATTTGATATAACTTTGTAGGCGAAATAGAATACCTGCTTTTGAATTCACATCTATGAAATTTTCACAGAATAAAATAAATATTATATTGAGTATTCTCTTATCTAAAGCACCTAAATCAATCACGGTGACACATCTAGCTACCAATTTTACCTGAACTTTCTCGGGTGGTGTTCTATGAAAAATATATTAACAATAGGCGCTCGCCTGTTCCGTGCCTTGATTTATGGCTACAATACAAAACGCTATTTAATATCAGCTTCCTATAAAATTGAACTGGATACCTATTATTCTAGATTTTTGATGACAGTAATGTGAATTTTCGCGAACGCCTCGGGAAATAAAAGATAATAAAATTGTCGTTAGGCATTTTGAAAAGATATTTACGATCTTTTGAATTGTTAACTGTGTCGAATTTGATGAATGATTTGATAATGGCATATTATAATGGTTTTATGATAGGATTTTAATTAAAAAAAAAATACTTATTAGCCTCTCAAGTTTCGCTGACCTACCAGTGAGTCAGGAATCATTGATTCTGTCTCATTATCTGGAGTTTGATGGGTTAATAATCTAGTAATTTAAGATGGTGTTTGATAAAAAAGTGCACCATTTTTAATGCACGACTAACTTCTTTGAATAAAAAACAGGTTTAAAAAAAACCGACTTCCAAAAACTACACTAAAAACTATGAAATAAAAATGTTAAACTTCCATAAATAAAAATCTAAATGTATATTGAAGTCGGCGGGGCCTCTTCTTCAGGTTTCTACCTCTCAGCCTTTGAACACGAAGAACGTGCGCAGTGTGTGCAGCGAACGTGCAGCTTGCTTTGCGCCTCGACAAATTAAAATTTTCTTTCATTCCTCCTTAATCTATAATGTTGCTTATATTTATGCTAGGCCCCGCCGACTTCAATATACATTTAGATTTTTATTTATGGAAGTTTAACATTTTTATTTCATAGTTTTTAGTGTAGTTTTTGGAAGTCGGTTTTTTTAAAACCTGTTTTTATTTTTATCTTTTTAGTGTAGTGTAACCATTTTTGTTGTTGTTAATTTATTACAATAAAGTACCATTAAATCATGGACAGAGCGACTTTGATCATTTATGTACTTTTACCGAGATCGATTACTTCCACGAATTTAAATAGGTATGTACTTACCTATATTCATAGATGTTGGTGGATGAGAGCATTTCAGTAAACAAAAACCGGGCAAGAGCGTGTCGGACCACGCAGTGTAGGATTCCATAGCAAGAAGTATTTTGAGTGTTTCGACCGCAAATACAAGTTTGTATTTCATAATATTATTATTAAATATTATTATTTTTACGGTTGTCAAACTCAAAATGGAAAATAGTGAATATTTCAAAAATTTTGTGACGTATCTTGTTCAAACCAATTTCAATCGAAAGTATTTATTAAATGCTATAAGCTTGATTTTTTCCAGATTTTCTGATAGCGCGGTTGGAAAATTACAGGGGGGGACACACATTGTTAACGACTTTGGGAGCTCCTAGTTCACTCAATATGCACTTAAATAAAAAAGGTATTTAGAAACCTTCATGTTATTTTCAAAGACCTATCCAACGATATCCCACATGGTGGGGTGCGCGAAAATATTATTTTTCATCCCTCAGTTTCATGTATGGGAGCCCCCCCTAATAATTTTATTTTTCGTAATTTCACTATAGACCTTAATGGCGGCTTGTAAAAGACATCTACCTACGAAGTTTCATATAAATTGGTTATGAACTGTAGATAGTAGTAATAGCAATAGGCTCGCTCCCTAGCCTTCTATCAAATGCGACTTAAGCATAAAAAAATTGTGTGTACTATACACCTCTGTCTAACCTTGCGGGAAATATCGGCGTGATGTTATGTATGCATAATATTGAGATCGATTGCGTTCAGGAATTCATGTACCTACACAATATCACTTTTTCATTATCGTCATGATGTCATCGAGATACACCAAAAATACCGTTTATTACACCTCGTTAAAAATCTACTCAACCAAAGTTAATAAAATTTATATGGGACCACCTCGCGAGCTTCTTCTACCATATGAAAAAAGAATCACGTAAATCGGCTCATAAACAACGGAGTAATCGGTGTACATACATGAAAAAAAAAAAAAAAAAAAAAAAAACCAACCGAATGCAGAACCTCCTCCTTTTTGGAAGTCGGTTAAAAAACGTAGATAAAAGAAATTAATTATCGCTGCTTTCGATACTGTGTTAACCCAACCAAACGATGAGTTAATATCAAATTAGAACCATAGTATCGTGTTTTACTTGCGTGTTACCATTGTATCGAGTTATCGTGTGCAATAAGCGTATTGACACGCAAGACGCAGGTTCACAAGCAATGGAAATGTTTATTTGCATGCAAATTTCCATAATTGACAATATACTGTAACCAATTGTTAAATGGTTCAACTTCCTGCTAGAAATTCATATTATTGCAATAATCATAAATTATTATCATAACCTACTAATATTATAAATCATACTGGTTCTACTATACATAATAAAATTGTATGCAACTAATTTAATTTACTTGACACATCTCTAGATGGTGTTGTATATTATTTTGTGTCTCCACCAGGCTGAAACGGCTGTACGTATTTTGATATAATTTTCTACAAAGACAGAGCCCGTCCAAAGTTCGGGCAACGGCTAGAATAACATAAAGTTTGGTTTAAGATACCACTAAAACATCAGTAACCTAAATAAAAGTACTCAAAACTTCTGTATAAAAAGACGAAAAATAAACTTTCTTCTCAAAACTCGCAAGTAAGTTTATCCAAACCTTTTTCGGTATATGTAAGACACGTCACTAGTTTGGAAACTTATAAATTATTATCACGTACTATGTTCAGAAGTTTTATGAAAGAAGATTTTAGCAAGTTTTGATTGAGAGGGAACCACCAAGGTCATTATAAGTTTGCGCGATTGGATTATCACTACGTATATCACTACTATACGTCATTTTGTTTTGTGTGTAATCTTGTTTTGGTTGTAAGGTGTGATTACGAAAATATGCGTCTGAAGGAATGCTGATAATCTTGATTATAATTTATTATAATTCCAACAATCAACTTCGAAAAATAAAATATCAAATTAAACGACCCCAGAAATTGGCAATAGCGCCGATTCTCATAAACACTAACTAAAATTAGAGTATTGCCATCTTTTTCTAATATACAGCACAAGAAAAGGACAAGTGACATCAAACTAAAAACCGGCCAAGTGCGAGTCGTACTCGCGCACCGAGGGTTCCGTATCAGTTTTGGATGTATAAAGTGAAAAAAACCGGACCGCAAAACTAAGTTTGTTTGTGAAAGCATTTTGATGATTTTGAAAAAACTGTACTAGTTAGGAACATCGTTTTATTTTTGGTGCCATATTTGGGTCAATTCCTATCAACTCTAATTATTTCAGATTTTTCGCCCCGCAAACTTCGGAGATAAGGGGGGGGGAATGGTATTTTTTTGGACATTTTTCATCATATGTCGAAAACTGTGAGACATAAAATAAAATAAAAATATATTTTGAAATGTGCAGATCAAGCCCTTTCATATGATATGTCACTTGACCTAGTAACCCCACTTTGAAATTTTGGACCCCCACTCCCGCCCCTTTTGCAATGAAAATAAAAATATTTTTGAACTTTTTTCATTTGCCATAAAGTTGAACAAGCATTCTTTATAACTGTTCCAAATTTCAAGTCGATAGCATAAGTAGTTGCTGAAATAATCAGGTGTGACAGACAGACAGACAGACAGACAGACAGACAGACAGACAGACAGACAGACAGACAGACGAAGTCGCACCATAAGGGTTCCTTTTTTACCATTTTGGTACGGAACCCTAATTACGCCTATATTTGCATGAAATTCGGCGTGCCTTTAATTAGCATGTTCCGACGTGTCGTCTAAAATTGTATGTACATTTTAGTCCAACTAAATTCGACAGAACAAGAAATTTATTTCCGTCTTTTTCTTGTTTTATTACAGAGAAAAAGAAAGGAATAGCCTAAATTAAGTTTAGTTGCACAACAAAATCGGCACTAAACGTCTAAATTGAAAGATCTCTAAGGCTCGTATTACAGAACGATGCTCGAGCACAGATCTCTGCTTGTCTGCTTGAGCATAGATTTATAGCCATTTAATCAAATGGCTATAAATAGCTTGAGCATAGTTTGAAACTAATCAGTTGAAACTAGTTTCAATCTATGCTCAAGCAGAGATCTGTGCTCGAGTATCGTTCTGTAATACGAGCCTAAAACCTCAAACGACATCGTAATAGAAGAAAATCCTAGTATTCAATCTCAGTCGTTTGACCTAGAGATCCAAATTCAACCTTTGGCACAACGTTCTCTCGTGTGCCAAATCATACTCCAGTAACATGGCGATAAATTAGCTCTGTGCACATGAGTACATGCACAATTTAGTGCTAGACGATGAACAAACATGTTAGGTGCAGTGATTCGAGGATTCAAGAAACATAACCTCACGCCTATCTATATATCTCAACGGGCTCAGCAGAGGTGTATTGTAATATTTATAGTACACCAGCATTACAAGAAGGATTTTTTGAACAAACTTTACAAAAAAAGTTTGTATGAAGAATACATAATTATATTGACGTGTGGTTTTCGTGGGCGAAATCACTACCACATCTAGTTCATCCTTAAATCAGTTAGAACTACGGCTCAATCCATTACAAGATCTAAAATTTATCGTCCCAAAATCTTGTCCCACATCTGCAAATTAACAGCCCATAAAACGGCGTACTGTATTTAACTCCTACAGCCATCAGATACCGGCAAATCGAATTTTGCTCCCACATTGGTGTCCGACAGAGCTCTGCCACTTAGCTTCGGCGCACACGGGCTACTCGCGATTGCCACAAACGTTGTACCCTCTGCTGAAGCAGCTCCCAACAGCCGCTTGTGGTCGGTAGTCGACACACATTTTACATGTCTTGGAAATGTGTTATAAAAAAATAAAACCGGACAAGTGCGAGTATGCCTCGCGCCCTAAGGGTTCCGACATATGATCATAGATGGCGCTACTGCATACTTCCAATGGCGCCATCTATGAGCAGACGGCTCCACTTAATGGTCCGGTGACTGACAGCGGACAACAAAGTGATCCTATAAGGGTTCCGTTTTTCCTTTTGAGGTACGGAACCCTAAAAACTTTGATAATTCCCGTTTGTCATTTTGGAGTTCACATCATTTGCTCGAGTGCCCACGGCAGTGCTCATACTTACCAAAACTATATCGGATCGTGAAGAGGACCCGCACCCGAATTGCGTAACTTAATTGCTATCACCATGGCATTGTTTTTGACATTCATTACGTCGTATGATTGTTAATCCGTGCTCCTGTAACTAGCTCAATGCCGCAATGGATGTTCTTGAACTGTCAAAATGAAAGCCATGGCGAAAGAAATTGAGTTACGCAATTAAGCTGCTGATTGTTCGCATCTCGTCTCTTTCTGCGACAAATATTGTATTGTGTCAGCGGCGGCGGTGTTTGTGGCGGCATTAGTAGCTATCGCGAGTGGCCTAAAACTACCTGTTCCCTGCGGTTTCACCCCCGTTGCTAGACTCCTAAGGATTATAGGGTGACGTTAAATAGCACTATTTCTCATGAATCTGACTATTATGTACGAAAATATTTTTTCGCATCCGACTGCTACTTCCATAGATCGCGTTCAAACAAACTCTTCAGCATTAAATTATTAGTCCTATAGATGTATGAAAAATTTAGTCCGCAGCTCGGTGGCGGCGTTTGTGGCTGTGGCGAGTTGCTTGTGTGCGGCGAGGCTTACCCGGCCAATTAATAAACGGGTGAAATGCAAATTCTATATCTCTTGGCTCAAACCAATTCGAGCTTTCATGACTAATATTAGCTATTAGTGGCGCTTTATTAGTGTCTTGTTAAGTGATATTTCTGAATTTGTATTATAATTGATTGCCTTTTTGCTCTAGTAGGATGACTGTCGAGTGTAAGCTTCTGGGTTCAATCCTACAGTTGTGCTAAGTTTTTCCCATGGAAATTCATGTTGACATAGTCATTTGGTTGGAGCATATTATTTATACGGTCAACAATTTTTGTGTGTAGGTAAGAGTAATTTCGTTACAGTTTAAAATTATAGGTCCTGGTAAAATTGCAGGCGTATCACGAATTGCAACTTTGGACCTAAAACTAGAAACAAGGGACCGAAAACCACTATAAATTACGGTACGGTAGGTACTACTACCCGGTATCGAACAATTTCATTTACCTTTAAGATTAAGGTTACCGCTATATGAATAACCAAGATAAAAGTTACCATTTTAATACCGGTTTTACACACACAAGCGCTACCCGCCCTTTGACTTATGCCGACGGCACGTGTAAGATAGAGGTAATTTTTATTTCGGTAATCGGTATTTTACCGGTACCTAATAGGTATTCAATTTAAATATTAAGGTTACCTTTAAACCTGTAAATATAATAAAGGTTGTAACCGAAATAATACAGGTATTGGTCATACCGGTTTCGGTCCCTGTTAGAAACACCATCAACAAAACATCACCTGCAAAAATATTACAAAGCAAATACCTCATCGCACGACCCAATCAAAACGTAACAATATAAAACAATTAACCAATCAGAACGGTGATGGCTCCATCAACACGGCACCTTAGCCCTTAACCCGACACTGCTCCAATCCCGTCAATGCCGCATGGAATTGAATTGCGTTCACCGTTCTGTAATAGTGCTACGGTTTGCGGCGTCCTGGCATTTGAGGGTTAGATGATGGATAAGTGGTTCGATCGTTCTAGTTTCGTAAGATTGTTATAGTTTTGTGAATTAATTAATATTTATTGACTTACATAAAAATGGCGATTGCTTGTTTAGTCGTATCGCAAGAATAACTAATACCATCATAAAAATACGAGTTTTTGCCAATCAGCCAGGTTGGACTGGACGTACATTTAAGGATCCTCCCTCGTGGAGCCTGTTTAAATGTTTGAATAAACCTCCTTGAATAAAACAACGTTCACTGAATGAGAGCAAAAAGTACCTAGGTACACGGATTGCAATTCACTGCATGATGTTATCAAGGAACAAAAAAATGTTATGGCCTATTTAAAACTAGGAAATAAAAGTGATCACCACCGCCTAGAAAATGTGCAGTTGGTACCAGAAGCAATGCAAAGCTGAAATGTATCATGTGCCTGTAATTAGGTATAATTTCAGGGTTCAATAATCTACCTACTCTTCTAAAATTGATCGGGTATATTTCCGATTCAACCAGTTTAACAGAATCATTATTTTAAATACTCCAATTTCTAACAGAAACCGGTATCCTAAAATAGGGTCATTAGTCAGGATTTCAGGCTTTTGGTCTGCATAACCAAAGGTTATAAGAGAGATATACATATTAAACCGTTAACATAATCCCCTTTCCTCATTCCAGTTCTACAATATTACTAGAACTGTCCCAGATATATTTCTTGACTAATCTGGAAGCGGCAGCTCGGAAATGTAGCTCGACATGTTCATAATTACTACGTCACTGAATTCAAAATAAATTAGCCAGTTCCAAACATCAGGAATGCTACGGTTTTAAAATTAGTATTTACAAGACTTTTGCTCGTTACTCCGCTTGGACTACGATAAGATGACCTTTTTAAATTACCTTCTAAGTATTGGGTGACTAGTACTGCGAAGAGGTCAAGCTGTATCTCTGGTTCATCCCACCGGAATAGCTTAAATTTTAAGTTAGACCTTAGGGTTTAACTATTCTGCTAGCTAAGCTAAGCTATTCTACTGTGAAACTGTGAAAATCATTTGATTTTCACAGGCAAAAAGTACTGGAAAATCAAAATGGATTTTGACATCAAAATCCATTCAGTACTTTTTGCCTGATGTGCGCACAAACACTCAATCAGACGATTTTTTTTTATTATTTTTTTTGGGCATGATTACGTGCCGTTATCCTATCCAGATGGTTTTTTCTGGAATATCTTTAATGTAAAAACACGACTTTTCTATGATGATGTACAGTTTTGTTCGATTATTGAAATTGAAAATATTCTTTCTTAACTATCCAATTTCATTCAACCTGTAACCTTTAAATTAAAACTTCCTATTCAAGCTTTTTATCGTCCAAAAAATCTTGATTTTTATCTTAAATTGATAGTAAATTTCATCCAAGCTTTCAGTTTCTTATAAAAGTTCGGCTACCAACCTGTTACAAGTTGCCCAATATCCGGGATACAACACGTTACCGCAACATGTCGCGTCGTATGACGGCGACGTTGACATTAAGCTTCAACACGATAAAACGTGAGCAAAATATTAGTTTTTAACCGAATTCTAAGAATAAGGTTCTGTATTCGACTCGAAGCTAGACTAGAAGAGCCCACAATAATATGGCAACAAAAAGCTAATACAAAATAGGTGGAGGTTAGGTTAAGGTTAAAATTCGGCTTGGCTACTAAGTCATCATCATCATTCTCCTGCCCTTATGCCAATTTATTTGGGGTCGGCGCAGCATGTCTTTTTCTTCCATACATCTCTATCAGCCGTTATCTCACTAGATTTTCCTCATTCATTCATTCGCTAATTCCCTTCTTCTTCCAGTCATCGTTCCGACATTCCAACTTCCAATCTCATTTCTTTCACTCCTCAAGCTAGCTAGCTAGCTTGGCTACTAAGTATCGATGACTATACCTCATTGACTGTCGCTCCAATGGCGTGTCGAACCTATGACATGTTGCTCCAATAACCTGTCGAACATAATATAACTTGTCGCTTTAGCGACCAGTCAAGCTAATGCAAGTCGTGCAGTTGTGTGTCAAACTTGTGAGGTACAGTCCAACGGGCTATTTTGCTCTCAAATCTGAAGCAGCCCGACTGGGGAAGTATCTCGACCTTACAGAAAACCACAGCCACATAGCGCTATTCTCAGTCTTCCCCTTCGAGTAGTGTTGTGTTCCTGTAGTGAGAAAAATCGCCAGAGCTTCTGAGGATGCGCTGTGTTGACAACGGAGGACCTGTTTGTTCCTTAAGTTGTAGGCACGGCGCGCATCCTCATTGTAAAGGGTCGGCAATGCGCATGTGATACTTCTGATGCTGCAAGCTTTTCACAGGTTACGGTAACCGTTTACCATCAGGCGAGCTGTGTGCCTGTTTGCGACCATCGTCCTATAAAAAAGAAATAAGAAAATACAGAGCTAACCAAAATTTTTCCCGACCATTATTGTACGGGACGGGCGTACTCGTAGCTCAAGTGTATGTCTATAGCGTTTGAGACGCCGATGTCCCGGTGCGCATTGGTTCACAGCTTCGTGTCAGCATACGTTGAAGATCACCTATTCATACGGGCAAGGAGTCTTGAAATAACAACAATAATAAGTCTTCATAACTCTTCAGGGAGCGATTTCAGGATCTGGTGACGTAGTGAAGTACCTTGCCGATGACTACGATTCGCTAAATTCACTGCGCCGCTCAGGTACCTCGAAACTTTACCGTAACGAGGCCCGCGAATCGCTCCCTGATTTAACTTTATTTATTAACAATTTTTTACTATTATTTACATGGTTTTCAGCTAATTACAGTGCTTATACTAAACCTGACTATCACATGTTATATATCACTGAAAACCTAATGAGGTAGGCTACACGCTACAACAAGTCATAACCCTTCAGGACCTAACCCTGAAAAGCTATTTCAGTATGAACAAGAAATTTCGGTTAAAGTTGCTACAAAAATTATTTTACAAGTTAAATATCTACTAAACTATGCAACTTATAACCATGAAACTACTTGTTATAGGTAGCCTAGGTAATGAAACAACGAAATGTAATATTTTTATTGTCACCAAATACATAATTATAGCACTATATAACAAAATATAAAGGTATAAAAAAACAATGTTTACAAACGACCTAGTGCTTATGTAAATAGGGGTTCCAGGGCTTTGCACATCAAAAGGGAATGTCTAGACCTAGGTCTAAACCTAGGTCTAGATCTAGGTCATCCATCTAGGTGCCCTGGAATGGTCCTATTTACATAGGCGACTTTACAAACGAGTTTTACTTACGGTTGTATAACAAACTGACTCTAAAACTTAAGTATTTCAATATTTACAAATTTAACACTGCACATAACACTTTGGTGACATCGTCACGAACATTTCTCCCGCCGTGCAGCGCCGCGACGACCCGGAGTGGAGCCGGCGCTGCAGTACCCGGTGAGTGACGATCGCCGGCGCGACGCCCGTCGTCGCGACGCCTCGTTCACTTTGGCAGTGGCACTAGCTTCTTCACCGGACGCTTTAGAGTGCCGCCAGGGGTGCGCACCTCAGCGATCCGGACTTCACCGTCGGCGCCTGGATGTACCGCCGTCACTCTGCCTCGCGGCCATGTGTTGCGAGGCAGTTGGCCGTCTGCGATGAGCACAGGGTCGCCCACCTGCAGACTGGGCCCTCGGGTGTGCGGCTCCCGCCGGTTTTGGAGCTCCGGCAGGTACTCTCTCACCCAGCGGCGCCAAAACATATCGGCGAGTATCTGCGAACGTCGCCAGTGCTTCTTGCTGTCTATATCTTCCTCGGTGAACACGCCGGGCAGCGGTAGTCTCGCCGAACCACCAAGTAGGAAGTGATACGGCGTTATCGATTCGTCGTCTTCGCTGTCAACAGAGACGTGAGTGAGCGGTCTGCTGTTGACGGTGTACTCGGCCTCACACAACAGTGTGGACAGCACTTCTTCATGCGGGTGCTTTTCGTGCAGTACGGTGTAGAGTGCGGACTTCACGCATCGGACGAGGCGCTCCCATACGCCTCCCATGAACGGTGCTGACGGTGTGATGAAGCGCCACACGATGCCACGGCGACTAGCCTCTTCTTGGAGCGCCTCTCTGAGCTCTCTGTCTGCGCCGTGCATGTTGGTACCGTTGTCCGAGTGTATTTCAGTGGGGCATCCTCGTCGAGCGGCGAACCTTCTCAGCGCCAGTATAGCGGAGTCTGCGCTGAGGGTGGCGGCGATCTCTAGATGTACTGCTCTGGTGGTGAGACACGTGAACAGCGCTACGTATCTCTTCTGATGCTGACGACCAACGGTGACGGAGAGCGGGCCAAAATAGTCGAGCCCGGTGAAGGTGAACGGCCTCTGGTGATGTGCGAGGCGCGTCTTCGGGTGGTCGCCGGTCGCAGGCACCGGAGGTTGCGCCTTGCGAATGCGACACTGTAGGCACCGGCTCACCACCATCTTCGTTGTGGGCCGCAATCTGACGACCCAGTAGTGTTGACGTATCTCGTTGATTGTGAGCTCCGTCCCGCTGTGCTGTAGACTGCGATGCGTCCAGTCTATGTATAGTTGCGTGATGCGATGACCGCCGTCTAGTATCGGCGGACGCTTCATTTCTTCGGTTACTTCGCTGGTAGCAGCTATGCGGCTCTTCAGTCGTATTACGTTGTCTGTTAACTCTACTCGTAGCGGTCGCAATCGGCTATTTCTGTCGACGCTCTGCCCGTTCTGCAGATCGCACAATTCTTGTGCGAACGCTTCTTGTTGTACGACTCGAACAAGCACTTTTTCTGCTTGTATGACGTACTCTGCTCCCAGCTGTATGTATTTCATGTGCTGTACTTCTGTGCGAAGCGGCGATTTGCTTGAGGATGGCAACGTTTTCTTGTGCTTCCTCCAGTCTGGATCCTTTTCGATGTTTTTTCTAGTTCTCTTGTAGAACGTTTTCTCTGTCTGGGCGCTTTTCGATTTTTGACATAGCGCGATAAACTGTAGAACGTAAGCCGTAGCACGTAGTAGTCGTTCCCATCTTGAAAATCTTAGCGGGTCTGGGACGGCCTCTGACAATTTCTGTGTGCTTCGCATTTCTGTGGCTATGTGCGTTCTTTCTTCGCCTGTTTGTTCGTCGACTGCCGGCTTCTCTGACGGCCAATTTGACGGATCTTCATACAAGAAGGTGGGGCCGCGGTACCACTCGTGGTTTGAGTCGAAGTGGCGTGGCACATCGCGGGTCGCGATGTCGGCGATATTCATCTTCGTAGGTACCCAGCGCCAGTCTTCCGTCTTGCTGTTTTCTTCTATGGCGGCCAGTCGATGAGCTACAAAGGGTTTCTAGACTCGTGCCCCTCTTCTGATCCACGTCAGTACTGTTTTGCTGTCTGACCAGTACGTCACCGATTCCGGCGTTGCCTTGTGTTCTTGTACCGCCGCTGTTGCTATGCGAGTTCCCATCACGGCGGCTTGCAGTTCGAGGCGTGGTATAGATTGCAGTTTCAACGGTGCCACCCTTGCCTTTGCCATGACGAGACTGATGTGAATCTTGCCGTCCGGTGTAACGGCCCGCCAGTATACAGCCGCTGAGTATGCCATCTCGCTCGCATCGGTGAATACGTGTACTTGAAGTTCCATAGCTTCGCTGTAGCCGGGGTAACATCTCGGTATGTTGACGTTCTTGAGCTGTTCTAGATGTTGAATCCAGTTCTTCCACTGAGTGGCCAGATCTTGGTCAAGCGACTGATCCCAGTCCACGCCTCGCCTCCAGGCTTCTTGCAATATTTGTTTGGCCCGAATCGTGACTGGTGAGGCGAGGCCAAGGGGGTCGTACAGCGACATGACGATTTTCAGGGCTTCTCTCTTGCTGGGCGTTTCTTTTTCTAGTATGTTGCGCGGAAGGCGCGCGAGCTCTAAGTTGAAGCTCAGCACGTCTGTAGTCGGCCTCCAAATTAAGCCGAGTATCTTCTCTATGTTTTCTTTGTTTCCGATGTTGACAACTTCAGACGGTTTCTGTGTGGGCTCTATCTGTTCTATTACTCCTGCTGAGTTTGATACCCACTTCTTGAGGTCGAACTGCGCCTGTTTGTGTATATCTCGAACTGTCTTGGCTATGCGCGCCGCCTCTTCATGTGTTCTGAAGCTGTCCAGATAGTCGTCCATGTAGTGGTTTTCGACTATCGCTTCTACTGCCTCCGGATACTTGTCGATGTATTTCTTTGCGTTCCAGTTTTTCGCGAAGATAGCTGTACACGGTGAACTCGCTGCGCCGAATATGATTGACGTCATGCGGAATTCTTCAGGAGCTCCCTCCCGCCGGTTTCCTCTCCAGAGATAGCGGAGCGCATCTCTGTCTTCCGGTCGCACCTTCACCTGCATGAACATTTCTGCTATGTCTCCAGAGATGGCGGTAAGGTGTCGCCGGAAGCGCATCATGACGCCTGGTAGAGACTGTAGCAGATCTGGTCCCGTGAGCAAGAAGTCGTTGAGTGATTTTCCTTGCGACTTCGCGGCTGCGTCATGAACGATGCGGAGTTTTTCCGGCTTCATGGCGTTGAAGACGTCGAAGTGAGGCAGGTACCACGTCTTGCCTGGTGTGGTGTTCTGTGGTGCTCTTTCTGCATATCCCTTATGCACGAGAGAGTCCATCTGTTCCGTGTATCTTTCCTTGAGCGCGGGATTGCGATCAAGCTTCTTTTCTATTGCTACGAGCCTCTTCAAAGCTGTCCCGTAGCTATCTGGCATCTGAGTGTCTTCATTTTTCCACAACATTGCTGTCTGTACATGTCCATCTTCTAATTGTTTCGTATGACGATTGAGTATATCTTCTGCCTTCTTCTCAGGGTCAGAGTCTTGACGGCGTGGATTGATGTACATCGATTCAAGTGCGAAGAATTGACGCAGCTGCTCTTCTATGTTCTCATCGCTGGTTGACAATTTGTTGACGCAGTGCACCTGCTGACCCAGTGTCCTGGTGTGTGCTCCGTGCAGGGCCCAACCTAGTGCTGTGAGTGACGCAATAGGCTGGTGTTTGGGTCCCCTGCGAATGTCGCTGGCCAGCAGTAGGTGCCAGTTGTCTTGACCGATGAGTATCTTGGGAGTGCCGGCGTCATAGATGAGATGTTCCCTGATGTCTTGCAGGTGCTTGCAGTGTGCGACATCTTCTTCGCTGATCGTCTGTGGTGTGAGATGAAGCTCAGGTATGGTGCGCGCTCTGAAGGGGATTTCGTTGTTCTTCTGCGTGATGAGTGTGACGGTGATTCTTCTCGAACAAGGGGTGTTGATTGTTGTGTTTACAATCACACCGATCTTCAGCGGTTCAAGCTTGCCCTCTGCTCCGAGTTGCTTTGCTATTTCTTCATCGATGAGTGAAACAGTCGATCCATCGTCGAGTAGCGCGTAGGTACTGACTTCTCCCGCCGGTCCGGCTACTTGTACCGGTACTATCTTCAAATACGTCAGGCTGGATGAAGTGTGCGAACTGGCCACTGTTTCTTGTGATTGTTTCTTGTTTTCTATAGCATCGGGCTTCTTGACCTCTTCTGTTTTCGTCTTCTTCTCGTAATGAAGAAGTGTGTGGTGCGAGGCTGTGCATCCCTCGGCGCCACATCTTGTAGTCTTGCAAGCGTGTCCTTGGTATCTGCTCCGTAGACAGCGGAAGCACATGCCATGTTTCTTCGCGAGTTCCCACTTCTTGTCGATTGAGGCTTCTTTGAACTTCGCACATTCAGATGCGTAGTGTCCCTCCTTGTTACAGACGCGGCATCTACTGGGTGGCCTGTCTGTAGTCACGTGGGTCCTCTGTGTGTTGCGTCTTGTTGTTGAATCTTCGGTGGTCTTGATGTTCTCAGGCGGAGCGAAGGCGCTGCAGAAGCGAGCTTGTTCAGTGATGAAGTCGCTGAAGAGACTGAGGTCCGGTAATGCTTGATACTTCTCGGTGAATGTTCTGTACCACTGTGTTCGCAGTGAACTCGGCAGCTTCTCGGTGAGTGAGCGCAGTAACTCGGCGTTCATCAGGTAGTGTTCTTTCTTCAAGGCACGCAGAGTGACGACACCGCTTCTGACTCGGCTTGCGAATGTGCAGATGTCCTTTGGAGTCTCGTTGCAGCGCGGCAGTCCTCGCAGTCTTTCTGTTTCCGCTTGTGCTATTGAGTCTGGACGGCCGAACTGCAGCTCCAGTTCCTTCATGATGTCGTCTGGTCTTGCGTGGCCGATGAGTTCAGAGCTCACTGTCTCGAGTGCTCTTCCTCGCAGGCTTCTTCTAAGTCTTGCTGTATTTTCAACGTCGTTGAAGTATTTCCGTGTTGTTTCATAGATGGCACGGAACGATAGCCATTCTGTATGTGCTCCACTGAAGTTCGGTAACATCATGATGACCTTCGACGCAGGGTTGTATGAAGCGGACACGGCTTCACCATTCTTCTTGGCGGCAAGCGACGCGATGGCAGACGTGAGCTCCGATATGAATGGACGGAGCTGCTCTTCCCCCTTGACATCTTCTTGAGTCTTGAGGGTCGCGGTGCTATTCTTCTTTTCGATTTGCTTGTTCACTTCGTTGACTTCAGAAGATGGGGGTACTTGCTGTTGAAGGGCTTGCATGTCGATGTCCACGGTGGGGGCCGGCGGCTTGATGCTTGTATGTCTATTGCCCCGCTCTGTGGCGTTGTCCTCCGTTGGCTGTGGCTCCGGTGCTTCTTCTAGCCAGGAACGCACGTATTCACTTTTCGAATTTCCATCTTCTAAATATCCATCGTCCGATTCTTCTTCGGCTCTCTGAAGTGCTATCTGCGCAAGTTCCAACTTAATCTTCAGTAAGTCTTCACGTGCTTTCAAAATGTTTCTTGTCGATTGAGTTTTGTTCGTTGTTGACTGCGGCGGCGGTCGGGAATGTTCGTTACGGGTGTCACCCCGGGTAGTCATCGGCACGGCGCGGGTTGCTGGCTTGTCAGCTGGTCTCACTGTTCGGTCCGAGTCTCCTTCTTCAATATGGATGTCCCTCCTGGATGTCGATGCAGCTGGTACTTCGGTTTCTTCTATCTGTATCGATGCAGGCAGGTCTCCCCCCTCCCGACGCAGTGGAGGGCGTGGCGGCTCGGTCCCTTCAGTCGTAGACGGCGAACGCGGTGGCAGGTCATGATGGATAGGCGGTGTTCTATGTTCTCTGTCGACGTCCACTATCCACGCTTCAGGCGCCTTGCCATGCGATCTTGTAACCGGCATGCTTGATTGAAGTCTTGACGTCACAGGTTATCTTCAGTCTTCAGGTGTTGACACGAAGAAAATATCCGGCTTGAACTGGACCAGCAGATGTACGGGACGGGCGTACTCGTAGCTCAAGTGTATGTCTATAGCGTTTGAGACGCCGATGTCCCGGTGCGCATTGGTTCACAGCTTCGTGTCAGCATACGTTGAAGATCACCTATTCATACGGGCAAGGAGTCTTGAAATAACAACAATAATAAGTCTTCATAACTCTTCAGGGAGCGATTTCAGGATCTGGTGACGTAGTGAAGTACCTTGCCGATGACTACGATTCGCTAAATTCACTGCGCCGCTCAGGTACCTCGAAACTTTACCGTAACGAGGCCCGCGAATCGCTCCCTGATTTAACTTTATTTATTAACAATTTTTTACTATTATTTACATGGTTTTCAGCTAATTACAGTGCTTATACTAAACCTGACTATCACATGTTATATATCACTGAAAACCTAATGAGGTAGGCTACACGCTACAACAAGTCATAACCCTTCAGGACCTAACCCTGAAAAGCTATTTCAGTATGAACAAGAAATTTCGGTTAAAGTTGCTACAAAAATTATTTTACAAGTTAAATATCTACTAAACTATGCAACTTATAACCATGAAACTACTTGTTATAGGTAGCCTAGGTAATGAAACAACGAAATGTAATATTTTTATTGTCACCAAATACATAATTATAGCACTATATAACAAAATATAAAGGTATAAAAAAACAATGTTTACAAACGACCTAGTGCTTATGTAAATAGGGGTTCCAGGGCTTTGCACATCAAAAGGGAATGTCTAGACCTAGGTCTAAACCTAGGTCTAGATCTAGGTCATCCATCTAGGTGCCCTGGAATGGTCCTATTTACATAGGCGACTTTACAAACGAGTTTTACTTACGGTTGTATAACAAACTGACTCTAAAACTTAAGTATTTCAATATTTACAAATTTAACACTGCACATAACACTTTGGTGACATCGTCACGAACAATTATGTCACAACACATCAGCAAAATAAAAACATCTTTTGAAATGAAATCATTTCTCATTCACTCGTTTTCCCGGATTGACAACTCAAATACCGCGGCGCCACCTGTTCGTTCGAAGTTGCGGAATCAAATAGAGAATTCGTATGGTCTTTGACAGAAACGCACACAGACTGCGAATTTGTTCCAGTTGGGTGAATGTTTGTGTTGGCATCTTTGCTATGGTAAACTATGGAGGGAGTTTATGTACCTTCATGTACTGTATCTTTATGTACTGTAGGTAGGACTTTATAATATAGGTAGTGATATATGTTTTGATAATAAGACTCTCGTCTTTAGTTGTAGGATAATATAGGATTCTGATGAGTAGTAGAGCTTTTCGTGAAAGAGTGTTTGGAGTAATTACAGGCACAGGGAAAATTTTAACTTTGTGTCTAGGATGGACAACACATCTGCAATGCCTCTGGTATATCAACCTTGAATACCACAGGTCCCAACTAACAAAGGGTAGCTCGTGATGCTAATTTCTAGGATAAAACGCTCTTTAGAATCAACTATATGACTAAGTTTATGTTACAAAGAAGCGTTGATCATCATTTATGAATGAAACTCAAACACAATGTAATCATAATGTTCATAAATATAACGCAGTGTTGATTTATAATAAAACCTTTTTACGATGAGTTGCGGCGAAAAAATATCCAAGTTAGGTCGTGTTTTTTTGCAATATAAGCTAACTTTATTCATGTATATGATAATTTTAGTGTTTTTTGTGATATAAAAATCCAAAATGAGATTGACATGAGCATAAAAATATGTACAGTCAACAGCAAAGGCCGTTGACTTCGTATTTCTAAGCTAAATATCCTATAAACCAATAAATTATTCTAAATGATTAGTCTGGATTATATGAATTTATTTATTAAATCTCTTAATTTAATTACAATAAGGTAATATTCATTCGATTGTTGCTAATAATATCAAATAAAAATGTAATAGCAAGTTTTTGTTCATGAAACTATAATAAATGTTACGTTACTAAATTAAATGGTCTTGGCAAGGCAGGTTCGCATCACATAACCTAGCATACTCAATGCTGTTTTTAGATAACGATGAAAATAATTGTTTGTATACTTCTACAAATATTGGCTTGGTACTTCGTAAAATGAAACATTAGACGTGTGCAAGCAATAAGAAAAGCTATTTTCGATTTTTCCCGTAATAAATAAAATATGGAAAAAAAGAAAGGTATAAATTGTAACAATATTTCTTACGCAAATCACAAAGAAAATTCAAGCGTATCTAAAACTATTCTTATATTTGAATCCACGTAACACCGAAAACGTATCTAGGGAATACAATCCGTGTCTCAAGTTACCAAAATCCACATTCTCGTAACCTACTTATAGAATGAAACAATAGATCCATTTGGATCCCTAAGGAGCGACTTTACCTTGTACATGACTATACTTGTTATATATTGGAAGGTATACCTGAATTAATCAGACCCTACAAGATTAGATTAACCGGGCACCGGAGGGAAGGGTGTTACCTTTCCTTACTTATTTAATTTTCAGGACACACTTTTACTTGTAGAACGATGCTGGAATGTGTGGGTATTTGTGTATTTTTAGATGCCTAATATTATTACCTAATATAGACTTCTGGGAGTAGAGTTGAGAGGTAGGTTCTAGCGTAGTACTACAATTTGGCCCAAAAGTGGAATTCATAAAGTCAAATTAATATAAGCAAGTTATAATTGGCGTGTTGGCTTAGTTTCAGTTACTAAATATTTTAATTTAAATGAAGAGTAAGATAATATTTAATTTAAGATTTAAATTGAAAAAATTCTGAAGTACCTAATAAAACATTCTGGATGGATAGAAATCTGCTAATTTTATACAGTTTCTTCTCGTCTCTAATTTATAGTTTGCCTCTAGTTTTTCCCGATTTCGTTTTCAAGAGAATCTTGGATAAAAAAATTGTGAAGCTGAAATAATTGTGGTTTTAAACTGCAATCTCGAAAGATCCGATAAAATATATCAGCATGTTAGATATCGCGTTTCCGAAACACAAAACACTTGGAAACAGAAAACGATCCTTGAAATAAATGGCCCTAAGATCGCTTAATTCTTCCGTCACGATCCATATTTCATTTACAATGACAACACACGAAAAAAGTCGTTCAAACCAAATGCTCACTCCTAGTTTAATAGATTTTACACTTGAGGGGGTAATGGAAACCAATTTTGAAAGACCCCTCACTAAGTTTGCATCTGTCTTCTTTATTAGGACTTATCTTTGAACCAGAGGGGGGAATAGTTTCAAGTTATAGTGGCTGTGTTTAATAACGATCACGAGGTCTTGTCAAGCAGTCTCTGAGTATAATGGACGAAGTTGGACAAAACTTAGACCATCAATAACTGATGGTATAACTTGGTGGGAAATTTTTACTTATAATAGAGGGCAAAGACGTGACGGCTTCCTATTTCTTTTCCATAATCTGTAGTAATAATAGATGAGCACCTCGGGGGTTAAGGGAAATACGTTACGACAGAAAAAGGAAATAAATTTAATAAGTGGAACATTTTGTTTTATCATAACTGAGAAAATAAAATGTACTGTATTGTCCACGTGGATGAAATAATGAAATAGATGTATTTTATTAGATGTTACTTGATAGCAGTAAGTTTTTCCGCGTTAGGGAAGCAGAAATAGATTAAACATAATTTCCCGTAAATCTTGTATATTACACGATTCATGATTTTGTACATGACTCATAAGCCTTTTAAATCGATATAGATCTCGTATTTTCAGTTAATATTGAAACAAAAATCGAATTCATGGCTTACTATTGAAAAAAAAACCGGCCAAGTGCGAGTCGTACTCGCGCACCGAGGGTTCCGTATCATTTTTGGACGTATAAAGTGAAAAAATCCGGACCGCATAACTAAGTTTGTTTGTCAAGGATTTTTATTATTTTGAAAAAACTGTACTAGTTAGGAACATCGTTGTATTTTTGGTGCCATATTTGAGTCAATTTCTATCAACTCTAATTATTTCAGATTTTTCGCCTCGCAAACTTCGGAGATAAGGGGGGGAATGGTATTTATTTGGACATTTTTCATCATATGTAGAAAACTTTGAAATGTGCAGATCAAGCCCTTTCATATGATATGTCACTTGACCTAGTAACCCCACTTTGAAATTTTGGACCCCCACTCCGGCCCCTTTTGCAATGAAAATAAAAATATTTTTGGTCTTTTTTCATTTGCAATAAAGTTGAACAAGCATTCTTTATAACTGTTCCAAATTTCAAGTCGATAGCTTAAGTAGTTGCTGAAATAAGCAGGTGTGACAGACAGACAGACAGACAGACGGACCATAAGGGTTCCTTTTTTACCATTTTGGCACGGAACCCTAAAAACACTTAAAAGAAGAAGTAACAGTTAAAATTTGCTTTTGTCATTTCCAAGAAGCACCTCAGTCGTTTTCAAAAGTAAAACAATCCCTTTTGGATAAAGGAGCTAAGTAAAATAATAGAATTTATTGATATAACCTCTTACCTCCTCCTTATAACCTCTTACAAATCATCTTGGGCACCAAGTCTCAAATCAAGTGTGTAATTTTTCACGTTTATCGTCAGAGTAAAGCCCAAACTGTCAATATTAATATCGGGATAGTGCATTATGCGAAGGGTTGTGTCAGCACCCATACTGTGACCCATATACCCATTTACAACTTAAGTGGGTACACAAACTAAGTTGTTCTCTACACTGAGGGCAATTGTTTGTAATGTTCAGTCTAAATCAATTTGAGTGTTCAGTTTTCTTTAGTAACTCAATTTAAGTTTCTAAGACAACATCGATTTTATCAGCTTTTAATTTTCCTTAGTATAGTGTTGATTTTTAGTAGTACGGTATGTGGCTTAATGTCCAATGTACTTTCGTACTAAATTAGCGTTTAAATACTCTCCAGGTTGGTTTTTAGTAACAACGTATAAACACTTCTATATTATCTACTAGCTGCCGCCCGCGTCTTCGCCCGCGTTTTTTTGGGATAAAAGATAGCCTATGTATTATTCTGATGTATAAGCTATATTACTATTAGTTTCATTAAAATCCATTAAGTAGTTTTTGCGTGAAATAGTAACAAACCTTCATCCATGCATCCATACATCCATCCTCATAAACTTTCGCACTTATAATAATAGGTAGGATAATAGGAATTTATTTACTTTGGCACAATCGGATTCGGAAATAGATTGATGATCACATTAATTCTTGTTGGTGCAAAGTAATATGCTGCTACTGCTTTTTCTCTTGTATTTTTTGTCTATTTTATCTTTTCTGTGCCGAGAACTGGGTCAGTGTTTTAAATTATCTAGTCTAAATCAATTTGATTTCTAATTTATTGTTAACTCAAAGTCAATTCAGCTTCCAAAGAACAACAACGTAAAAGGCTTGAAGTTAAAAAGGTAAACAATAATAACTCCCCACAGACAATTTTGATGGGATTGAAATTTCGATGTGGGGTGAGGAAAAAGTACCTAAATAACCTCTGCTTATCCCAATACAGACTTGATTATGCATGTATTTATTAACGTTGCCAATATACAAAGAATTACTAACAGACTACTACTAGTTGTTAGTCATTCTTTGTATAACAGAAAAGATAGAAAGTCTAACAAATCTCTCGAAAAACAATTGGGAAAATAAAATTACGAGTAACAGGTCATAAGAAGCCGCAAATCCAGTGCCTTTAGGTGTGAGTCAGACTCAGGATATTGTCCAGAAACAACTCCGTACCAACAACCCATCGACCTCAATATATCAGTGCATTTCCTTCCGAACTGAAGGCTAACCCTCATTACTTTATCTTCAAGAGGAAATACAAAAGTCTTCTTGAATAATAAAAAGGAAATAAAACTTTTCCCCTTCACTACGTATCTGCGAACTTGCGAATGAATATGTAATGTTTTGTTCATGATTAGTATTTGGAAATGTTTTATTGGTAATTGATGAGGTCTATTTAAAGGTTTTATGGTGTTAAGAAATGTTATACCTAGTAAAAGTATAAGAATAAAATGGCTGAAAGAGTAAACTTTGTTTTGTTTTCCCCTATGTTAGTTTTTCTTAGCTATCAATAAGAAATAATATTAGTTTTAAAAGCAAGATTTGCTATACCTATTTAGAAGTTAGTGATTATTTTTTTAATGGTGTAAGTGCTGTCAATATAATAATTGCCAAATATATTGGCAACAACACTGTTCCTTGCGGCATTCTTTAAAACCATTCGAGGCTTTTAAATAACACATTTATTTAAATTATTTAAAGCAATTAAAATAAAACGTTCGATTTTTTTAAATTATAGATCAAAACTTACTTGAGGACTATCAAAGAAAGACTTTATAAGAAGCAGGTTATAGACTTATTGACCTCTAAAGATCGATCACATAACAGCACTGAAGTTACTAAGATCAATTTTCTTCCAAAATTGAACGAGAAATAACTGAGAAAATTCCAACTGAATTAATGAACGTGTACGCACTCGATAAAGACCAAATGATTTTATAAGATCAAAACTTTGATAACAAGAGGAGATCACTCGAATGGCTGTTGGGAAAAGTTTTTTCATTAGCTACTTCACTTGGCGAAGTCAGGATATTGTATGATTCATAGTAATTGGTTTTTGTTGTAATCTATACGAATGAGATCGTAAAAGTCAATGATGATGCGCAGGGTTTAGGGTCTGCTGTCCTAATTCATATAATCAGGCTGTAATATGGGTATGCACATTGTAATATTTTCATCTTAAACTTGGATAGGGGAATTTCTACAGCTTATCAATAATTTTATTTTCGATCTAAGTCTTGTTTATGACATCCAATAGATGCTTTCATATTCTTGGAAAAGAAAAATTAGGATATTTTAACGCACAATACATTCTATTTCTACCATTACATTTTTTTTACATTTATACATTCTGTTTTCCTCATCAGGTAGGCGGCACTTCCGTATATTGTTGCTATTTTTAACCGAGCACTTACTGTTACATTCATCTTGGAGTGGTGCCATAAAACCCTACTATACATTTCCCTAGTATGTAAATACCTTGTCGTGAACGTTGTGACCTTTAAGCGAAATAGCTGAAAATAAATCTTATTATACAAAAGATTTTCAAAATATAAATTTCACTCATCTCCCAAACTAAAATTACAACATTCTTATGAGAAATACTGATAATAAATTCTCTATAACCGGGGAAACTGTTCAGTTTTATCATGAGGGGGTGAACGCTCAAATATGTCGGAGTATCGACATTATAAGGGCAAAAGGGTTGTGCCAACCTTACCCACATTTGTTAACAAGAACTTACTAGGACGGGGGCCTATCTCAACATACTTTTTAGGAACATCTGTTTTAAGTAGCCCAAGCGCTTTCAGCCAACATTTTTCCAACTTTGTATTACAAATTCTTGAAATTTCGCTATTATTACAGGAATTTTGCTGCTAAATTTTATTGGTAATTGTATCGAGTTTGTTGTTAGTTTCAAGTTGTTTCAGTTTGATTTACAGTGTTTTTCTTTCTTAGGCTTTCTTTTGTTATTAGTGTTATAGGTTTTTTCAATTCTACTATAATGATTTTATGCCATTCTTGATTATTAATGTCTAATTTTTTTTATAAAATCTTCTATGTTCTACCGTCACACGAACTACCTACGTAGAACTGAATAATTTAATTATATACTTCACATATTTATTGTTAAATTTTATTAGAGAATTCTGAGTCTCTTGACGATGATAAAGATTGTAACCAATTATTTAATGCAAATAACGGCCGTACCTTCAACAATTTACATAATTTGCGGAAAATAGTTAGTTGGTATCATTTCTCGGAACACAATACCCGTAGTAACAAAAGCAATAAATTAATTAAATTGTATTTCTAAAAACAATTACAAGTCAATTGAAAATGTAATGTAAACACGAAATTGTAAACTCAGGATCGCGATTTCGGACAACAATAGGGGCAAAGGTGAGGGCCAAAATTATGAGGTTTGTTGTTATTCCAAATTGTTTCCGATTTTGTGCTGAAAATTGCCCCTAACTTTAGAAAATCTGAGTAGAACGGAGATTAATGTTCTGAGTTTTGCTAACTAGCGGTTGGGAGGCGGATTTTTTGTTCAATTGTGAAGGTTAGGGCACTGATGTTAAATGAAAGGCTAGGTTGCGTAAAAAATGGTTGGGAGAGCGTCATGTTTATAAAGTAGGTGGTGAATTTAGTTTTTCTGATAACCCAGAACCTACATTGGAAAATTAGAACGTCATCATTACTCTTTTGGTTGATGACACAGATAAACAGGTTCTTTTTACCCGACTGCGCGACGCAAAGGAGGGTAAAAAATGTGTAATAGATGATTATGGCCACAAAGGAGGTGAGTGCTGAAATGACGACTAATAGAAATGTATAAAAAAAAACATGCGCACAATCCAAATAGATTGGGAAGAGGGCAGGAGGATGATTAATATGCTACTAAAATATTAGGAATCCAGAGAGAGGAACTTCCTAACAATGCGAGCTGGTTTCAAGAGTACCACCTCAGATCATAGAAACAATACAAACATCCTTGTTTCTATGATCTGAGAGTACCACTCACTGCATTAAGTTCTTGATCCAAATGCCTAACGAGAGCCTCCTCAGGTGTTGGTCGAGTCTCTTGGCTATTAGACCATTGGTCTAAACGACTATCGACACAATGATTGCTGAGTCCACTTCCCACATGCTGACAACCTCGTATGCCAAGTCAAGTTACTTGATTTCCTTATCTTTTTCATTTATTCTAATTAATAATTATTATTAGTAAACATTATTTTTAAGCTGATAAAGAACAAATCGATACTCTAATTGAAGAGTAAATGGACCTACTTATCTAATATTTCTTTTACATCAAACGTCAAGTAAAAAGGTAGCTATGAGTAATGAATAAGAATTCTAAAATACACGATCATTTAATATGGAAATAGTAATATCACTTACCAGCCTATTATAAGGTCATGGCCCTATAATAACGAAATGTTTATGAAGAAATGAAATAATTTATTCTGAAACTAAGTTAAATTTCTTTTTTTAAATAACATCGCGGCAGTTTTTATCGAAGAGTTAAGCATAACTAATAGGTGCTGAGCCTATTGCTAACCACAAATCCAGACTTTGGGCTGCTACTGAAAACTTCTTAGTCGTCCCGCTTGTCCCTATACCCCTATTCTATTAATGGAAACCCCCATTCATGGAAATCATCATCCATGTCCTCCGCCTCGGGGCGGGCGGAGGGATCTGTCAGACGCCTACAGATTATAATCCACACGTTGTTTCACCAACTACCTGTGACCGGGGGATAGGAGTCACTCACGCATTCATCCGCACCTCCCGGCAGTTATGGCTCGCCAGATATTGGTACGCAGGACCCGTCACCCTCTGCGGCCGCAGAGGTACCACAACATACAACTCTACTTAACCCTACGGGAAATATAGCCATGATGTTAAGTTATGTGTTATCGAATCCAAAACATGCTGTACTATTGCAAAAGTTTAGGCGTTTGAAAAATATAAAACGAGATACAATTAACGTAGATAAAACATAAAGTAAGACTTGACGTGGGTACAACCTCAAAGCGTGATAGGATATTACATTAATATTTTTGAACCTAACAGGTAGCAAGTTTAATTAATCCTTTGTGTTCCAGACTTTTATAGGGTTATTTGTAAAAATTAATTCGTTCAACAAAATTTTGTACGTATAAATTATAATTAGAGCCTTGACCTGGGGAGGCTCTCGTTAGCTATTCGGATCAAGGGCTTGATACAGAAAGCAGCGCTCTTGGGCACGGAGCATATTGTTAGGTGGTTCCTTTTTGTAAAGATACCACTGGTAGCTTCGTGATGACCAAGCTTTAATTCGTGGTCAGGGCTCCATAGAGAGTCATCTTAATGTGGTTATTGAAACCGACTTTTTCATATCTTCTATATTAATAAAATGCTTTGTCCTGACTGACTGACTGACTGATGGATCAACGCACAGCCTAAACCACTGGTCGTAGAAACGTGAAATTTGGAGGATGTATTCCTTAAATAATGTAAGCGATAAGCAATAAGCGATAAGCAAGGATTTTTGGAAATTCCACCCCTAAGGTTGGTAAATAGGGGATGAAAGTTTGTATGCAAGTCCGTAATTTTTAAAGTAAAATCAATAAACATTGGTATTTAGGCTTCTCTTTTTAAATAAACAAATACGAATTTCAGGGTTTTTGAAAATTCAACCCCTAAAGGGTAGAAATGGGGGGTGAGCGTTTGAAGAAGTGAAGTGACTGTTTGTACTGTCATGTTGTTGTACTGTTATGGACCGGAGAGTGATAAACAGTGGAGTTAAAGTTTACTCCTGCAGTACGTTCCAATCAGGATAATTTCCGACGTCCACGTGGGCGAAGTCGCGGGCGAAAGCTAGTAAGGAATATTATTATTGCCTGCAGTCACTGTAATAAAGAATGACCATGGACGAGTCAGAGCTTCACTGCAACTAATGTTGATTTTAATCGTTACCGGCCTTATGTGTTGCCTCATTCAAATATTTTTCATCAAATGATTCAGTTATTTAAATCTCACTGTTCTCAAATATAATTATAGTCCTTTCAATATTTATCTTTTCATCAATCTTATCTTGAAAAGGTTCACCTAAATTACGAAATATTTAAAAGGTATAGTAATCAGGATTATTTAAGTCATTGCTTTGAGCCGAACGGTCCATAAGATGATAATCGTGGACATCGTCGAGGGCGATTACCTTAATGGTATTACAATGATTAGGTGAATCGTTCGAGCCCGATTAAACGTGAATAATTTCCTGGATTTCATTATTATCACACCTTTGGAGATGTCCATTTTTGAAGGTGACGGGCTCAGTAATTTAATATTTTTGTGTGTATATATGTTTGCAGTTATATCTCTTTCAAGCTTAAATAATATTTCTATTATTTGCGGACGCCAGGGTCCTCCTGCTTCCCAATATATTAATGGTGCTTTCTAAAATTGTTTTTGCTTTTCATAGGGTAGGTATACATATTATATAATATTGCAATGGTGTAGCTGAGAATATTATGTCTTCAAAAATTTTATAGAAATAACCAGCCAGTAGCAAGATGATTTTTTTTTATATAAATAATCACAATTTCCTAAATTTTGTCGAATGACCTTCACATTTTTCTAAGAAACGGCTGAATTTTTTCTCCTTATCAAAGTTGGTCCCAAAGTGGAAATTATCCATTTTGATGAGTAGGTACCTATAATGGCTCCTTTTTAGCTCCAAAACCAACGAAATTCACCGTGTATGTGTGAATGCGATTATAATTTTAGGTATTTTACTTCTAATAAAGTTTTATCATTACGTAAAACTTACACAATAGACTTGTCTTATAACTTATTCAAGAATACAAAATAACTTGCCTTTTGATTACACGATACATTTTAATTTCAACTCAATCAATTTTATTTTGGGACATGTCAAAACGTCTGGCTTTTTAGGCCTTATGTCTTTTTATTAAGGCTCTAAATCGTGTAGCAGATTTTTTGAGATATAAAAGCGGTATCGAATGTCATGTAATGTCGATGTTGCGTGATAGAGTGAAGGTAAAGTCAACCGTACTCAGTTTACTTTTACGTTCTACTTCTTTGTACCAATGTTTGGTTTAGATACTTTTTAGGGTTCCGTAATTGAAGGGTGCCAATGGGACCCCATTACTAAGCCAATACCGTCCTATTGTCCGTCTGTTAGTTACAGGTATGTATCTTATGAACCGTAACAGCTATAGCTAATAAAAAAAAATCAGCCATCAAAAAATCAGAAGTCAATGAAGGGGAAAACATTGAAATTGTCGCTTTTGGTGATTTCCTATACCAGAAGCGTCGCAGGGGCGTTGCTAACCTAGAGAGTCACGGTTGACTCATGTGCACGGGCAACTCCAGAGGAATTGCGGCCGTACATGACGGCCGCATAGGGTGACGGGGCCCGCCTTTCATTTGGCGGGCCAATACCTGCCGGGGGTGCGGACGAATGCGCAAGCGGCTCCCGTGCCCCCGGCGTAAGGTAGTTGGAGGAACACCGGGGTGGTTTTAGTCAGTAAGAGTCTGACAGACCCCCTCGCCCTCCCCAGGGCGGGGGAAATCCATGAGGATTTCCACCTCGAAAAAAAAAAAAAAAAAAAAAACTTTTTTAACAAAAAATAACCGACTTCAAAAATCCACTACAAAGAAAATAATAATTTTGGTTTCGGAAGTCGGTGGCTTTGGTTTTTGTTTGATTTTTTTGCCACCGACTTCCGAAACCAAAATTATTATTTTCTTTGTAGTGGATTTTTGAAGTCGGTTATTTTTTGTTAAAAAAGTTTTTTATTTTTCCCTTTTTAGTTCTTTATCCCGTGTTAGAACTTTCACGAATTCGTTCTACAGTAAATCTTCTACGGAGTGTGTACATTTATGCATATAACTTTGTACATAGGAATGATTACATAATGTATTATATACTAAAACCTTCCTGAAAGTATGTAGATTACGTTAGTGAAAACCCCATCCAAATCGAATCAGTAGTTTTTGAGAAAATCGCGCACATACAAACATACATACATACATACATACATACTTACATACATACATACATACTTACATACATACATACATACATACATACATACATACATACATACATACATACATACATACATACGGGACGAATACAGAACCTCCTTTTTTGAAGTCGGTTAATAAAAATGTGCACGGGCAAAAAAGGCGTGAATACAGAATTACATCGGTATCCATACATTTCAAACCAGAACCCAGCAATGCTGTTTGGCGGAAAGAGGTACCTAAATAGTGTAGTACTTCCCCGGATGAACTCTTTCAAAAAGCCCTACTACGCCTTAACGAATACTGTTCTACTGTATTATCTAAAATCCCTTGACAATCTGATATTCCTTGTTCTACTGTATTATCTGAAATCCCTTGTAAACTCATTACTACTTAATTGCGCTTTAACTAGTATTGGCGATTGCTATATCTACACTTCTTTTTATTTTCCTTGGCCTAGCAGTGCCTTTGGCGCGCCCGGTGCGAGCTCCTATAACTGCGCTCTTCAATGGTGCTTTAATCTGAAACTTGGTTCTAGACGTTCTTGTGTGGTTATTTCTGCGCCCCTCCAGGGTCTGCCCTGTACCTGGGCACCGCTGGCACCGCCCTAGTTACGGCACTAGTCCTAAGGTATTAATTTTATTACAATATAGCCTTTTTAATAAGGCTAAAGTGTCGTTCAGACGTGGACGTGGACGTCAGTAGTAATAACAGTCTTCTTACTACTGAGCGCCACCGTAGACCGCACCGTCTGTCTGGACGACGCTAGATAAGTAATGTATTTATAACCTCAAAATATTGTTGTGTTTTTACTAAGAATGTGTCCAATAGCACTTATTGTCTGTATTAAGGCGAATAAACTTTGTACATGTGTTCCTATCAGGTAGTACATACTTGTACTACATAACATTTATTCACTATAGTTTTGTTCTTCTACTAAATTCGCGTGGTCGAGGAGCTCTATTGTATTGACGTTCACATACTTATGCATGCACAAATATATAATTATTTAAGAGATACAATTATGTATGTGCAATCTAAGATGACTATGGTCCTAGTTGGCGCATGTAGGTATTTATAGATAAGATTAAAAACTATTACTGCGACAGTATAGCACAAACTTCAGTTGAATCAACTTAGATTCCGCGTATTGTACGGTAATAAAAAAATCCAAGCAATCGAACTTCGAAAGTTTTCTTCAGAAGGAATTATAATGATCCATAAATTAGCAAGTTTATAAAACTAAAATAAATGATGCAGAATATAAAAATGTTTACGACTCCACCGGCGCCAAAAGATTGAATTCAAAAGAATTTTTAATAATATAGCCGCTTGGTTTTAATATTTTATAACTATAAAAATCTACTTGAACAAATACTTAAGTAAAATTCTTTCAAGCAATTTTGTTCGTAGCTTTTCAGATATTGGCTTGTGGATGCGCATTGTAAAAGCTAGGAGCTTCACTGCTTGAAATTCGAGATAAAACTAATAGTGCGGGTGACCGTGGTAAGTTTTAACCCGTCACTGAACACCTTCATAAAAAAGAGCGATATATTTTCAAGCTATTTAAATTATACTACTTGCCTACTTACATTTTTCGCGCAACTTTGTCTGCGTGACGTACAGGAACTGTGCGTTTTTTACGGTATAAAAGTAGTCTATAAGTACTCAAGAAAAATTTAGCTTTCTATTAGTGAAACAATTTTCGAAATCCAATCAGTAGTTCCGGAGATAACCTCATACTAACAAACTTTGCCTCTTAATAATATTAATTAAATTTCATTGAGATGCTTTGAAATTTTCCAATAATTAACTTAATTAAAATAATTATGCACGATGGTGGATTATTTGCTCCCTGCTGTGTTTACTTGCGAATCCAATATTTATTTTTAAGGTGAGGGGAGACAGCTTGCTGTGGGCTCCCGGACTATAAGGTGGGAAGCGTATGAAAACCGGAGTAACCAAGGTAACGTTTGCAAGTACACAGCTATCGGGAAGTAGGTGAACGCTTCTGAACTGCCCGATAGATTTGTCAGCATTTTGTAAGGAGACATTCTGTTGGAAAAATGTGGATTTTCTCCGTATTGTTTTGGACGTACAAGAATAAAAGATGGCGGTTTTCGTTGGGCTTACAGTTGTTTTGTATTGAAAGTTTATTTTGTGTTTCAACGAATTTGATTCTGTAACATTTTTATTTCTTTTTATATATTTTCTTTTTAGGGTTCCGTACCAAAATGGTAAAAAAGGAACCCTTATGGTGCGACTTCATCTGTCTGTCTGTCACACCTGTTTATTTCAGCAACTACTAATGCTATCGACTTGAAATTTGGAATAGTTATAAAGAATGCTTGCCCAACTTTATGGCAAATGAAAAAAGTCATTTTTTTTTTATTTTCTATGCATAGGGGCCGGAGTGGGGGCCCGAAATTTTAAAATGGGGTTACTAGGTCAAGTGGCATATCATATAAAAGAGCTTGATTTGCACATTTCAAAATATATTTTCATTTTATTTTATGTCGCACAGTTTTCGAAGTATGATGAAAAATGACTGAAAAAATACCATTCCCCCCCCTTATCTCCGAAGTTTGCGGAGCGAAAAATCTGAAATAATTAGAGCTGATAGGAATTGACCCAAATATGGCACCAAAAATAAAACGATGTTCCTAACTAGTACAGTATTTTCAAAATCATCAAAATTCCTTTACAAACAAACTTACTTATGCGGTCCGGTTTTTTTCACTTTATACGTCCAAAAATGATACGGAACCCTCGGTGCGCGAGTACGACTCGCACTTGGCCGGTTTTTTAACAAGAACATGAAAAGAAACGACCATTGGTAAATTATCCTTGATCACTGTATTGATGATTTCAAACATTTTTTTTATTTATAAGTCCAGGGTTCATACTATGATGTGTTATTGCCATTATTTTTACGGTGTGAGAAAGAGATGGATCTATGTAGGACGAATAGCACTTTTTTACAAAAAAAAAATTACAATTAATCTCAATTTCTAATATCAAATCAAGTCTCAAATTCGTAATATCAAATCTCATATTCGTAATATCAAATCTCAAATTTGTAATATCAAATCCCATATCCGAAATATCAAAGAATTTGACGCGACTTCTCTAACCTACCATTATATAATTTTCATGTGTTTGATCAAATCCTCCCGTAATCAGTTGTTTAAACATTAATTAATTAAACTCTAAACCTACAGGAAATCTACTGGTAATTGCTTGTTTGCGCAATGATTACGTTAAGTAGTCATGATTCGATTGAAATTATATTAATTGCCAGGTTTCCCGTGACTCCTTCAACGTGGAAGTCGACAATACAATGTCGTTATTTTCTACATAGGTATAGGTACCGGCACCAGTCATGAGCACAAGCATCACTTGCGCATTAGCTGATTTTTTTATCTTTTTGGCGGAATGAAGAAGACGGGGGGCACAGAGGCTGCACACCATTGGTTTGTCAGTCGATGCTCGTCGTCTATTGGACTATTCTCAATATGTCAACTGTCTATTGTCAATTGGGCCGAAATTGTACATGCTCGATTTGTGCTCATAACTGACACCAGTACATATTATACAAACTTTACCAACCCATTTTCGCCTCTTTAGGGATGGAAATTCAAAAAATCCCTCCTTACTGCACCTCTAGGGTACACTCAAGGAAGGTTTCCTCCAAACTTCAAATCCCTAGGTCCTGGTCCACCGGTTTATGCTATGCGTTGTCTTTCACTCAGTAAGTCAGTCACAATACTGTTTTATAGGAATAGATAGAAGATTACATTTTTCTACCGTGAACGTAGGGCAGACTTTGTAAACTGGATTATCAACCTTAAGGCAATGAACCATCTAGCATCACTATTTTCATTTCAAACAACAGTGACACCCAAATATGAGGGTACAAAATATGTGCGTCTTGTCGTATGAATCAGACAAGCTATAGAAGTTAACACAACAGATCGTCGATTGTCGAACCAACTGCATCACGAAAATAAATACCATCTCAGTCTGCCGGATCTCGTGGATAAAAGACGCTTAAGGGAGTATTTTTGGGGGATTGACGTAGTAGTAGTCCTTAATATAATAATAACGACTTATACTAAGCTCAAATCACAACTGAAACTAATGAGAAAAAAAAATCGTCGCTTTCTGTAGTAGTATTGAATAGTGACGTAACACCCTCAACGCTATAATCGATTCCCAAACCATTTATACTGGAAAAATGCCTCAGGCTAGGGCTTCTATTTTTGCACAGTAAATGTAAAGAAAACGTGTGCCCTAAAAGTGACACAGCGCTTTTACCAAGTAGAAGGAGGGAGATATACTTTTGGATAAATAATGCTCCAGACACTGTATGACAAAATATACACATGGCAAGGAGGGTATTAAGGAAGGCCAGCATAAACTTCTTACATGCATCTTCACACTACAAACACTTGGCAGTACCAAATACTTTGCCAACCGTAATGATGGCCAGTAGCGTCAGTAAATGCATTTTTAATAACTGCATTTAGGTCTCATTGAGATAACAAATAATTTGTAACGGTTTGTTTTGCAAGCCTTTCTGACGAAACTTTTTTTGGCAGTTCCTTAATAAACTTGTCTTATTCATGCTCAAACTGTCCGATGTACCCACATGAACTCTTGACCTAATTGCTAACAACCGTCGCGACAACGTTTCCTCCTCTGACCACTTAGAACTACAACACAAACTCAATTAGGCAGCCCCCATTATGGTTGGGCTTTAAATTGAGGCCAATTTGTCGAAGACAGGGTAGATTAGGGTTTAAAACGAGGCACTGAAATGCCTCGAGTGTATTGATCCGTTGATTGTGCGAATAAAATGATTGTATTCTCTTGAATTATTAATTTAGTGGGCGTTCCAATAACCGATCTATCGGCGCTTTACCCTACTAGAGATCGATTTTTGACATTACTTCTATGGAGCTTATGTCCAATATCTATCTCTAGTAGGGGAAAGAGCCAATAGATCGACTATTGGGAACGGCTACTAGCTACTATTCGACCGTAACTTAGTGTATTTGGAACGCGCAATATCAGAGACATCAGGTGGGATGTAAATATCCGCCCAAAATCACATTTTGGCAGGGGCTTACAAGGTTCTGTTTCTCTTTCAAACTCACTGACTCTAGTTTTCATATTTCTGTCCACTAAAGAATAAAAGTGAATTTTATTTTTGCTGTTCTGAAAACCTTAAGTTTTGTAAGTAAATCCGACCGTAGATGCATCTAATATCGAAATATTATAAATTTGAGCTTTCTGCACTCTTTCTCCATGCCAACTCCAACTCCAACTCCAACTATGCCAAATCTCACCTTCATCCGTGCGCGCAATATGCTTGTAGACGGCCGGTTTTTTTCACCGGACAACGGACCGATTTTTTACCATTGTATGTTTTATAATGAATCCGGTGTAAATTGTTCGCCGGACCAATGTCCGATGCGTGTACACACATTCATTATAAACCATACAGCACCGCGAATCCGGTAAAAAATCGGTCCGTTGTCCGGTGAAAAAAACCGGACGTCTACAAGCGCTCTAAGACATACAAAGTTTTCTCTTTACGTGTTAATAATTATAATAATACATGCACATTAAAGAATACTAACCTAGATCATAGAAAACAAGGGAGATGTGGCAAGGCGCTATCGAGCTTGATGCCTGATCTTGAGCAAATTGCTCATATTAAAAACGTACGCGCTGGCGACGAACCGAACACGATCGATAGTATAAATACAGTGATTTAGTTTAGTGCTAGTGTTGAGTGACGATTAACAGTGTTAGATTGAGGGTGTGCGGAATGTTTAATGCGTGGGAGATCTTTTTATTTACAAGGAGCGCTTAATTATGCGCGTAATTATGTCGAAAAATGTACTAAAAGTGGCATCAGTTGTTCCGGTACTAATTTGCTATGATGGCATATCTCCTTGTTTCTATGATCTGAGATACTAACGCATGCGCCGCACAGCATACGACTAAATAATTAGGTACTTCATTAATCTTAATTGTATAGGCACCTCCTTCAGTTATTTTTATGGTTTAATTATACCTGTCCTGCTTCGTTAGTCTAGTAGGCGTTTGCGATCACTAGACCAGTCCTAGGTTCGATTCCTGGGTCGGACTGCAGAGCGTAGGGTCTTGGATTCCGGAAATTTTCGATAGCCTCCAAATTAAAATTTTAAGTAGTTAAATTTTCAGAAAAACTCCGGGCAACTACCCAGATAATGGACATAGGCTCGCCCCCAATTACTAGGATATAAACCATAACTAGTGTAATGTGGTCGTAGTATTCACCTCTACTTATGTCTTAAACAATACATTTATGTAATAGGTATGTTATGTCAAGTATTATATTACCAAAGACTGAACAAATCCAATTCGTTAGATAAGAAACTATTTCACACTTCTACTTGAAGCTTCATAAATCCGCATTGAGCGTATGTTTTATTTATTAAAAAACTTATAATGAGGCATAAGTTGTACCACAAAGCGAGCCAACTGCGCTTAACACTGTTCCGTTCACTGAAGCCACACAGTTTAAAGTCTTCTTTGAAACTTAAATTTGTCTTTGTCAAGATCAAAGTCTTTGTTATTCTTTGGAATAAAAATTTCGTGACAAAATTAATTAATATACCATGCTAGAGTCAGGTTTTTAACTAATTAGTACTAAGATTTATTGGTGAATAAGTATGACGTTAAATTGTATTGCTGATAGGGTCAATTTTTCAATCGTCAGATTAAAATTCCTAGGAATAATGTCGATTTCACTCTAACACCTTTAGTTTTATGAAATCGATATAGTTTATCTGTACTAATATTAAAAAGCTGAAGATTTTGTTTGTTTGAACGCGCTAATCTTTGGAACTACCAGTCGGATTCGAAAATTTATTTTTGTATGTGATAGAAAGATTCATGAGAAATAGTTTAGGCTATTTAACATCACGCTACAACCCTTAGGAGCTGAGCAACGGCGGTGACCGTGGGGCACAGCTAGTTCCTAAGAATTTTGGACCTTCCTTCCAAAAAACTGTTTTAATGAACAAAAAAACAATACCTACGTATTTTGTTTTGAGAAAGTGACCGATTTAAATAAAATCGTACAGTGCAATTAGAGCTCCATTTAACTCCCTTTTACTGTGTATTTGATTTCCGGAACTCGCTTCGCTTTCGCCTCAAAACCGCTCTTATTCCACTCTGAGTTGGACACGTGATTGACGCGTAGGTACCCTGTGGTATTGACGTCGTGACGTCGTCAAGTTATTGACTATTGGATGTGGTTTTACCTGAAACATGTGGTCTATGCGATAAAGGTTGTTTCGAACGATTCGGGAAACCCAAGAAATTATTTTTTCATAGGTAAAAGTAACTGACAACGAAGAGTGATTTTGGCAACGTATTCGTCCGGATAAACAATGTTGTTTTGTGGGAAGAATCTGCGCTCGAATGTCTCGAAGTCTGCTCAAATATTATGGTGAATGTATAATAATATAATTTGGTAGAACTGCTGTGCCTCGCGGTTTCACCCCCGTTGTTGGGCTCCTAAGGGTCGTAGCGTGATGTTAACTAGCTTAGGGCGGGTTGCTTCAAACTATCTGTATTCGTAAGTCAGTACGTTATCGTTAAGTCAGTATGAAATTGTCGTACAAGCCGCCATATTTGACGGTTACAGATACGTAACTGTAAGTTGAAACAACATGGCCTTAAACTATAACTCATGAATCTGGCTATCAAATATTTTAATTAAATATTTTTACTGGTATTTCCAGAGATTAATTAGCACGTTCAAATAAACAAACTCTTCAGTTTTTAGGGTTCCGTACGAAAATGGTAAAAAAGGAACCCTTATGGTGCGACTTCGTCTGTCTGTCTGTCTGTCACACCTGCTTATTTCAGCAACTACTAATGCTATCGACTTGAAATTTGGAACAGTTATAAAAAATGCTTGCCCAATTTTATTGTAAATGAAAAAAGTCACAAAATATTTTTATTTTCATTGCAAAAGGGGCCAGAGTGGGGGTCCGAAATTTTAAAGTGGGGTTACTAGTTCAAGTAGCATATCATATGAAAGGGCTTGATTTGCACATTTCAAAATATATTTTTATTTTATTTTATGTCTCACAGATTTCGACATATGATGAAAAATGTCCAAAAAATACCATTCCCCCCCCTTATCTCCGAAGTTTGCGGGGCAAAAAATCTGAAATAATTAGAGTTGATAGAAATTGACCCAAATATGGCACCAAAAATAAAACGATGTTCCTAACTAGTACAGTTTTTTCAAAATCGTAAAAATTCCTTCACAAACTAACTTAGTTATGCGGTCCGGTTTTTTTCACTTTATACATCCAAAAATGATACGGAACCCTCGGTGCGCGAGTACGACTCGCACTTGGCTGGTTTTATTATATTAGTATTAATAGATTTGAACCCACTTAAAGTCAGTGTGTTGTTTGTCAAAAACTTGGTCAATAATTAAAATAATGACCGCTGCATTATCATAATGTACTTTCGAGGTAAAAGACAATTATGCCCCAACATACATAACAAATTCGATACAATTGATAGTGGTGGCTTGACTTTATTATCACAAGTATTAAATAACAACGTTTTCCGACAATATACATCTACCTTCCATTGTAAATTACATAAATTATAGCAACAATAAATATAAAAGCATTTAGCATTTTACATTAATACGAACGAACGAAATAAACGAACCGTATATACTCGTAGGTACCTGGATTCGGAAATTGTAAAATATTCGCGCGGCATTCAATGAATTTTGCACTCATAAAGGTATTTGGTACTGTTGGCAACGCACAATATTATAACCAGCGGTAAATATTACACATCGATTCTGGGAAAGAGATAATCAAGTTACTTGTACCTATGTGACGTTTTGTCGCTGACTTGTATAGACAGAGATGATGCTCTGTAAAGCCAAAGCTTGTCGATTGTAAATATCTTTCTAAAGCTCGAATATTTACTGCAGCGTATTGAAAGTGTAGAAGTCAAATGATAGACTGAAGAGGCCAAGGCAAGCCTTTAGGGGCTTAACTTGGTCTCTTCTCTGCTTAGGCATAGGCGATATACTAATGCGTACTATACACATAAGCGGTTCGGCACATTCGATTCGGCATTATTTGCTGAATAACAAACGATTTCGTAGCTTGCCTATTAGTGCCGAATAAATAGTGCAAACCCGGATATTTAAGTGTATAGTATGCCTAACTTGTTGCCTAACTTGTTGCCTTGCCTAACGTTATCTATTTCAAATACTATTTAAATGAAGTCGTGTAATACTACAACTTAAGTAGGTTCTTGTAGCAACGACTCACCGCCAAATTGTCGAGTTTCGGCTGAACAGGTCACGCGCCAAATCTCACTTCTGTGGCAAAACTGTACATCAATGACACTTCGCCCGACCCGGAGATCGAACCAAATAGTACCCCATACTCAGTTTAGCCGAGCTAGCATGCGCGCCATGACAAAATGTTGTTGACTGTTTTGTCTCGCTCTTTCTCGTACAAATAAAAGACAAATGCACATAAAACTATTAAAAGCGTCGACAAAATTTTGTCGCGGCGCGCATGCTAGCCCGGCAAAACTACTAGCCCAACCAGTCTAGCAGTTATCTGCTAGATAAACTTTAGTTACTAATTTTGTTGTTTATTGCTGCGGTGTTTTGTAAATTTGAATTTATGTTGAGCGACTTTTGTTGCCGGCCGTACTAAAGCACGATGTAAGTGCCGAATACAACACGTTGACATACATACATACACTTGACAATGGAGAGTTTAATTCATTGGTATGTGTGAGTGAACATTGTAAAGGTTTTATATTAGGTAATGGATTAAACTTGTATTTAACAGGAACACAATGTTTATGAACGTTTTCACCACATGTAGATAAATTACGTTTAACTTATCTTGCAGATAATTTGGTGCCAATGCTATCACATTTTTAGGAACGAAGTTTTTCAACGCGGCTTGCGGTAAGAGTAGACTGGTAGAAATCGTCTTGTAATGAACAAAAGCGTCACCTCTCCTCTATAAATCTAAAAATCACGGCAATGGCGCTCGTGGTCTCCGACCAGTACCTGCCGAGATGTCTAAGCAGATTGAAAAATAATACGTGTAATTTTTGGAGACTCGTTCTTGATGGGGGTCCCCCAACCGCACACGGCTTTTTTAAAATTATTCAGTAAATAGTTCAAAACTGGCTATTAGTGTAATGGTTAGACTTTTGTTAACCATCATTATTTTGAATACCGCAATTAAATCGACGCGTCTTCCGATTCTCTAGTGAATGTACATTTTTTACAGTCCAGAATATACAGTACAATATCCGTTAGTATTTTAAGTCTATTTTACTACTACTACTATGCGTATACCACGGGTAATTTAAACTTGATACCTTGTCTCAATCCTATAAAATATCTCAAACAGGTAGGAAAGCCTGAAAAACCGGGTCTTTTTCCGTATCAGTGAAAACGAATTGACAATAAAGACGGCTTTACGATTCGCTTTAAGTCGTTACTATGGTTTTTTAAGTCATTCCGTTTTCACGTAACTTAAGGGTCCACATGCGAAACTTCAAGACATGTGTCGAGGATTTTGTCACATTTTGTATGAGACATGACACTATATTGTCCAGCTGTGGTAATTGTGAGCACTATCGCGCTTTTATTTTTACATGTATAATTATGTCATCAGGGCCGATACTATTGCTATTTACAGGTGTACACACAGGTGCGTTAATATCGGTCGATAATATCGCTTGCGTTATTGCAATATTTTTTTTTAGTTCATTTTATACAGCGTGGCGCTACAATGGTGACATTAATTTAATATATGTATACGGTTTTACATTTTCATTTTATAAATAAATTTTAATTCCATAAAACGTTATTATTTATTAATTTATTTCAAATTTTAGAAAATAGCATCTTGGAGCAACCTGTACTTAAAGAACTGTAGCCCAGCGGTCATTTGCCGGGGTCACGGATTCTAGCATCCTATCAATGAAATTAAAACGAATAAGCAATACTAATAAGAAACGCAAAGAGTAGGCGTATTATTTAGTTTGTTCGAAAAAAATATTTTTTTAATTTACGATTTTTTTTTACCTGTCTTATTGAATATGATTTATGGCCACTAACCCTATCCGTGTATTCAATTAATGTCACCATTGTAGCGCCACGCTGTATTAGGACGCATGCGATCTTAGAAATTGCTGATAATGATGACGCGATAAAAGTAGAACGCTTGCGTTATTGCGTCCTGCGATATTCCGTTATTTGTTCTAAGTATACTTAATTTGTATTAGGACGCATGCGATTTTACACACTGTTAATGCATAATAAAGCGTTATTAATCGCGTCGTTAGTATCGCATATACCTGAGACAGCGTGTACACACGTGGGACACACACGTAAGAAAAATATCGGACGATAAAAACGGAACTATGTAGTCAGGACAGGGACGCAGTATCACAATAACGCATACGATATTATCGACCGATATTATTCAATCTGCGTGGGAGAAGACTTTGAGCTGCTACAGACATTTTGCTAATAGAAATCCCAATAACACTTTGACCTGGGACCTCACGCTGTAGGTCAGGTTAGGTCAGGTTAGTATTTCAACCTGTAGGTTAGGTTATAAACTTGATAAAGCCTTTACACTATTTTGGCTAAGAGGGTACGTAACCACAGTACTGTTTCAGTAAGCCAGCCCTTACGTCAGAAACCGAATCTGTTGCTAAATTAGTTTGACCTAGATTGGAGAAGCGTTCCCTGTCGCAGACCTTTTCTGATTAAATATCACATGAATTTTTAAACGACTTTTCCAAAACTTGGTCTTTCCCTTATACGGTTACAAAAAATGATTTTAGTTGATATAAAACTAACTTTGTGTAAACGCACCCACCGCCATACAAAATAAATTCCTTGCATGTGGCCAAGTTTTCTAGAAAAATAAATAAAAAGAATCGTCCGTATCACACGAGTTCTTGAATTTCTTTGCTAACATTGACCAGATTATTTCCACAAAAAATCTTAAACTCGAAAAGACAGCGCCAGTACAGTAGTTTAATGAGAAAACTTTACAGGCGTAAAGTACACGTTAATAATGTAACAAACATTTTGAAGTTCACTTACATCACAAGGTTAAACTCTAAACGGTACTAGACAACTACAATGGATGACAGTGATTTGTTGAATGATTTCATTGTACCTACTCTCAGATCATAGAAACAAGGAGATATGCCATCATAGCAAATTAGTACGGGAACAACAGACTGTCGCCACTTTTAGTACATTTTTCGACACAATTACATGCGCCCCTCGTGAATATAAAGATCTCCCACGCATTAAACATTCCACACACCCTCAATCTAACACTGTTAATCGTCACTCAACACTAGCACTAAACTAAAACACTGTATTTATATCATCGATCGTGTTCGGTTCGTCGCCAGTGTGTACATTTTATATACGGTCAATGTGACCGTATCAAAGCGTCAATTTTAGTAGCGCCTTGGCACATCTCCCTTGTTTCTATGATCTGAGGTATCTACTATACAAAGCGTCTAGTTAAAATAATGAGGTCAAACAAAATAGAACCTAAAAATATATCAAGAAAAAGTTGTAAATGAAATTTTATACAAGGACCGTACTATAACTTCTTCTTGCCATTATTGTTGCAGTGTGACAAAAAGAGATGGCTATACAAGTTGAACAGCACCGATTATAGCGTGATGTCAAGTAGCCTGATACTATTTCTCACGAATCTAGCTATCATATACAAATAGTAGATTGTTATACAAGGGTGGAAAGAAATCAATTCCCATACGAGGTATTTAGACGCACGAGCGAAGCGAGGGCGGCTATAGTCCGAGTGGGAATTGATGACTTTCACCCGTGTTAAACACTCTACTTTTCATTTCAAATATAAGGAAAGTAAAAAATAGTAGTTTTCTTTAACGGAATTGGGGGTCGACATTTCGCTTGAACTCATTTTTAATCAAATAATTTCGGTACAGAGTTAGTATCCCGCCAAATTATACATAAATAGTCTTTTTAATTTAAATTTCAAATATGGAACACACCGCCCGCGTCACCGCCGCGGGCCATCCCACTTTAATAGGTATTTTTTTTAATTCACATTGGCCGTATACACTCACAAGACCGCAGCATTTTTTTTTAATCGATATTTTTCTTAATTATTTAAAAAAAATTATAGCCGACTAAATAACCAATTTTAGTTCTATTTTTAAAATTCATTCCCGCCCTAGGGAGGGAAGCAATTACTATGAGTCTTTCCCGCCCAAGGGAGGGAAGCATCGTTTTCGACCCGCTGCTCTGATCAAACAAACACTACTTTCCGAGTATGAGAAATGAAAAATAATTTTCGAACCCGACTGGTATGTTCCAAAGCTTTGCGCGTTCAAACAAACTCTTCAATTTATATTAGTTTAGATTAGAATAACTTCTCAACAATCCACCGAAAATTACAAATTTGCCATTATTTCCTTAGTACGGGACCCGCGTTTGCGCGTCGCCAAGCCTACTGGATCGCTGTAAACTGGCCCATTCCTTGTTATTGTTGCGACAGCCGAATAAAAATTATTTTGGATTACCTCTCCTTTGAGCCTAAGTACGTAATAGTCGAGCCTTTTTCTTTTATCAGGGGTAACGTTTCTAAGAAGATATCGTGTTATAGGTATTTTGTGAGATAAGAAATACGACATACTAAAAGAAAGAAGGGTTCTAGAGAACTCTTCAAGTAATTGGTAAGTCTAGATTTTTTTATGGTTACCTGAAAATATGAAGGTTGCTTCAAGGTAGTCTTATAATGATATAGGTCTGCGTTTATAAGTCCTACTGTAGTATAAATACCAAGGATCGATTGACCTTGCGCCAAAACTTGTAGGTATCGCGTCAAACTTGAAGAGATCGATCGAATACAGGGTGGCAGGTTAAAGAGTGGAAATATTTTAAGGGGTCATTGTACTCATCATTATGAACAACTTTTACTATGGGAAGAATCCCGAAGACGCAAAAAAAAAAATCAGCTGTTCCATACATTTATGGTCACATAACTCAACAAAATGTATGGAACAGCTGATTTTTTTTTGCGATTTCAGGGTTGGTCCTTTTTGGTTTGGTTGGTTGAAAAAAAAAAAGTTAAAACATGGAGCCAAAAATCACAATAAAATCCTTCGATCAATCGCAATGTTTTCTGCTTTATACGACCATAAAAATCTTTTAACAATGTAGGTAACATTTGAACTTCACAATATCAAGCAAAGTAGAGTACACACACTAAAAATTATATTGTTTGAGGACGCCAACGGTCTCTCAGCAACTCAATGAATTGCCACATACCTATTATACTCAATGAACTTTTAATTAAATTATCCACATATTGATGAGAAAACAGGCCATACACACAACTAAAGCCTATATAGGTATTTTGTATACCTGTTAAATCAAACAAAAGAACCTTTTACTTCAGACGCTTTAAAAACCGCTCCATTGTAAATAACATGACCTTCGCGAAGGCAAACCATTGTGTACTCAAATATTATAGGCCACCTTCCTTCAATGGGGCACTTTCCAGCCAAAAATGACTTCTTTTGTCGTCAACAACAATGCATGATTTATTGGTCAACGTCATTCCGTCCTGACCTCAAAGGTGTGCTAATATAGGTTGGGCATGATAAGAACAGAGGGGTGCTTTCGTTTGCAAATTTTTGGGCATAATCCAAGTTTTGGTTCCCTAAATAAATTGAGATAAAAACAGGATGATTTGGAGTTTCCTGAATTCCATTAACTATAGTTTATGAGATAAGTGTACTTTTATTATTGGCATAACGAGATACGTGTACATTTATTATTGCCAAAAGGGTATAAGTGGACTTTTATTATTGCCAGAAAGAGATAAGTGTACTTATATTATTGCCACAAAGAGATAAGTCTACTTTTATTATTGCCAAAAACAGATAAGTGTAGGTACTTTTATTATTACCAGAAAGGCTGATCGGTAATTATTGTCGTCTTTTTGTTAATCTACACTATGTGATCATCATCCGCCTAGCCTTCTCTCAATTAGGTTAGAGACGGTTTCCAGTCTAACTAGATGCGGCTGAATATCAATATTAAATGAAGCGTCTGCGTCTAACCTAACCTTACCTCTACAACCCAACTCTTGAGTAATACCGGTATTCTAAGGTATAGATATTGTACGGTCTACGTACATTCACCTTATGTTTTAGCTGAACGAGCAAATTGTCAATTCCGTTGTATCGCATAATTTTTATTTGCGGTAATGTAGTGTATGCATTCTAACCTACACAACAGACGTGTTTGAGAATCATCAATTTTAATAATAAAACTACGTAACATTGTAACTAATAACTTGGGAAATAAATAGTGAATTAGGTACTTTGTGGTGACTTCTCAATCTTAGCTACACTCAACTAACTGAACTCGACCTACAATTAATCAAGTATAGTGTACAGTCCTACTAAAACTGTACAGATATTCATTGACAGTCATAGATATTCACACGACAACCGAGATCTACTATTTAAAGGCGGTTTACAAACATTGTGAGGCATGCCCCGCGAATGCCTTACAACGCACGTATCGATAAACATTTGCATAAATGCCTCGCCACGAATATGAGCATCCACACATTGCGAAGCATGCGATGAGCGCCATGCGCTGCGGATGCCTCGCAATGACTGTATCTTTCCGAAGCATGGACGGGTATCAATATCTAAAGAAGTGGTTACCCATTCATGGAATCACCGCGGCAAGCAAAGCTTGACCTCGAAAATTTGGCTGTTATTTAGCTACAAGCTCCTCCAAGGTCTTCAAGGTCTTCAAAGTCTTCAAGGTTAGGTAGAGCATTGAAAATTCAATGTGAGTTGCAATTAATGTTCATACTACCAATTTATAATGAAGAGGGTCAGTTTTCGAATTACACTGAAAAAATCCAAAAAATTTTACTGCCTACATTTTTATTGAGAGTTTCAAGAAGTCTTTCTTTATTAGGACTGTTTGTATTAGTTTCTACCTACGTCTCAGAAAATTCCAAACACTGTGTTAGACCCAATAAATGGAAGGTCTCAAATAAAAGTCTTAGCAAAAAAAAGTATCGTTATTTCTTTCTAAGAGGGTTCGAAATTTTTTGGTCCAGCCTACTTGTGTACGTTTGTGTACCCATAGTTATTTCGTTAAAATATCTTAGCGTAATATTTATGCTTGGAATGCTATTGGTTCGTTTTGCCTTTAAAAAGAATAAAAGACGATATTACGTTAGATTATTTTTTTATGTTTTAAAGGATCTTCATAAAATATTATATTAACGGGTTCCTGCTAAAACGCGTTTACGAATCAGTAATGATGAGAGGAGTGATAATAGAATTTTCTCCCGTTTTGCTCTGGGCATTTGATGTTTGATTTTTGATAATATGATTTTTAGGGTTCCGTACCTCAAAAGGAGAAACGGAACCATTATAAGATCACTTTGTTGTCCGCCGTCAGTCACCGGACCATAAGTGGAGCCATTGGAAGTATGCAGTAGCGCCATCTATGATCATATTTCGGAACCCTTAGGGCGCGAGGCATACTCGCACTTGTCCGGTTTTTTGATTTAGATGTCGGTTTTTTTTTAAGATTAATACGCTTTCATTTTAAAGGTCCAGTAGTAGAGATCCAAAGAATAACAAAAAATGTTTTATCAATTTCTAAATTTAATCTCGTGAAAAGTAAATAAATGGTATGGTATATGCTTTTTTTGTTTTTTGGTTTGTATAAATAAGTACTTAAGTCTCTAAAGAAACTCGGCCGTGCGTTAAAATATAAGCACTGCTTTATTTGTAAGAACTTGTTAGGGTTTCTTTAGCAAACTTAAGAGAAGGTTGAAAAATATCGGAAAACCAATGTTAGGTAGGTACTTGAAAATATTTATTTCAAAGAAACTTAGTATTTTAGGTTATTCAGGAATAAAATGGAATATTACTTTAGATTTATACTTTACTAGCCATGTGCTCATATGATTTCCCATCGGTTACATCTCAGGAACCATCCGACTATTCTCAATATTTTAAACTCCCTGTTATTTTTGGTATGAATTCACAAAAATCATTACTGTGACTGACTGAATAGACTACGCACAAAATGTAATCATGCAATAATGTAGAAATTTGCACTCCGCACGTCCTCCAAGTGAACCGACAGGCAGACTTAAGCACAATGTTTTCCCTCTTGAACGCCATCGAACTGCCTTTGCCAAACGCCAATTCTATGTTATAAGTTCCAAAATATACAACTTCCTAAACAAAAAGTTAAATATTTATTCGTGCCCCAATTATAAATGTAAAAATATACTTAGAGATTATCTCCAAACCCTAAATTATAACAACACTGAGGATCTTCTGCTGGGTAATTTACAGTGACGATGAATTATATATATGCCTACTACTTCCTCACTTCACACTCACACCCTACACTTACTCACCCACACATATATAGATTACACTTATACTTACCACACTACACCCACATTCACACCTAACATTCACACCCTACATTTATACACCTCACCATACAGTAAATAATTTTTTTCTTTTAAAATTTTATTACTTACGAAGAATCACTGACTCCTAAAGCACAGGCACCTACACCTAGTTTAGGAGTCAGAGTATCCTATTATTTGTGTCCTAGTAATAAGCCTTAGAATTATAATGCTCTTAGTTATATAAATATTGTAATGTGTTGGCTTTCTGGTGAAATAAAGAATTTATTTTATAAAGAATTAATATCATTGAAAAAGGATGGAAAATATTTAGAACTGTCAAATTAGTCTACGCCCTTGTCATTTACGGGAAAATTGTCTAAACCTTTTGCGATTACGACTAAATTGACAATAAAACTATTCAACTGGACTAATTTGACAGGATTAAATATCTGCTATCCCTCTCTCATGTTTTTTTATTAGAAAGAGACATAATAAGACTAAATTAGTTTAGTTCGTAAACAACAGAATCGGCACCAATATTATAATACGTTCTGACGTATTATTCTTGAGTAAAAACAAATTAGTAATGATACATTTTACGTCTACTGTATGAATTCATTTCAACGTTATCAAATTCCACACTCCCCCGAGGTTCGCTACTGTAAAATAAATTTCATACACATCACGCCACCCGAGAATTCAAGGACACAAGATATATAAACTAAGGTATCCCCTATAGAGATACCCAATGTGTAAATTCATACGATAAATTAATGCACACACTGGATCTCTTCGTCTGACAACGTTAGATAATTGAAACATAAAATATAACGTATATGGTTGAATATAAATTTATACGGCAATTGTAAAGAATATTTCACTTAAATGGCAGTATTTTTTATTGCCTTGATTTTATAAGGGACTGAAGACCTAATTGTTTGATACTAGCTTCCGCCCGCGGCTTCGCTTGCATTTTCCGGGATAAAAAGTAGCCTATGTGTTATTCCAGGTCCCAGACTACCTCTTTGCCAAATTTCATCCAAATCCGTCCAGCCGTTTCAGCGTGAAGAAGTAACAAACACACACACACACGCACAAACTTTCGCATTTATAATATTAGTGGGATTAATTTCAACTTGATACCTCCACGCGTTCTTGAGAATAAAGGCGTTGACTGACAGACAGACGAACAAGGAAATGATCCTACAAGGGATTACTTTTTCCTTTTGAGGTACAAAACCCTAAAAAAACCCTTAACATCTACTTAGTTCCCATTATATCACAAACACGGATCGTTTGATGTATTCGACCAATCCGAATAAACGTTTTTGAAGCTTAGCATACAAACTTTTAGACATCCCAATTAAACAACAATCCTTCAAAAAGGAACATCCAATCACACACTGAACTCACACTTAAAAGTTGTTGTACCAAGGATAAGCGAACGGAAGAAATTCAGTTTGATGTTTGTTGGCATATGACGGAAGTTCAAAGATACGCAATTATGAACCGTTGCCGCTAAACGAAGTGACATACGGAGTTACGATGAGTTCAAAGCTTGGTTTTACGCTGAAAAGTTACATGGACATGAAATGACTTGAATGTTTTGAAATCGCAAAGTTATGACGGTGATCGATCGATCTGCGAGGTTAACTTGCGTTTGCTTCGGATTTTTTGATGAATGGGTGAATTCATTGCCACTAATCAAACCTACATACCACAGCTGTTTGCCGTGGTCAACATAGGCAAAGTAAACTAAATACCGTTTATTGCAGCTGGTTAAAAAACGACTTAATCAAATATAATTTATATGTGACCACTATAGACAAACTTTTTCTATCAAATGAAAAAAAATATAATTAAAATCGGTTCATAATCAGCAAAGATATCGCATTATAAGATACAAAAAAAAATGTGCGATCAGGGGAATCCTCTCAAGAACGATGTTTCTTACGCCTCGTAAATATAGAATCTTTCTATATTTACGAGGCGTAAGAAACATCGTTGTATCTCTTGATACAGAGAGAAAGTCACATGGAGGGGCATGATGCTTCTCCATGAAGTGACGATTTCTACCAGCCAATCCTACCGCAGGCCATGTTAAGGAACTACGTTGCAATTACAGCCGAATTGTATACCGCCTCCATTTCGAAGTCAGTTAAAAAGTTGACGACATGACAGAAGAAGTACAATTAAATTGTTTCCCACAATCACTTGAGTCCTCACTGGATCTTCCGCGCTTTATTTATGTTTTTCCTGCAATAAAACGTTAGTGTCTATCTTTTCCGCCACATCGTCACTCGTTTTACGATATTTAAGAGTACTTAAATTAAACGAACCAAACCAACTTCAATTTGGATTGTCTTTTTATGGTTTTGTAATAAATTTAGCTTGGAGCGATTAAGTTGTAAAAAGTTTCAACAGCCTTCGTAAGTCGTAGAGTGTATCGTTGACTCACCCATAAATTTGTTGGTATAGGCCTTAGATCACAGAAACAAGGGAGATGTATTAAGGCGCTATCTAGCTTGACGCTTTGATATAGTCACATTGACCGTATAATTAAAACGTACACGTTACCCATGGACCGAACGCGATCGATGATATAAATGCAGTTTAGTGCTAGTGATGAGTGATGATTGTGATGAATAACAGTGTTAGATTGAGGGTGTGCGGAATTTTCAATGTGTGGAAGATCTTTATACTCACAAGGAGCGCTTGTAATTGTGTCGCAAACTCTTCTAAAAGTTGCGACAGTGGTTGCCGTACTAATTTGCTATGATGGCATATCTCCTTTTTTCTCTGATCTGAGGTGTAGGTATAAAATATACTGCTGGGGTAAGGAAATGCGATGGTTTATCTGTTTCGAGGAGATTTGGGGCATTAGCGAAAGTGTTTGGTTTGCTCTTGAATTTGAATAGCGGGTTGGATCCCTAATAAAGTTGGTTCAATTTAAAATAAGGATTTGGTTTAGCTTGTCTGATGTTGAGTCAAGATACTTAGGTATCCATCAACCGATTTTGTATTGTATTTTGAAATATTAATTGTAAGCTGTTTATGTAATCATTTGATAGGTATAAATAGGCGTTTTTGATTAAAATTAAGTGCAATTTCAATCTGTAACAACTTTAGTAAACCGATTGCAGTATCCTCATTAAAACTTTGGAAAGCAAAGCTTTTCGAAGCAACCAACCGAAACACATTATGCATGCATACGGAGATCCCACCTAGTTTTGGTTTTTAAATCACTTTAACTTAGATAGATATACGTAATAACATACAATCAATAAATATTTTCTATGCTACGATTCGTAGACTACGCATAATTGCTAGCAACAGAAACAAGGCGTATATTTAACTAACAACTAAATTGAGCATTTTATTACTGAAATATTAAATACATCAGCAAATAATACTAATTAAATAATGCCAGTTTGTATTTCAAAACGCATATTTACTGTCAAATCGACACCTACTAAATGAACCGTAGTAATAAATTCGTAGCAAGTGCTACATTCGAGCTACGAATTACTACGCCGTAGCAATTACTGACACGTAGGTAATACGTTTATTTCATACATTTTAAATTAAATAATGTTTATGTAATTTGATGTCGCTGATATTTAAACAGGTATTATTTTAAACTATATGGGTGTTTAACATAATTTAGTTGTGCGGTATTATTAGATATTTATCATATTACCTACTTATCTGACGCCATCATTTTAGAAATCGTCGTTATTGTCGTATAAAAGAAAAAAAAAGTTCTATAGGTGTACTCCCATCTTTATTATTTACTTTATAAACTAGGTTTTATACTAACGGTTCACTTCTTAAGTACTTTGTAGGTTACAGCCAAAGTGATACTGTTGTTAGTTACAAAGGACGCTTTTAAGAACTTATGAAACTATAAAACTTTGTTTTATCAATACTCGGGTTCAAACCGCCTCGCAAGGCATGAGTCGCAAGGATGCCTCGGTTCACAATGATCATTATCACATAAACCTTCCGGAACAAATTCTCTAAATGGTGATGAAAACCGAATTAAAATCCATTGTGTAGTTTAGAACAACTAAGCGAAAAACACCACAGCGGTTATGGTTATTAACTATTTATACCAAGTGTCAGGTTTGAAAGTCGCAATACGAAAAGGGATCATTGTACTCATCATTATGAGCAACTTTTACTATGGGACCAACTCTGAAATCACGAAAAAATATAATATCAGCTGTTCCATACACAGGTTGTCCCACGGCTATGCCACATGGAGGGAAAGTACTTTAAATATTTGAGATAGGAAGTTTTGCTTCAAGAAAACTTCACTTTATTTTTTAAATTAAGTAATACTGCATTCAAAGATTTTTTAAAAGTGTCTTACTTCAGCTGGGAACCGAACCGACCAAATGTGAAAAAATGAACATCCTGTATTTTTATGATGCAGAAGATGTGTGACATCCACCTACCCTCACTGGGCCTGCGTGGTGGTCTATGATCTATTTCCTACCACAGAGGAGAAAACAGGCCTCTGTCCTAGCAGTGGGGGACATTATTAGATTGAGGCTGTGCGGAATTGTTAATGTGTGGGACATCTTTATATTCACAAGGAGCACTTACTTGTAATTGTGACGCAAACTGTTTTAAAAGTGGTGACAGTGGTTCCCCTACTAATTTCTATGATGGCATATTTCCTTTTTTCTATGATCTGAGGTTGAGTGCGTGGTGTGACGCCGATACTGCGTACGTAAGGCAGCAGGACGGCGCTCTCGACGCGTCAACTGTATGGTAAAAAGCAACCGTATGTGCGCAGTACGACACCCATACGGCTACCGCGCCGCAGCAGTCCGGCAAACGTCTAAATTGAAAGAGCCTTAACAAAAAAATAATCGTTTTCACAATTAAAAACACAAATTTACAAATTCACGAATCAACGAACAAAACCTAATCAAATCGAAATTTTAATGAGAGCTAATGTTCCACTGTAATGGGTTTAACCGCAAAACAGGTGCTCTTTAAGCTAAATTACTGGTTGAACATAATAGAAGATTATCAGCTCAACGGGTGACCGCAACTGGACGGGAATAGCCGCAAAACTATTCTGTGTAAATCTGTGTTTATAACCGATTTCCTAAAGGGAGGTTTTCAGTTTAACCGTGTGTTTGTTACCGCATCACTTCTAGCAATTTCTATATCAGCAGATTTTTAATAACTAAAGACTTGCTTTTTGAAGGAAGTTTGTGGTTTCTAAAAGCAAGTCTTTATCGAGTTATCACTGAACATACATTAATACCTATATACCAACGCCGATATTTTTCTCTAGACTCGGAGAACTCGCTCGCTTCGCTCGTTCGTTCAATTAACTGAAAGATGGTCCCGAACCTTAAAAACATAAAAAAAAATCAGCTGTACCATTTTTGTCGAGTGATATGGATGTTTTTGTATGGAACAGTTGATTTTGTATTTCGTGATTTCAAGGCTGGTCCCGTAGTTAATCGAACTAGTATTGAATACTGTATACCCTCTTTCTATTTGTCCCTCGTTTAATCTTACAACCTGTATAAAGTTTCTCGACATCTATAAATAGAAATTTAATTGAAAACATTTAACAACATAATGTTATGTAACGATGAATCCTACTAACTGTGTTTACTTAAACCGATTTCAATTACCGATTAGTTACAAATCGTAATCAGATTTCGACGTACGATATAACATTATTACGTGGTGCATAAATATTAATAGGTTAATCATTCCTTATTTTGGACCTATAAAACTTATGTCGGGCAAAGTGTTATTCAGTTTTTCCATTTGGAATTTCTCAGTAGCATCCCCGATTCATGGATTTGTGCCCGACTATCGACAATAGGCTCGCCTATTGATTTATAAAATTAAAATGAATAAATCATAAAATAAGATATTACTTATTATTGAACTGTCCACCTATACTTACTAAATCCTTACTATCCTTACTTCCTTACTAATATTATAAATGTGAAAGTGACTCTGTCTGTCTGTCTGTGTGTTACTCAATCACGCCTAAACTACTGAACCGATTCAAATGAAATTTGGTACAGAGATAGTCTAGAGCCTGAAAAAGCACAAAGGCTACTTTTTAATGCGAAAAAAGGGCTGTAAAGGGTTGAAATAGAGGATAAAAGTTTGTATGGAAATTACGTCATTTTTAAAGCTAGAAGCTTGAAACTTATTTTTGAGGTTTGGGATGTAGAGTAGGTTTAGGGTAGGTTTAGGGTAGGTGTAGGGTAGGTGTAGGGTAGATATAGGGTAGGTGTAGGGTATGTGTACTAAACTTTACCCGTGCGAAGCCCGGGCGGGTCTACTATATATTATAAAGCTAAAGAGTTTGTTTGTTTAAACACGCTAATCTCTGGAACGACCAGTCGGATTTGAAAAATACTTTTTGTATTATGATAGCCAGATTTATGGGGAATAGTATAGGCTATTTAACATTACACTATGAGCCCTAGTAGCCCAGTGACAGGGGTGAAACTGTAGGGAACAGCTAGTTGATTTATAAAATTAATGAATGAGTCATGAAATAAGATATTATTACTGAACTGTCCATAGTAATATACTATTTGTGCTCATGACTGTACACACTGCTCTCATTCTAAGTAAAACTTACCAATCCCACGGATAAGTGCAACCTCGTTGAATGAACTCGTATTGCAATATCCTTTTATAAATCCACCAGTGCAAGAGCTCTAAAAACTCTTTTTAGGGTTCCGTACCAAAATGGTAAAAATAACCCTTAAGGTGCGACTTCATCTGTCTGTCTGTCACAGCTGCTTATTTCAGCAACTACTAATGCTATTGACTTGAAATTGGAACAGTTATAAAGAATGCTTGCCCAATTTTGTTAAAAATGAAAAAAGTCAAAAAATGATTTTATTTTCATTGTAAAAGGGGCCGGAGTGGGGGTCCGAACTTTTAAAGTGGGGTCAAGTGACATAATTATCATATGAAAGGACTTAATCTGCACATTTCAAAATATATTTTTATTTTATTTTATGTCTTACAGTTTTCGACGTATCAAAAATACCATCCTTATCTCCGAAGTTTGCGTAGCGAAAAATCTGAAATAATTAGAGTTGATAGGAATTGACCCAAATATTGCACCAAAAATAAAACAATGTTTCTAACTAGTGCAATTTTTTCAAAATCACCAATATTCCTTCACAAACACACTTAGTTATACTGTCCGTTTTTTTTTCACTTTATACGTCCTAAACTGATACGGAATCCTCGGTGCGCGAGTACGACTCGCACTTGGCCGGTTTTTTACGTAAGTCTCGACGCGACTCGCATTTAATTACGAAGCCGTAAGGTCACTAATTGTATTACTTGCTAGCGAATGCAATTTGACTCTGTGATCGCATTCGCATCGCAAATTTAAAAAAAACCGTGAAAATGACGGTTTTTTCGTTAGAGTTTGGATTATGTTTTCTGGAAAAATAGGAAAGGTGGAGTTGTTTGTACCTACACGTTTTTAATTGGATACCTGATATTAGACACATGCTCATTAATCGCACGAAAGCATGATAATTTCGAGCAAATGCTATTTACTAGCGTGTGTTCAGTAGGTATCTGTTAAGACATGAGCATGCTACTGCCCATATAATTAAATTTGATAATTTATGTTTTCTGCGATAATAGGAGACGTGGAGTTGCTTGTAAACGTTTTAAATTAATTTGATAATAAATGCTCAGCTTAAAATCAGCCAAAACTTTGACATTTGTAAAAGTTCTCTAAACATGGTACACAAAAAAATAATAATAAGTATAATTTCTATTCATCATTTCATTACATTTCAAACGCCATTTTCGGTTATTACTGGTCCCAAAAAGATCTTTGTCACGAATTAATTATGTAATTAGTACATTAATAAGGTATTAATTAGACCTTCCTTAATAACTAACCGTATTGAATGAAGCATTAAATTATTAATTAGTTTTGGCTCTATAGACGAAGACTGACTCGACAAGGAAGTTAGTTATATGAATTTGGCTCTTTTATGTTCTTCAGTAAGTAGTCGTCCATTTAAAATTAAATTAAAGCAATTATTCCCAAAAAATAGTTTGTAATTAAAGCGGTTTCTGAAATCTGTGGATGTGGTTAACCAGTATTCTTTAAGTACTATGCGATCAAAATAAGAATGTGTCTGACCTCGCGCCATGTTGTTGCGTCATAGCCAATCAGCAGCCAGTTGGGTAGCCAACTGGCTTGAATTGACACCTATGACGCAACAACATGGCGCGAGGTCAGACACATTCTTATTTTGATCGCATGGTACCTACTACTGAACTACTCGTACATTGGCTAAACATCTTATGGAGTCGAGCGAGCTACAGTTTCAAATGAAAGACACATTTTAGATAAATATTCCGGAACTTAAAACAAGAGATAAATAAAACAATTATACTTGGCACGTTAAATTCAAAATCGTTATTTATTCTTAATTCCAAATGACAGATAATTACATTTTCTTATACATCACTTACATAAGAATATATTTCACATTATTTTTATTTACATTTAACATTATTGTACTCAATCGGTATACTTTTTTTATTAATTTAATTTATCAACTTTGATAAATTTCAACGTTTAATTTAGTTTTTCAGCTGTAGATAGAAAATTTTACACACGGACACAAAATTTGGTTAACGCTAATGCAAATATTATTATAGTAATTTTATAATTGCAAAAACCGTAGTTTCCGATACCATTAAGCTAATAACACAAAATTTTAACATACATGAAATATAAATTAATATGAAAATGGTGGGTAATAAAATGTACCTAGGTACTCATTACGCTTTACGAATTAGAATAAACAGCATAGTTATTAAATGTATTACAAATAGGTACATAATTTTTAAAAGAACATAACAGTTACATAAAATTTCCACATAGAATTTCCTGCAACGAGGGTTGGAAAAATATTGTTTTCAGAATTAATTATACTTTTTGGTAAAAACACTTTTAACTGAACAACTTGTTCACGTTTTAGCTAGTTGAAAGATAAACAGTAATAAAGTACAAAGACAGTGTAAATAACCAACTGAAACTACACAACTGCAGTTAGCGTGCTATTTTCTTCTGAAATGTGACCACGGAGAGTAAACTTCCTCGTTCTAATATGCGCTAGTTCCTGCTATCTTGTGAAAATTGTAGGCAGGAGTAACTACACGCTACACAGATATTACATAATATTCTAACATATATTATTATCGCGCTTGCAAGCTCCAAAAAGATAGGCAGAGGTGTACAGTACACCTCTGCCTATGCCTAATGCCCAATATTGGGCAAAATGCCCAATACTGGACATTTTGCCAGTTATGTTTACAGTTCTATGTAATATCCAAATCGTTAGAGCCGTTCCGGAGAAAAACTATAATTATTATATAGGGTGGCAGGTTAGACAGTGGAAATATTTAAAGAGGTAATTGTACTCATAATTACGAACAACTTTTGCTATGGGAACAACACAGAAATCGCAAAAAAAAAACCAGCCAAGTGCGAGTCGTACTCACACACCGAGGGTTCCTTATCATTTTTGGACGTATAAAGTGAAAATATCCGGACCGCATAACTAAGTTTGTTTGTGAAGGAACTTTGATGATTTTGAAAAAACTGTACTAGTTAGGAACATCGTTTTATTTTTGGTGCCATATTTGGGTCAATTCCTATCAACTCTAATTATTTCGGATTTTTCGCCCCGCAAACTTCGGAGATAAGGGGGGGGGAATGGTATTTTTTTGGACATTTTTCATCATATGTCGAAAACTGTGAGACAAAATAAAATGAAAATATATTTTGAAATTTGCAGATCAAGCCCTTTCATATGATATGCCACTTGACCTAGTAACCCTACTTTAAAATTTCACTCCGGCCCCTTTTGCAATGAAAATAAAAATATTTTTGGATTTTTTTCATTTTTGAAATAAAGAACAAGCATTCTTTATAACTTTTCCAAATTTCAAGTCGATAGCATAAGTAGTTGCTGAAATAAGTAGGTGTGACAGACAGACAGACAGACAGAGAGACAGACGAAGTCGCATCATAAGGGTTCCTTTTTTACCATTTTGGTACGGAACCCTAAAAATCAGCTGTTCCATACATTTTGTTGAGTTAAGTGAACATAAATATATGGAACAGCTGATTTTGTTTTCGCGATTTCAGGGTTGGTCTAATAGTAAAAGTTGTTCATAATGATGAGTAAAATGACCCCTTTAAATATTTCCACCGTCTAACCTGCCACCACAAAAGATAATGTAGTTTAGGTATCTAATAAGTCATTATAAGGAACCTCATTACTGAATTGAATGCTTTCGTTTCAATACTACTTTGACCTCCCACAGTGTAACCGGTATTTCCTTTTACTTATTATTACCACTTTTGGTATTAATACTATACTTATAATGGAGGCGAAAACCATTAGCCAAATGATTTAACATCATAATTTATTGTATGCAGTTACTAGCTGTTCCCCGCGGTGTAACCCCCGTTGCTCGGCTCCTAAAAGTCATAGCGTGATGTTGAATAGCCTATTCCCTATAAATTTGGCTATCTTATACAAAAATATTTTTTTCGAATTCAATTAGTAGTTCCAGAGATTAGCACGTCCAAAAAACTCTTCAGCTTTATGATATTAGTATAGATTTGTAGGTGCGGTTGACATTGTAACAATACGCTGAAGGTTAGCTCCTATTTTATTATTTTTAATCGTAGGTATTACTTAATGGGAATCGGATATAATGTGAGAAGAAACGCGATCAGCAAGTCATTTGAAGAAACAGATTTTAACAGAAAAGTAATGCTATCGCGCTGTGTCCGAATGACCGAGATAGATCACGATAAAGTCAACTGCAGCTCGGACTGATTATACCTATCGCACCTTGAAAACAAAACTGACACTAAACGAAAAAATGTCTTTATTGGAAATCACGTTTAAAGTTTTCGTAAAAAGTTTGATTTCGAATATCGTCATTTTTCGTGTCGTGTCAGTTTTGTTTTCAAGGTGCGCTATGTAAAAAAGACGAACTCGTAACTTAGTATGCCCCTGTTTTCTCCTTCAAAACTAGACCGATTATTTTAAGAATGATATAAGAAGGACATTGGCTATGCCTGTTTTTCGTTCATCATGTGAAAGTTTGGATGAATGGATGGCTGTTTGTTACTCAATCAGGCAAAGTATAATCTCTAATAGCAGCCAGGAGTCTATGAAATAGGACTTATGATATTATCATATCGAACTGGCGAAATGTACTACGCCCGATGATGAAACCTAGGTGTTTAATACACCTAGTATTAAAAACCTCGTGTAACACTTTCGGGCGTGCGGTTATGTAGGTATGTAGGTGCCCATATACTCGATTTTAATATCGAACAAAGGATTGCATGTGTGTAGCGATATCATACCCAATCTTATAGTCAAACTGACTGACACGGAGAGATCGTTCGATTACATCGCGTCCGCCAAACAGGAACGATGTGATCGATTGATTACATGGATCGATATGATTTGTCGTTCTGGTAATCGCCTCGACACATTGCGTCTGTATTTACAAAGTTTAACTCCAATTGCCCTGATTTACTCCTTTTATCACCAAGTACGTGACGTTCTAAACGATCTATGTATTGTACAGAAAACCTATTATACGAAACGACTCATCCATCCTCTTTTACGTTACCTTACCTTTTGCTAACAGGCTTTTTGCCTTGTGTTTATTTCCTTATCTCATTTGTAACGAGATGGGCACCCTCACCTCAACAAGCTTGAATTATATGCAACCGAATACATGCGTGGTAAAATTTAGCTTTGAAATTGTATAAAATTTCCAACGTTGATTTTTTTAGTTACAACAATACATATTTTTTCATGATAATCTAGATCATTAAATGTAATTTTACTTAAATAACTCATATTACAGCTTAAAATTAAAACCATGTAGCTGATAACCCTCCATCCGTCGCAATTGTCGACACCTCGAGATTTGAGGAGGAGGTTGATTTTTTAAATTCGACAGACGGAGGGTTAATCGAATATATCTTGAAATTGAGAGAACATTCCAATTTTATAATACAATGTTAGCGAAACAACAAAAGCAAAGAAAGATTGATAGTATAGAAATACTCAAACTAAAATCTGCATTGACGCTATTAGATTCTATTGATTTTCCATTAATGATAAAATTGTCACGTATCCAATACTGCACTAAAACGTGAGCAACGATAGGCCTACCTAAATTATTTGCGGTAAATCAATCACTCTCAACAACAATTTAATCCTTAATCAAATTCAAATAGAGCCATATACGGGTGGGCCAAAAATTCTTGCAAATAGCAACACTGAACGTATCAAAAACCATTGGAGGGAGGAGGGCGCGGATGGCGGAAAATTATGTGTTGCTTCATGCAATTTTAGTCACTATGGAGCGTTTCACGGGAGAACAGCATGCATTTTGTGTAAAACATTTTTACAAAAACAGTGAATCTTAGGTACAATTTCGGCGTTTATTTCGCTCTGAATATGGATCTAAGTCAGTGTCCCAGAATAAGATTAATTTGTTCTTGGATTAGAAATTTTAGTCGAGTATACACAAGGAAAATAACATCAATTGCCCAATTGGCAGAAAATAAATCATCATCCAAGAAATGGCTGCCATTCCACGCGTCAAAATGTGAGAGAGTTGTTACTTTGCGCTCCAGGTTCGACAAGTGTTTGCGTCGAGACAGAGCACATCTCATCGATATCATTTAAAAAAAAAAATATGGCATTAGATGTTTGTTGCGTTGAATAAATGATCAACAAAATATATTATCATTTGTAGTTTTATTTCTATTCATGTTTCAAAAGTGCAAAAATTTTTGGCCCACCCTTTATTATAAAATGAAGAGATTTTAGATAAACTAGGTATAGTAATATAAGGCAAAAAACTTAATTAAAAGTGTATAAAAATATGTAGTTATATGAATATTGTGAAACGTTGATAAATAAAGATACATACAATATACATACATACATACATGTAGTTTCAAATAGCTTTTGAGTACCTACTATCAAAATCGCGTTTGGCATAAACACGATTTCAAAAGTTGTTAAAATTGCAATATGGAATGGCATGTTGCCAATCCATCGCATAGTTGTACAACGGTATCTGCGAATCGAATTTACATTTACAAATGATGAAATACATGTACTTTCATGGATACAGAAGTTTGAAAGGTAGATTCGCAACGAATTTGAAGAATTTCATGCGTTTCGACCAGAAAAAGTAAGTCAAATTGTCGAGTAACATGAAAGAAAATATTTTTTTGGTTAAAACTTCAGACAGATTTCTATCTATAGCTGAAAAATATTAACATCAGAGAGTATTGTTTATACACAGAAAATTAGTTACAACAATACAAATCACTTTTAATACAAACGACGTTATCCAAACTCCTGATGATTTTGTACGATGAGCATCCTTAGAGCAACAAGGACAACCAGCAGATGTACGAATAAATGAGTCTGGGAAGTTGCTGCTGAAGAATTGTTGCCGTGTTGCATTGCAGCTGGGGTTTCACCTGTTGACAAAAGAAGTAGAATTCAAGATTTCCATCATCATACTGATCCATAGCAGGCTAGATATAATAGCCCACTGCATGTTGATAAGTATAAGACAAAAAGTATTTTAATCATCGTATTGTATCGATCGAGCGTTGGAATTTTTCAATTCCCATAGTTCATTTATTAAGGTCGGCTCGCATACAGCTAATGAGATAAAATTATAGCCCTTAATATAATTATTTAAAACGTCATCCATTTCTGTCAATTGTTTGTAAGTGACAGAGACAGAACGATGTATTACAATATATATTTAGCGCTAATTATTTTGAGTAAATTATCGTGCAAGCGGATCTTCATTTTCAATAGACATAAATAATCCTTTAATATTTATTTTCCTATAACTCTTATACATTGGTAGGTACTCACAAATACTTTGAACTATGTAGGTAGAATACATCAAAGATTGTGCGCTATACCAGTTTTATTGAATAAAATATAGGTAATAGATATTTCTAATAAGACTTCAACAGGAAATCCATTTCCTGCATTAACACTATTATCAGCTATAGAAGTCGCAACACGGAAGCACTTCTTATAAGTCTTTTAAACTCACAACTTCATATCGTCTGTAAGGTTTAAAAGTCTTCATCTTCCAATACACTTCAATATCAAAATCCTATTTTATAACTATAGGAGCTCCTTTTAAAACTTATCTGAAATTTATCAGGCACGTCTCATCTTTATCTAGCATGCCGAATTTCAATTTACCCTCTTCAAAAGGGGAGGTTATTGATTTCCTTATAGAGTCATTGAATATATTTTAACTTTGTCGTAATAAAAATTAGTACAATCGGTTTTGGAAACTCAAATTCATGAAAGACATTTTTGGTATCACAATTTGCGATATAATTTATATCGTAGACTATGCAAGAATACTGAATGGAAAGGAAATTCATAATAATTATTCCCGACTAACATTAATATTTTCCCGTGAGCATCGTTAAAAGTGACTAGAGAAACTAACTATGCATGAGATAATTACCGTAATTAAATTACTAACACATGGCTTGGATTTTCGTCTTGCAATTTATGAAAAACGAATTAAGTCTTAAACTTTATTCAAAGTCTCTTAATACGCTCCAAGAATCTTTATTACGACTTGAAGAAGCAAATGACAATAAACTAAATTACTCTGCTAGAATAAACAACAAAAACTTTGTAATTATTAAGTGCCTAATTATTTATCTACGGACGAATTGAGTGTACATTAAAGTTGCCTAATTTTTCACGTTTTTACGAGTCTCTTAAAGAATTAAGGCCTTCCACAAAATCCAATTACGAGAAGGGACTTTGTTTCTGTGACTGTATTTTATCTCGAAAATGTCATTTTACCTTTGTTGTCTATTACATTATATTCATTAGCCTTTGTAGCTACGTCACCTAAATCTTGTAAAGGACTTCTAGCAGAAACAAGATTACGTTTATAAAATGAATTTTCTAATTTATGCCAAGTATTTAATCAAGTTTGGGAAAATCGGGATTCGGGTTATCGAACAAAATTCCTGATGGTTGAAATTCTCTTTTGTTTTGCCAATATTTGGGGTAAATAAAAATTTTAGGGTCAGCGTTTTTAAAATTTACCGATGGAGGAAACGGAATTGTAAAATTTTATTTCGTGTTTATAAATGGAATGATACTATTACTTTTCCTCCTTGTTGACTCATTTTCTTATTTCATTATTATTCTATTTCATATAATTTTCTGTCTAACAAGATGTTTATTCATCTAAAACTTTACGTAATTGAAAACCTTGTTTTCTTGTTTCTAATGAATAATTAAGTTACCTGACAACTATCCAGACTTCTAGACTTATATTATAAATTAAAATAGCTCTGTCTGTTACATTTTCACGGTGCAAAACAGATTTTTATGAAATATTTTAAATGAAGACAGTTTCCACCCTGGTAAAGAACTTATTTCATACTTTTATCTGGTAAATAAAGTATTTTTTATGTAAATTAAAATTTGTTTTATTTCTCCTAGGATGCAAGTAAGACCGCAAGTTTAGTCTTCACATAATTGAATAATTTCACGGTAAGTAATATATCGCTCAATTATTATCAAAACGTCCGTAAAAAGCCACTCAGTACCTCTCATTTTGATATGAGACAATGTGCACTTAGTTTGCAATCTTTGACTTTCAATAATATCAATATCAGCACCCAAAATCAATAATCCACTATTTTATCAAAATAAAATTCTCATATCATATAATTTTACCCCATTTTTGACTGAATCAAATAGATTTCTCATCATCCTATGCAGGACTATAATCTTTAAACCTGTAACACTAATACCTATTTACGAAGTCTCAAATCCCGCTTACTTCACAGGCAGAAAATTGAATCGAAGCTAACGTAACGTCTATATTTTTCAAGGTTTGTACAAACTTTTTCTGCACTATTCCTTTAAATATCATAAGTAGAAAACGAAATATCATTTTTTTACTTTTTTATGTTAAAAGAGTGACTGATAATAGCTGGAGTAAAATAATAGAATACTGACCTGCTGGGAATATAATTTTTTTGTGGGCTGTGAAAGATGGTGGTAAAAATATTCCTGTTTTTGGCTAATTTTTTTTCTGAGGATTTTGCCCAGCGATTTGACATAAATTTGGCTAACAAAAAAATAACTGCACAAAAAAACGAACGTAACATAATAATATAGCTTACACACACTCTTGACTTTACATGAAATTGTAAAAAGCAATGTAGCGATTAATTATTTTGTGTCAATTTAAATGCTATAAGTAACAGAATTATTCAATTTATTTCAGCTAGTTTTGTACACAATCTTTCTATTTGTAGTTTCTGTTTAGCTTCTAACAAGTTTAAAGGCTTACGTTGTTCAAGCGGCGTCCATTGATGAGTTTTCTACTGAACGCTTTGTAGGACAAATAGAGTTTCTCAGAAATACGGTTGTATCCAATGGACAGTTCTTTTCAGATTGCACAGACGGTGTTAATACTAACAATACGTATACATAGTGTTAACTGCTTTTAATGTAGCGCCGGTGGTAGAAAAGTTGTGTGGCAATCGTCTATTTGTCTTAGTAAGGGCATGTGATGCGAATGAATAAGAAAAATATTGCAAGAAAAGTTTTGATATGAATGTGGATGGCTATAAGAATACCTAGAGGAAGACCAAGAAAACGAAGGATGGATTATGTAAAAGGTGATTTGACTAGAAATATGGTAAGTACTGAGATGTCGGCTGATAGAGATGTATGGAAGAAAAAGATAGGCTGCGCTAACCCCAAGTAGATTGGAATAATAGCAGGAGGATGATGAATGTTTACTGCTTTTGATGGTTAAGAAATCTAAAGAAACACATGTTTAATAAAATTGTTATCTCGCTAGAAACACGTAGGAGTCACGTTTACTGTTTGCGTAGTTTGTACGAGTATGTTCTCTCTACATGTTGTTTCAACTGTAATGTCAATATCAACAAAGAGAATCCGATCTGAGTTTTCAAAATAAAACATATCATAATTATTATGTTTAGGTTGTTCTAACTCTTGTTATTTACAAATAAACTATAGAACTTTAATCTTTTTATATGTTTGCCTTTTGTCTTCAATATCTTCAGTATCAATCAATCTATAGGTTTATTTATTTTAGCACTTGGCTCGTTGTCTAAAACGATGCTTAAATTGCTCAATGACGAATCTTGTTTCAAATTTGAAAGATCTCTTATTGATCCAAACTCAAATAATATTTTAAATCAAAGTTTATGCCTCGGTGCTCTAGAATTCGGATCTAGTGTCCGAATACCGAAACGCCAGTTTAATCTCAATCAAATTAAAGGCCTTAGCAAATTGACTCTTTTGTTAACCAGCTAACCCTGTCGGGTGACACAAAACTTATGAACAAATCAAGAATAAGCTTTCACTATACGGGGGTAAGATTATTAAGCTATTGAAAGTACTTACTCTGAACAACATGGACAGTAACTGAAGCGGCCTTAGCGTTAGCAGGCACGCAAGTATAATTGCCGGCGTGGCGCGGCTCTGCCTTGCCGATCACCAACTCGCTGGTTTGGCGGCCATTGTGAACGCTCACGCCATCTGTGTGGAAGAAATGGAACTTTAGTACGTCATCGAACACAAATGAAAACAGACTGATTTATATAAATAAGGAGATCGCTCCATGTAAAATATTGATATAGTTAGACTAGGAACCGACCCCAGTCTTCGCTTTGGGTAGGCGAATGGTAATAAATAAGAACAAAATTAAAAGAAAAGACAGAAGTGCAGTCTTTCGAGTTGTCTCAGATAAATTATTTCTTACAGTTGTCAAAGATAAATTATTTTTTAACGCAAAAGAGCAGTCAAAATTATTCGTATTTAATGGAAAGTAACATTCAGCTGATCATTTGAACAATCACAATAATAACACAAAACATTATCATAAACAGCATCAGATGTATACAGTCCATGACAACGAGGCGTATTACTTTCACGGCCACAACTTCAGATAAAAGGAACCGTATTCGTTTCCTTTTGATCAACAAACACAAATGGCGGTTTGTTGGTAAGGTAGCATTTTCCTTATTTCTAATCAAACAACTCCTTTAAATATTCTTCATGTAAATTACCTACCTACACCAAATCTTTGATATTACTAACGCTCATGATATAATAAACCCAGTGTAATAAATTAACTAAGTAAGGCGGATAGTGAATATAATTTAGTCGATAATAATTTATTATCTCTCATTCTTCTCAACCGAAAGACAGGTTAAATGAGGGACATACGGAAGAAGGAATAGTATCTGATACTAGTTTGATTAACTACGGGACCAACTTTGAAAATACGAAAAAAAATCAGCTGTTCCATACATTTTGGGAAGTGATATGGGCATTTTTGTATGGTACAGTTCAATATTTTTTCCCTCGTTATCTGTCACCTAGTATATAAAAAGAAATAATTATACTCTCATCGCATCCGCCTAGCCTTTTTCCAACTAGGTTGGGGCCAGCTCCTAGTTAGTCTAACTAGATGCGGCTAAATGTCAATATTTTACATGGAACGACTGTCTAACTCAACCCAACTACTGGGTAACACCAGTATTCTAAGGTTAGACCAGTTGTCAAACTTTCGAGCTTCTTACGAGTACGTAAGGACTGTTACTGTATCGCTTTGATAACTGAAACCAACTTTTTAAGGAAGCATAATTTATTATGATTCATTTTTAAATTTTCTGGATCGTTATCAAACCGTTTTAGCTAAATTGTTGTAAAAAAACTGTTGCATATTGGACCAATATTACCACATTGTAATTCTAAAGCTTGGTTTAGAAATTGGTATTCAATTTATATAAATACTCGTATTGGTCTAATTTACGACAGTTTTGTTACAACAATTTTGGTACAACAGTTTGATGACAACCAAAAAACAGTTTGATAACGACCCAGCTCATATTCTATTGTTTTATATTCCAACCAGAACCGATCCCATGTTTCCAGAAAGCTCTATATAATATTTTTTATTTATTTCGCAAACAGCAACACTCGTAAGGTTTGCAATACAAGTATAATAGAAATAAAACAACGGCGTGCGTCCACTTCCAGATCTTTTTAAATTAGGTCACCAGTCTTTTGTTTACATTAGTCAGAATGCTGGGGAAGTTCTTTAGAAATCGAGAGTACTTCTTGGTAAGGGAAGTGGAATTGTTTCTTTATTAATCATAACATAACCGCTGTATTGCCTGAATGGTTAAGCAGAGTTGTATAGTACATTCACATTATGCCAGTTATCTTTAAGTCGGTGAAAATGATTTTTTTTTCTCATAGGTCTCTTGTCAAAAAAACCTTGCGAAAATAGCTCATTTGTAAAAATATTAAGCATTTAGCCTCATTGCAAAGGTAGCGAAGCCGACTACGCGTTCTCTAGAAGGACCAGTCGGATTTGAAAAAATCTTTTTGTATACTTATAATAGCCAATTTCATGAAAAGGCAAAGGGTAGGGTAAAATCGCAAGAAACAGCTAGTTCTATAATATTTTAAGAACCATAGTCGCAGCAGAAAGAACCATGATCTAAATCTAACAAACATGAAAGAGCCTCTTGATGACTGTATGGGTACAGCTGTACTCTCAAGTCAGCAGTTTCCGCGACAAACTCATTTACTTAGTTCACGTCGAGCAATCAAGGGCGCCGCCACCGTGCCACCCTCAGGTCATAGAAACAAGGGAGGTGTGCCAAGGCGCTATTGAGCTTGATGCTTTAATTTGCCCATATTGGGCGTAGTACAAAAGTACACGCTGGCGACGAACCGAACACGATCGATGATATAAATACAGTGTTTTAGTTTAGTGCTAGTGTTGAGTGACGATTAACAGTGTTAGATTGAGGGTGAGCGGAATTCTTAATGTGTGGGAGATCTTTATATTCACGAGCGGCGCTTGTAATTGTGTTGAAAAATGTACTAAAAGTGGCAACAGTTGTTCCCGTACTAATTTGCTATGATGGCATATCTCCTTGTTTCTATGATCTGAGGTGCCACCTCAATTTACGCGTTAGCTATCAAGAGTCGCGTGTGTTCGATAACATTTACTCACATTTTTAAAATTCATTGAGCCCGTTACCTATGTTTGAGGTTTTAGAAAATACAAATATTATATTCTAAACTATCGAGTTCATTTATGAGTATAAATCATTCAAACAAGATATGTCTGGTCTATCAACAGAATATACAATGATGCTAATTTTTTAGTAGGTACATGGCTTTAAACTAATTTTAGTATACCTTATCTCTTTCTTACAATAGCTTTGGAAAAGAATAGATCATATTAAGAATTGTCAATTTTTTTCCACTCTCACATCATTTACGGGAAAATAGTCACAATCTACGTTGATGGCGACTAAATTCACGTTGAAAATATGCAAGCGGACTAATTTGACAGGACTTCTATTCTACTATTCTTTTCTCATGTTTTTGTTAGAACAAAACATGACAAGACTAATTAGTTTAATTTGTAAACATCAGAATCGACATCAATGACTGTGCAAGTTACCGTCTTCCAAAAAACAATAATATTCCCTAAAATAAATCCATTTCTGCTTTCACTTCCCTGCTTACATCGCAAGGGAAATAAAGTGCTATAATACTTTTGTACTTTTCTTTAGCTCAGAACCCACCTGACTACTAACGAAGAACGATGCTCGAGGGATTACTGGAGCTTACAGCTTTGTAAAGAGAGTTCGGCAAATGGCGCCGGCTATTGTAAAAGAAATAGTGTTTGTTTCTATGTATGGGTAAGATTTCGTAATGAAAGTATCGTTTTCTGAGGATCGAATAGCATTTCATTTGTTATTTCTGAAAATTCGATGGTCGACAAGAGAAAATGTAATAATTTTGATAAGGGCCGTACCTCATCGAGTCGCCATGGCGACGTCGCCGGCTACGTAGCCAAATATTTTTTATTGAAATGTATGGCAGCTAACTCACTTGGCGATGGACTAGCTACTTCGCTAATTTGGAAGCATACTATCAACGCCTCGCTAGCAGCGCAGGGCACGCTCGGAATTAATGAATAATTTTTTTGGACATTGACTGCTTTTTGGCGAACTTCGGGTGCCAGAGACAGGTTTACGCCAATGAGGTTATTTTAAATGGTCTATTTACTATTTTTTTGTCCACGTGGAAGGGTTCGCGTGCAAAAGTCTAGTAAATAATAAAATAACATTTCTATCGTTGATTTACAATCCTCATATAAACTCAGATAATCTCAAACCAGAGTAAAAACAATAGCTCCATTGTTCATTGTTTTAAATCATAATCACTTTAATTGATGTTTCATTTTAAAATACATGTACATTGTACAAGCACCACGTTGATTCGAAGAGCGTAACTTGAAGCAGTACCATCACTAATTACGGTCCCACTTAGCAATAAAACTGAACAAATGGATTTAACATTCTGTTTGCAGATTATCTGTTCCGTATGTTAACGGTTACGATTTATTATGATGATAACGTGATAAAGAGTTTTGTAATTTTTCATCGAGTAGTTGAGAATTTTTATGTAGCACATTATTTAAGTTATATTATGTAAAAATCTGTAATATACGCGATTTAATCCGTTTAAACCTGTTTTATTATAATGTGTAATAATCGCGAAAACCTAAGACATTATTATATTCATGTTCCCCTTTTCTGCTAAGCTAAATATATTAAAGTGCAATGGTCTAGAATCAAACTCACTACTTCTTTCTCGCCAGTGCGTGTCAACCTTTGGCTTAAAATTGACATCAATCAAAATTTTCTAAACAATCTTGAAATCACAAAATACATCAGCTGTTCCTTAGATTTTGTCAAGTGATATGTGTGAGATATTTTTGAATAGAACAGTTGATTTTTTTTCGTGATTTCTAAATTTGTCCCGTAAATAAATATTAATGGAACTGGTATCGGATTCTAAATACCTTCCTTCAATATATCCTTCACTTAACTAAATAGACTGTTTAAGTGTATAGTAAAAGGGTGCCCTTTATTTATTTTAACAGACATTTTAAAATAACATAAAAAAGGTGTCACCTCTTCTTCTAAAATTTAGAAACACTAACCTCAAAAACTTCATACAGCGATATTTCAACAAAAGCCTGATTAAAACGCACACAAGCACGATCAAAAACTAGTTACCGAACATAATAATAACGCACATGACAATAATAACATCACACACGGTACTTACAAAGGTCCTTATTTGTGGTAATACGGTATTATTTACTGTAAACGCAGTAAATAATACTGTATTACCACAAATGAGGGCCTTTGCCCGTTGAGCTCGTTGCATCATACGTTTAGTGTCTAATATCACAAAAGGAATAACCACTGTAGATGACATTGTAATTATTTCAATAATAGGTTTTGCAGATTACTATCCGTGGCTTTTGATAAAGTCCGCCTAATAGGCCATTTGAAAATCATGAAAATGTACGATAGTAGACAACATAGAGATATTTTGAAATTATCAGGGAGATAAAAATAAAGTCTTTTGTTTTAACCATATTAACAGTTGGATTTAAGAACAAATAAATTGAGTTTTAGGCAATTTAAGTAACATACGAGGAATTAGGTTTATTGTGATTTGGTTTGGTTAGTTAAAATTAAAATTAAAACTGTAGCGTGAAGCCAAACTTGATGGGTAACCCTAACCGTTCCTTAATTGGGATTTTTTCGTATTTCTAAGAGCTCCTACGTTAGTTAATGGTAATAATACCAATATTTTTATAATAACAGCATATTAAAATTTGTATTTTTGTAAATAGCAAGACCGATGATTATATTTTTTAATCTTGTACTCCAACATTTTAATTTTAAAAAATATTTTCATCAGCTACTTTCATTTTTAAAACGTATGTCAGAATTTAATGTTAGCATAGGTGTAATTCTAAACGAAATTCCTTTTTGCTCTAGAATAACATTTTTGAATAAAACGCGTTTTAAAAATGTAGCTAATTCATTCTCCTCTTTTATGATTAAAAGGTTTTTGGGTTAGGTCAAGTCAGGTACCTATGCAAAATCTGAAATTTTATTTCATGATATCGCTTGGTAATGTAGTTTTATAAAGGAACAGAATATTAATGTTTATATAATGTTTATATATTTATTGTTTTATTTTTCTCTTCAACGTTTTTAGTCAAAGTCAAAGTTAGTAGTAAGGTATACTACAGGAATTATTAGGACTGAAACTAAATTTTAATATTAGAAAACAGCGATTGTTTTAAAAACTTCTAAACAAAGTTAGCTTTAACAAATAATTTCAAAGACCTTCTTAAATCATAAGACTTACTTAAATCATAGTTGATCATCCGATTCTCGAAGTACCAGAAGACGTAGGATGGCGGCTCCGTGGACCTCTTCACGACACAGACAAGCCTCAACATCGATCCTTCGTGAATTATCTTCTCCGATTCCCCCACTATCTCCGCGTACGCCGCTGTTAACAAAAACATCATTATTATTTTTATTTGAAGCATTATTTGTGTTCACATGTTCATTAACATTGCTAGGTTTATTTGTATTATTAACATCTTCATTGTCGTTACCACTCTGTATTGCTTTGTTATTATTAAAAGTATTAAGCTTTCTTCAGACTACGCTATACTATATAGTATAGCGTATGCTATATATAGTATAGCGCGCCATACAAAGCTATACTATATAGTATAGCACAGTGTGAACGTGTCCATAACAATGTATGGTGCGCGATATTGTCGAGCTATGAGCTATATGCTATAATGCTATATAGTATAGCGTAGTCTGAAGACAGCTTTAGGTACCTCTTAATCATCGTTTTACTTTTATTTTAAAGAAAGCATAAATTTTGAAGTATATCATCAACTAGCTGTGCCCGCGACTCCGTCCGCTTGGAAGTCGGAAACCAACACACCGTCGTTATTTTCTTCTTACAAACTTTGCCTTTTTTACCCCTTTACGGATGGAATTTCAAAAAATCCAGTTATTTAAGTTACTCAAGGAATTTGTATTTCATCCAAATGTCTAATTTCTAGGTCCATCGGTTTAGTCAGTCAATCACGGTACTGTTTTATATATTATGTATAAATGATAGATTAGATTGTACAGATTTAATGATACTGGTTTGCTTGAAGTTATCTTGGTTACCTTTTACGGCATTCTCGAGATATTCTTAGGTAATACAGTATTCGTAGTCAGGCAGGATACCCAGGTAAAATATTAACTATCGTACGTAACCTCAAAGTGGTAGTCTCATTGAAAGTTATGACACTTTAATGAAAAGGGGGGAAGAAGTCACATGACTCATTATAAACAGAGGACTCCTTAATAAAGCAGCATTCTTAAGCTACTTCTCAAGTCAGTTAACTCCCATCTCAAGGTACAAAGGTAAGCAAGGAAGACAGACTAAGCTCATTTGAAATAATATTTAATTTCGTACTTATTTTATTTAAAAGACATGGTGATTATAACTTTGTGGTTGGTAATGCCAAAATAAAATAACGAGTAATTTTTGTTAGAGGCAATGTTATATATTACTTACAAAAACATTTTTCAATGCTCGTATATCTTATATAATAAATAAAATGAGAAAACATGTTTCCTATTGACGTTGTATTTATACAAATTAACGTCTGCAATGAACATATAAAGCCGTAATAAAGCCGATAATCGAAATCCGATTCCATATTGGAAAAAACCCTTGTAACTAATTAGTACTTAGGTACTACAGGAAATCTGCTACATTGTTAACCAATCAGAGCCACTTTCAATAAATACGTAATAAGATAGCGGCAGGTAAAATAACAAAAGCAATGAACAATACAACGAAACCGCAAAAATTAATTCTGTTGTTACGTTCCACAAATTGGGAGGCCAGATCAATGAATTTATAATGATAATTTTAATTGACAATTTTCACAAAGGCTTTAAAATAAAACAGTAATCAATAAAGTTAACGACATTTCAGTTTTAAATGTGTATCAGTAACGGAAATTGAATTATTAAGCAGTAGACGGCTATAATTAAATATTTAACTTCCTTTATAAATCGGTCACGATAACAAATTAAAGCGGGTGTATATTTAAAGGACGTTTAATTTTGAATCAGTATAAAATCTTTATTGAAATACAAAACCATAATCAACAATAATCTTGTTTATCTTCAAACTTACTTGATATAGGTAAAGTTATAAATACTGATGGTCTCACTGTAAAGGTATTCATTTGTGTTTTTATCTTTAAAGACATCTAAAAAATAGCAGTAACAAACTTTTATTTATTTTATACCGTACCTTTTATTCTTTTTATAAGACAATACAACAACACAGAACAAGTTATATCCAAACTAAATGCTACAAACAAAATAAAAGCTGATAAAGAACTTACCAACAAGAACAAGCTTGAAGAAGATACTGGTAGGCGGGTGCGTGGGAACCTGGCACTCGTAGTACCCCGCGTCCGCTGACGTTGCGAATCTAATGTGTAACGCCCAGTCCTGGTGGAAATAAATCACGTTAACGGTCTCAAAGTGCGGTAACTAGTGGTTATAGCGATAGAAAGTTTAGTAAGGGTTTTATAAGAATCGATTGGAACATTCGAGTGGGGTGGAATCGAATGTTAAGACATTTTCGCCGTCTAAGTCTAAAAGATTTGGATTAAATAGATTTAGATGAGTAGAGTTTTCTTAAATGTAGAAAGAGATAAGACAAAAAATTGCACTTAAATATTAAATAGCTAAATTAGTATGAACACGCAACTTATATTTACAAAACAATCAACATGTTCCAACTAAATAAGTTCGACTAGACAGACCTCGATGGTAAATTTCTTCTCAGAAATTAGGCTTCATTTGAAAACCACATATAAATAGAAGCAGTAATCAATATAGCTGGCCACTTAAAGTGTAATCGAAACAACAAACTGACGAGACAAAGAAGATAAACAAACAACGACCAACAGCAATAATTCGTGGATACAGTTCCAAAAGATTTAACTAAACAAATCTAAAACAATTTTCGATTTCAATCCAAATCCACTGAACTGTGCTGTAATCAGTAAATTAAACAAAACAAACAGTATAGAAGACTTCGGAACAAACCGCGAGGAACAATTGAAAGGAATTTGACGATAATGGCTGTTCTTAAACTCAAATTCGTTCTAACGTCGAATCGATTGCATTGTTTACTTTGCCATGTTCATGTATGTTTTGGTACATACCTGAGTCAAAACTAAACTTTTCTTTAAAAATTGCCACTAATTCGTCAAGTTAGGTTTGTAAAAGTATGATTTTAAGATTGAAATTAAGTAATTTCTTGTTTTTTCTTTTAGAAAACTAATAGTCACTTATATACAAGTAATTAGGTAACGAAAGTGCTTATAGATCAAGATTTACAAATTTAAAAAATGCCGTTATTTTGAAGTTTGAAACTCTAATAATTTTCTAGAAATCTAGACAGTCACTATATGAGTAACTCCATCCATTTATCCTTGTCACGTAAACACATTTACATTTTAATGCTCTGCCTTATTACCAAGCATAACAATATCTAAATCTACGCTCCATTCAGCATAACATACATTTTAATTTACACCCGGCTTACTTAATATATTTCAAAACTAAATGAACCAGAAATGTAAACAAAGACTACGAAATCCAGACTCATTATGCCGGAGGATACAAAGAACGGAGGCAGAAAATTCAAATGGAACGTAACTTTTGAAATGGCGTATAGAGCGAGATCGACGTAAGATTAATTTAATCGTAGGCTCTTCACCGGGATATTTCGAGAGCACTTGAGCCTCGTGACATGAGATGTATGGGTATAAAAAGTGTTTGTGTAAAGGGACCGGTGTTGATGATTTTAATCAGGGGAAAACAGGGATATTTTGAAGTATAGGTATGTGTATTTTGTAGAGCGTTTTAATGTTATGTTTGTGCCGTGAATTGGGTGACGGTTTGTTTGAATTTAAGTGTGACGGAATTTTATGATGTCAAAAGTTAAAAAATACAGTGTAAAGAATCACACTAATATTATAAATGCGAAAGTTTGTGCGTATGTCGGTGTGTGTGTATGTTTGTTACTTCTTTACGCTGAAACGGCTGGACGGATTTGGATGAAATTTGGCACACAGATAGATTAAAGTCTGGAATAACACATACCTACCTTTACTTTTATCCCAAAAAACGCGGGCGGAAGCTAGTATTCTATATATCACGAACATAAAAGCACTTCCCTCTCATCTATAATGGAAAAAGATAAAAAATACAATCGATTGCAATAGATTAATTAATTTTCATATATCGTATTTTTACCGATTTATAGCCAATAAGTATAAACAATGCAGAACTACATAGCGTACACGAAAAAAGCTACACCGCAATGTTGACACCAAAACTCGGTCGATGGTTATGAGCCAAACTTTTATAATTTTTTTCAACTTTCTACATCAAAACTTGACCTAACCGACCTAACATAGTTCTAACTAATCATCTTTATAACAAAAGAACTTGTAACACATTGTAACACTTTAATAGAAGGCTAGACTGCGCAGAAAGGAACCGCAAGAAAATTAAATCAGCCGTTGGAAGCGGATCTTTCTAGACAGACAAAGACGTTTTATAATGTCCATGCTCAAAGGAAATGCTGAGTTTACTCTCTATATGCATGTCTCGTTTTTATCCTTCACCGGTTAGTATTTCTCTTCAGCATAAAATGTAGGTAATAGGTACAGTTCATTTTATGCAAATTTAGAATTTTGTATATTTAAATATTTTTACTTTCGTAAGATATATTCGTATTTATTATCTTATTGTTTACGGTTTTTACTCATGTACTCAAACATTCTAACCATTGTTTAATTTCTCAGAAAAAACGTCGAACATTTAAATTAATTCAATTCAAAAAACTTGATGCAGTTATACTGTGATTTATTGTGGTATTGCGCACTCGATTGTTAATTCGTCAATCGGAAATTCAGTTATGTTTGCGGTATCGATATAATCATGTACGAGTTCATTTTCCACTAATTTGGGAATCAAAGGTATTGTTGGCTGAATGCTAATAAGCTTTAGGTTTTGATATGGTCCAGTTGGTTTCGATATTCACCGTATTAATGAGAGCAACTCAAATTACATTATTGCTCCCTATATTACTTTTAACGGAAAATTATAATCCCAAAATGTTTTTATCGTTTTTGATAAATGTGTTACTAAGGCAGAAAATAGTGCTTTTAAGCAAAATAGCCTGCGAAGGTTAGAAAAGAAAAAAAAAACACGGTATAATAAAGCCAAACAAAAGCACTCGTATCTTTCATCATTTCTTTTTGTTCAAAAACAGTTGCCAGACAGACTTATTTTCGTATTTATTATTTTATTATAGTAGGTATTATTTTAGAAGGCTGGATAACATCGCACTATAATTATATAGCAATCAAAAACGTTGATCAAATTAATTAGGTACTTTTGATTCCTAGTCCTATTCTCCATAATAACCTAGAGAAATCCAATAGTGCTCGCTTACTACCGGTTCATGATGATGTTCGATTCAAAGCACCTTCAAGTATACTACGCACTTGTTTTAGCACTAACTTGTCTAAAACAAGTGTGTATTATTTTTGGTAGCATTCGCGTTTAACGCGTGTCTATCTTTTTTGTGGTAAGGGTGTAAATGTTTAACGGCTCATGCAATCGATTAGAGATCGGTCAGATGCAAACATTGTTCTGGATCAGATTCGAATGCTGATTTGAAAAAAATTCCCAATACATTAGTGTTTCACGAATCTTTTGATTACTAAAATTGAGCTAATTTTAGAATTCATTTTTGTTTACGACGAGAACTTGATCATGCTTGTATTACCAAAATGAATAATTTCTCTTAATCCTACTAATATTATAAATGCGAAAGTTTGTGCGTGTGTGCGTGTGTGTGTGTGTGTGTTTGTGTGTATAGTTACTTCTTCACGCTGAAACGGCTGGACGGATTTGGATGAAATTTGGCACACAGATAGATTATAGTCTGGAACAACACATAGGCTACCTTTTATCCCGGAAAACGCGGGCGAAGCCGCGGGCGGAAGCTAGTTTTTATATAACGTGAGATTAGCTACTCATTTCACAATATCAATAATACTCTTTTATCTTATCATAACCAGTAAAGATCAAACTAGTTCAGCAAATGTCTTCTGTCACGGGAAAAGTAAATTATATTCCCGTCGCTTGCAATTTCTGATCAACCCTTTACTTTATCCATTTACGACTTCTTCCTGTGCCCAACCCTCCTTTTACCGATGTGTTTTACCATCAATTTTCATTGTGAAATTCCGAATAATATTACCATTAACATAAATATAAACTACACTAAGCACTTTAACCGCGACTTCATCCGCGTGACCCAAAAGAACTGTGCATTTTTTCGGGATAAGTAGCTTATGTTACTCAGAGATAATTTATCTTTCTAAGGTGGAAGATTTTATAAAATTGGTCCAGTATTTTCGGAGCCTATTTGGTAAAAACAAATAAAAAAAAACTTTCCTATCTATACTTATAATAAATCTGTAGAGAGGTCAATTCTGTACATGAAATATATTTTCAAAATAACTATCAGGGGGTGATTAGTGATCGATACTGATGCCAAAAATGCAATCAGTAAAATTTTTGTCTGTCTGTCTGTCTGTCTGTCTGTCTGTATGTTCCTTATAGAAACAAAAACTACTCGACGAATTTTAACGAAACTTGGAACAATTATTTTTCATACTCCTGGGCAGGTTATAGTATACTTTTCATCACGCTGCAAATAATAGGAGCAGAGCAGTGAAGATAAATGTTGGGAGAACGGGAGAAGTTACTCCATTTTTTAAGCTTCCGTCGCGTGTGCAGCCTTAATGGTTAAAGCTACATAGAAATCATGTATGACGGAAATGTTCTACATAAAATTATCTAAAAAATATCCCTCAACAGCATATGTCTATCTTTTATGTTTGACTCACAATAACACGTGTAACTCCCGATAGCTTAGCAGTTCGGAGCTTTCTGATTGTATTACACACAAGGAGTTACACGCTGATGGAGTCGCGGGCACAGCTATTAATAATTATATTCTGCGGTTCCTCATTGCGATATTTTTCAACAGTATTGTGGATTGACATATTATATTTCCCTACTAAAATACGAAAGTTAATCTGTTTGTTACATCAAAACCATTGAACCGTGAGGAAGGACATACGCTACTTTTTTACGAAAAACGACGGAAACGCGGACGAAGTCGCGGGCAAAAGCTATTTATAATATTAGTGTAGATCTTGCAGAGTCAGACTAGCACATTGCTAGCAACTTCATCCGCGTAACCCAAAGAAACTGTGCATTTATTCAGAATTAGGGAGTAGCTTATAGCACTCAAGGATAATTTTGCTTCCTATTATTGAAAAAAAATTCAGGATCGGATTAGTAGTTTCGGAGATTACCTCCTGCATACGGAGATTACCTCCTGCATACATACAAACTTTACCTCTTTGTAATATTTTTATTTCAAACATCATTTTAACATATTAACACAATAACTTTAACCAACACTGACTGCCTCGTTGGCCTAGTGATAGCAAGCGCGATTGCTCTACGTGGAGGTTTGGCTTCGATCCTTGGGTCAGGCAAAGTGTTAGTGGGTATTTCCATTAGGAAAATCTCAGTAGCAGCCCGGAGTTTGGCTTTAGGCTCGACCTCTATAACATAGGACTTAAACATAACTGGCGAAATGTAGGTAGACCATACACCTCTGGCGACCACTTCGGGGAATACAAGCGTGGTGTTATGTTTTAAACAATACACCACATTTACCAAAAGGGTTTCCAGTAATACGCTATTAATTTATTCTAACAAAAGCTTTGTAGGGTTGTAAAATAGCATTACGTAACATTTGTACGTTCGTGCTAACATTACATTTGGTGTCTGCGGCAATTTTTATAACTTTGACATCAATCGATTTGTCTGGTCCCTGTATTTTTGGGGCATCACGTGCGGAGTTTTCATTGACAATAACATTATTGTCTCTAAAAATACTTGTTTACAGAGTGTAAGGAAAAAGTGGTACCATTTGAATAAGAAATACCTGCAAATAACATGAGCAAAAATTGTGGAGGTAAGTCCTACAATTCGGGCCTATTTCACAATGATGGACAATCTATCAGAAATATAAACAGATGTTTTTATGAAATTATCTGACAATTAAATTAACCGGCATTTAGCTGAGATGAAAGAGGTATTTATTTGATAGCAAAAACGGTACATGAAATAGCAAACACTTACAAAGTTATTCATTCATAAACGGTCTAAGGCTCGTATTACAGAACGATTTTCGAGCACAGATCTCATAGGCGAATCCAAGTTCACAGTAAAATCGCGTGCGTACAGCGATTTTACTGTGAGAGGAAATCCTCTTACACATTAAAACAACCACGATTAGTGGAGGTGCGTTCAGTTTTAGATTAGACGATCTCTAACAAACGATCTTACATACAAACGTAAGTATAAGTACCTACCTACATTCTGTGTAAATACATAGAGAGTTTATATCCCTCCCTCTTTGCCGTAATCGAGTAAAAGGGTAACAAGATCATAATATCAACCGTTAGAATTAATGTAAGTACGTCTATTATTGTTAAAGCTAGAATCTCAAGAACATTATCAAGCCTTACAAAGGGTAATGAAACCCTTACAAGATCATTCACTTATCCGTCTGTCCATTGGTCCTCAATTTCAGTAGATACTATCATCTTATTCAAACTTAATTTTGCGGTCGGTAAATTTTATTATTACAGCCCTATTCAATAGGTCCCTTTATTACTTACAAAAGTTTGTGGTACGGAACTGTTTGTGAGAGAATCGCTTTTGTCTAAGTGATTAAGTGGCAAAAACCTGACGGCCTACCTGATGGTAAGTGGTCACAACCGCCTATGGTCATCGCAATACCAAAGACATCGCAGTTGCATTGGTGACCTTAGAGACTAAATTAAAATGGACGTAGTTATGCAAAATAGAACCAACCCACAAAAAGGTACTTTAGAGATAATTAGATTTTTGTTTCTGAAGTGTGTAGAAACAAATAGGTAAGTTATTTGAGATAAACAACTTTACTAGGTTAAGGTTAGTATTGATGACGATATAAGACAATACATTATTTGGATTTTAGTGAGATTTTAGTATCTATTTATGATCAAAAACCTGACGGTTCCTTATTGCAAAATTACTGTTTTGTGGGTTGGTTCTGTATTGCCATATGTTTTGGTTTAGCTTAGTTCTGTTTTGCGTAATGAAAAAGCTTAAGATCTATAGGTACTATGCCACATGGGTCTGTAATTTTTTTTTAAAGTGACTCAATCTAGGATTGGTATCCTTGGCAGCTTTCAATAATATGAGTAAAGAGTGTCTCAAGCAGCTTGGATCTTTTTTGAATATATGAATGTTGATTCGTAGATTCTGTTGGTATAACTCAATTTCACCAGTTTTGTGGGTTGGTTCTATTTTGCATAACTACGTCCAAATGTCTCTTGTGCCTGTAATTACTTCGGGTCATTCGGACCTCGTCGACAAGGCCCGTCACGCAGAACCCGTAACTGCACGAGTCCGCTGCCGAGGATGACTCAGTCCCCTAACCGATTCTCGAACCAGCCCGCACTGAGGATGTAGATTAATATTTGTCCCAAAATAATATTAATCCGATCCAGCTCGTAGTTCCCTTTAGTTGCCCTCCCCCCAGCGAGGCTTAGCTGGAACCATTTTATAAGTCGTCACAGAAGTCCAGTTAAGCAGTATAATAGCTCTTTTAGCATACCAATCTTATGGAAATGTGAAACTGGATAGGATTTCCACTAAGCAATTTTTTCCCCCTAAAATTGCTTTATTTTGTAAAACCCATTAATTTTGCTGTTGTGACAAATAGGTAATCTTTCTGTAGCTTGATAATAAATTCCATGCAATATCCAAGTACTCTATGACTGTTGGAGGGTAAGGACAGAGTCCGGACCGAAAACTGCTAACGAGTAACAAAGAACTGACTGCCAACCGACCTCCACAAACCCAATTACTGAGTAAACCGGATATTCCAAGGTTTGCCTTCTCTAGAATATTTAAAGGCACGGTAGTATGTGGGTTGTATTAAATTTCAATTTGTTAACTCTGGTAGTTTGTACTATCCTCCTGCCCTTATCCCAATTTATTTGGGGTCAACGCAGCTTGTCTTTTTCTTCCATACATCTCTATTGACCGTCATCTCACTGTTCACACCATATTTATCATCTTTCGCAAAATTTATTCATTGTTTCCTTGACCTTCCTCTATTTTATAGCCTTCCACATACTCAAAACTTTTCTTGCGATATTTTTCTCATTCCTTCGCATCACAACATACCAAGACAAACCTCTATACAACTATTCGGTTACCGGCGCAGCTTTATTAATATAATAGGTTGTAGTTACTTTTTGCTATTTATTCATTGTTTTATTTTTGAAAATATAATTTTATTATGGAAGGTACTTAATTATTTTATTATATTATTAATAGAAACTTAAATTATTTATACTATGTACAAGTAGGTATAAAAAATAAAATAAAAAAGAGCTCATAGGGCATCAAAAAATTCGTCCGCATCGCTGTCAGCGGGAAAAGTGCCCAAAAGACTGGCGGCATTGCCACGCTGGATGGCAATGCTAATTCTTTGGGCTAAAAAAAGGCCAGCTCTCTGGTCCCGTGTCGAGTCTTAGTTACTTAATTGGGCATGAGTATATTTTTGATAATCTGGGAAGGCTCAATGCAAAAAAGGTTGGGAAACCCTGCCTTATAGGATCACTTCGTTGACTATCTGTCAAGACCCTTATTCTCAGGAACGCGTACAGGTATCAAGTTTAATTTAATATTAAATACTTAGGTCTGTTCAGTTTTTTTTTCATAGGCAAGTAAACGACAAAAATATAGGTCCACCTCAATTCTAAACAATTCCTGGCAGAATACAGTACGACAGTTGGCTAACTATTATTATCAGTTAAGTTTTCAAGTTTCACCTAGTTTGAACATGCCCCCGTTTCTTTTAATAGTATCGATTCTCCTAATGCCTTGGCGTCGCCAAAGGGACAGGCGTATTCTCGTAAATTTAAAATTACTTTTAAGAATATGTGGTACGAAATGTCAGTCACGGTTTCGGGAAATGGAATTTCTTGTATTTCTATTCTATCGGTAGTAATAGTTAGTAGTACTTATTATAAAATAGGTGTTATTGCCTAACGTATGAGTTCATTCACAAGTTATAAAAGTCTTCCATGACCGAATGACTGACTGATAGCTAATGTACAGTCTAATCCATCTTACATAATGTTCCTTATGCACACTGCACATCATTATCATTTATTATTTCAGCGAAAAGGCATTCACTGTTGGACATAGGCCTCCTCCAAGCGTTGCCACGTTGACTGGTCCTGTGCTTCCTGCATTCTCCCGGCCTTCCCAGGTCATTGGTCCACCTTGTGGGAGTATGTCCACATACGCTGCGTTTTTCAGTACGAGGTCGCCACTCCAGAACCTTTCTACTCAGGTGCACTAAAAGGGATATTTCTAAAATCAACATCCTAAATAGGACAGAGCAATCTTCGCAGGGTGGTTGGTAGTAGCTGGATGAGAGTGACCAAGGATCGAGTTAGATGACAATCATGCTATTGAAGAAGGATTTTTAAAATATCTCACATTGTTCTCACATATTAGGGCATGAATGTAAACAAAGAAATTGTATATTTGAATTAGTTGAAAAAGGGTAACCATGGAGTTCTTCTACATAGGAATCTACGTTTTGGAACGGACAACTAGCTTCAACTAACGGACAAACTGACTGACAACTATTGCTTGACTATTCAAAAGTGCCTGTAAATAGTCTAATTGAAATAAATGTTTTGACTTTGACTTTGACTTTGAAGAGGTCCTAAAGAGGACCTAAGAGGACCTAAAGAGTGCAACAGGGTTTTGAAAATTTTCCCAAAAGATATATTGCGTAACACTGTTGCGATCATCATAGTTTTAATTTGAACATGCATTGCGCCCTATCTAAATTCATGTTCCCGATAAATAGCCCAACGATGCAATGGATGATGTTGAACTGTTAAAATGAAAGCCATGGGGAGAGAAACTGTTACGTAAGAGTACAAATACATGTAGACAAGGACCCAGAAAAATGCTAGTTATATCTATAAATACGATTTCTCGATTTCATCGGCTTGTTATAAATCATCCGAGCAGAATCTTGTGGAGACAACTTAATAAAGGTCGATTAAGAGTCCTTCGCTAGTTGATTTGATTAAATCCTAGTTCCTTTTGGATGCCAGTAATTGGGCGTCAGATATTTTCAGACCTTTTCTCTATATATATATATAATTTACTTTTGACATCTTACCATCGTTTCTGGTATTTGGCACAACATTTATAACGTCATGTTTTATTATTGTCTATTTTTGGGATAAAAAGTATCTAACACATAAGATACTTTTAAGATTCTGATCTTGAAGCTATACATATATTACTATAAAGTTTAATCAAAATTCGTTCAGTAGTTTTTGCGTAAATCTATCCATACATTCTCACAAACTTTCCCGTTTATAATATTAGTAGGATTATTTACTGTCCTACTGTCAACGGCACATATTATTCAAAAATAGAAATCCACGTCATTGGCTAGTATCCATCTTTCTATAGCTACAACTACCACAACTTGGACACATAATAATAATTTATTTCTTTCAGAAAGTACTACATAGGTATACAAAATATAATGTAGTTACACATACTCTCGCATGAACGGCTGCGTCATTAGTCACGATCAACGTGAACTATTAGAGCCTCATTTATCGAGGTTCAAGCGATTAATTACTTACGCTTGCTCCGCAAGGAATATTTGACTAATTTCCTTAAATTAGAGCTTGTAGTACCAACTTTAGAAAGTTTGTGAGTGCTCGAATTTTAGTCATTCCTCTGGGTATTACTTTAGCCAGAGATTAAAGAACTTTAAGCTTAATTTTACTGTTTAATATTGTAAAACACGCGAATTACAGAATGTTGTCGTTTTTGGGTTTCGTATCTCAAAAAAAACAGAACTTCTTGACAGACTTGATCTTATAGGGTTCTGTTTTTTTTCAAAACTCCTTTTTTCAGAAACGGGTAGAATATCAAGTTGAAATTAATATCAAATACGGGTCCCTTAAAAATTCAAGCATCTGAGTCAACGCAACCTACACGCTTATGTCATATATTTGACACTCACAAATTCACGCATTAAAACCTATATTTCTCGTTGACCTAAAATCATCAAATATGGCATGAAGCACAAATAAAGAAAAAAATCCGATTATTTAAAATTTGTAATTAGATATTCATTTTGGCGATAACTAACTTACATTTTTACGGAACCTTCAGGGTGCGAGGCACACTTGTCTGGTTATTTTATTGAATGAATCAGTCATATAATGGATTTTACCTTTACTGTAAGATTTTTAACGATAATCTACCGTTGGACATAAGTCTACTAACTAGTCTATTAGCTGAGTAGCTTTCTAACATTCAGTTAAAGAATACATCCTAATCCTTAATCGTCGCTGCCTTTTAATATCCCAATATCTTCTTTGATGATCGACTATATTTCGAACCATCCACGTTTAATTTTATAAATTCCCCTCTCAAAAGGTAGATAAGGCATAGAAAAGGCAGATAGAAGAGAAAAGGCAGATAGCGCTGCCCGGGATCGAACTCGTTGACCTGTGCCACTCGATCAATTTGTTAAACGCCGAAGTTCAAGTCTTGCTATTACTATTACGTGTATTTTTACTATCCATTGATTTGTCTTTTGGTTTACAACATATTTCTTTTGATTCATAAAAATAGGCTTAGAAATTATAAATTAATATTCGCCTTATTCTGTTTAATATCAATTTTAGTTGAGATCCATCTGAATGGTTAAATTTATTAAACGTTACGTTACCTATTTTCAATTTGTAAATAAGCTGTTCCAAATAACTGAATAGCAAGTTAAATGTTATTACTACTATAACAAAACTCAAAATCCATAGCACTGATTTTCAGCAAAGTTCCTTTTTTTTACATCCAATATCATATCTTCTTGTTTGCTTTTTTTGTGTGAAAAACCAATTTGGGTTATGGCTATTAATTTGGCCTATTCACCCACTAACGACCGCTAAATGAAAGCCCGGCCCACTTCGTAATGCATTCACCCAATACATGTAATTATTATGAATTTAAAACCACAGGACTATTTTACATGGACATTAATCAGGCGTAAATTGAATATGTTGACGTGTTTGTAATTAGTTACCTTATTGTTTGATAAATTGTATGCGAGGTGGAATTTTTTGATTTTTATTGGTGGAGACGAATAAGTAGGCATTAAATATTTGAAACCTTAAACTAAAACATCGTAGACCAATTACTAACGGGATGTAACCACACCACTCTTGCCGCAGTTTCTGAAAGCCTGTTCAATTTCATCTGTTGTCAAATCTCATGTCAAGTGTGATTGCCCAATCTGTCTGGCGGATCAATAACTCAAACATTTCGATAGAAAACTGGTGTGACCGCCATGATAATTATATTTTAAGATACAGCCTTACCTTAACATGTCTTCCATGAGCCGAGAAGAACCTGCTATCAGCACTATACGTGACAAGACCAACTGACAGCAACGAGTAGTCTTTTCTCCTTATCCACGTTACCTGTAGAAAAAATATTAAGTTTATAATCGTCTTTATATGAACAACTTAAATTCTCAGAAAAAAAAATTTAGACCTAAACTTGCTTTACTTGATCATACTATCTTTAAGTGGGATTTGAATTTTGATGTCGAATTCTTGATTGTTTCCCAATTATTATTATCACATAGATGATCTGACAACATCTCATTACCATCTTTGATCCATGTGTAGAGTATATTATTCTCCACACTTATTTTAAATGCAAAAGTAACTCTGTCTGTTTGTTACTTCATCGTAATGAAATGCCTTTATCCCATAATGGTTGGCAGAAACTACAATAAAGCAAGTGTTAAGATCCTTTCATTCTCCTTTTGCTTCATCCACGTAAATGCATAATTATGGTCATACTCGTGCACTGGTTGCGAATTCTACTCGACTGACCTTCAATGTATAATGATTTTGAAGTTATTCAAATATGTAGTGTTCTATAAGGTATTGATTTATTAATCTATTAATAAGTCAATCTAAATGCATTTACAGAAATAGATCATAAGGTAGTTTGAAATTATTAGCTACAAGACTTAAATTTTCTATCGATTCACCGAAATGGAGAATCGTTTGATACCAAAGTATAGTAATTTTCTACAGTACATTGTTCATCAATATTGATGACAAACCTAAAATTACATACCATTTCGAACGATGATATAAACGACCAAACTACTATTTTAGGATTCCTAATATCCGAAGACTAATATAATTTTCCATTACAATCGTTAAAAGGTATTTTGTAGTGTTTAACTATTTTGTGCTCTTACAAAAACTTGGTACCTAAGTACCTACACAATTTTACAAATGCTGCAGTCGTACTGCAGCATTTGTAAAATTGTGTTGTTATTATAAAGGCACATGCTAAATGAATCTATTCTCAACAAAAAAAAAAACATTTTTTTTATCGACCCATTCTGAATGATCATATCGCGTGTCCAAAAGATACAGCCTAATATTTAAAATAAAATTCATCTGTAGGATTTACATTTACTAAGCTAGATTTAGCCAATGCTTATAGTCCATTATTATCAAGAGTAAAAAACACTCATCTGCCTAGCCTTTTCCCAAATTATATTGGGGTCGGCTTCCAGTCTAACTAGTTTCGGCTGAATATTAATATTTTACGTGGAGCGACTGCCATCTGACCTCCACAACCCAATTAATGGGTAATACCGGTATTCGAATGTTAGACCAGCTGTCAGACTTTTAGGGCTTCTGACTACCCGTAACGATTGTCAAAGATATTCCTATGACAACCGGGACCGACTGCTTAACGTGCTCTCCGAGGCACGGAGGGGTCTCGATGTGTAAAGAACGGTCACCCATCCAAGGACTGACCGCGGCAAGCGCAGCTTAACCTCGCAGATCGATCGATCAGCGCGGCCGTCATTTAGCCACGAGCTCCTCCAAAAGTAACAAACACTACTAATCTTAAAAAGGATTTTTAGATAGCCACATCATAATTTAAAGAGACGATGCATGACGTTCATGATATAAATCGTGTTGGATACCCACATATGTTTAAACCGGTTATAAATTCAGCTAAACAAATTTTCGTAATTTTCACCCTAAACGAAACAACAAACATTCTGGTTGGAGTTTTGGAAGTCATTCAAGACTTTACAAAGTTACCGCTCAAGTTCTGTGCGTGTTTGTACTCGGTTTTGTTACAAACTTTTTGAAGAATTTCGTTTTGATTGTTAACGTATATTGGATGTGGAACAAAATTTTGTGGGGACTCGTTTAATAAAATACAAGCTTTCAATTTTTGGTTTCCATTATCTTTGGTTTAACTGAATTTTTGGTTGGTTTATTTATGTTTTGATAGTCTAGAATGGAAAAACTAGTTTTGGGAGAAAGTCCATCTTTTAGTCAAATCTCTTACAGTTTTAAAAAATCACGAATAATAAGAAAAGGACATAGAACATAATCTTTTGTAATTCATGTCAAATCATTATCTTTAAAGATTTTTACTAGATATGTATAATAAAATATTTGACTTACCGTGTTCTCGGTGATATCACTAACTTCACAATGCAGTATCGCTGTAGTTCCTATTTGAGCTATAACTGTTGTACAGTTTTCAGTCAAAAATATACCAGCTTTACCACCTTTCCCACTTAATTTATTTACGGTGGAACCCGCAGAATCTCTGTACATTTTCTTAACTTTATTCACAGATTTAGATAGTGAAGTACCATCTAGTTCTTGTATAATTTCTTTATCTGTTATTCTATCGTGTTTAGTATGTCTTCCTCTACCTAAGGTAACTTCATCTATAATGTTATCTATATTATGTACATCATCATTATATTCATTATCTAATAGTGAGGAGAGGCGAAGTGGTTTTGGTAATTTTGGATATGTTGTTAGAACATATTCTGTTGTTGTGTATAATTCGGTAGGATCTTCTGCACTTATTGTTGAGAAGGTTACTGTTGTTGGGGGTGTTGATGTTGTTGTTGTTCTTCTTCTGTGACCTGTGAACGATAAAAAAGTACGTTTGAATTATTAAAAATAAAATATCATGTAGCAGGTGTTATGTTTACGAGCTTAGCAAAACCCTAAAATATGTTATGGAAACATGAAAATGTTCAAAATTATAACAATGCTTGAGTGGCAGGTCATTAATGGTGCTTATATTACCGATGTTATGATAATTTTGTTTCCTGGCAAACACTCAAATGTAATATGAACAGTTAATACAATATTTAGTCCTTATAAATAAACAATGAAATTCGCTGCCGGAGTGGGTGTTCCCCGACAGTTACAATCTGGATAACTTCAAGTCGAGAGTGAATCGGCTTTTTCTAGGCAAGCGACGCAAGCGTGCTTCATCGTAGACCGCATCGTCGCTTAAGATCAGGCGAGATGGCGGTCAAACGCAAGCCTATTAATTAATAAAAAAAAAATACTTTCGTATTGAGAAAAAAATAAATAGCACGAAACCATTTTCTCCTTGTTAGTAGATTACGAAATCAAATACATAGGTACACTTGACAGACAAACGCACAGATTACTGAGAAATCTTAAACTATCTCAAGAAACAGCATAAATCTCCACAAATTACAAGCCTACCATAATTCCTACCAAGATTAAGCTTAACCATGATCTTCAAGACTAAACACACGCTATTGTTTGTCCTGAACGACCTCTATAAATGACGTCATCCCCGTAATATCACAGCCTAATAGCATAACAGTAATACAAAGGCAGCTCTCAGGTAATCCGGTTGGCAATCAGACCCGGATTAGTGGGGTAACGGACGACCAACCGGCGTGACCAGTATTTGTTGTACGATCAAAATGATGGCATCGGGGCATTTTTGGTGCGGATCGGTCATTATTTTGATGGTTTTTGGTATTACGCACAGCAAAAAGGAAAAAACCGGCCAAGTGCGAGTCGTACTCGCGCACCGAGGGTTCCGTATCAGTTTTGGACGTATGAAGTGAAAAAAACCGGACCGCAAAACTAAGTTTGTTTGTGAAGTAATTTTAATGCTTTTGAAAAAACTGTACTAGTTAGGAACATCGTTTTATTTTTGGTGCCATATTTGGGTCAATTCCTATCAACTCTAATTATTTCAGATTTTTCACTCCGCAAACTTCGGAGATAAGGGGGGGGAATGGTATTTTTTCAGACATTTTTCATCATATGTCGAAAACTGTGAAACATATAATTAAATAAAAATATATTTTGAAATGTGCAGATCAAGCCCTTTCATATGATATATCATTTGACCTAGTAACCCCACTTTGAAATTTCGGACCCCCACACCGACCCCTTTTGCAATGAAAATAAAAATATATTTTTAATTTTTTCATTTGCAATAAAGTTGGACAAGCATTTTTTGCAACTGTTCCAAATTTCAAGTCGATAGCATTAGTAGTTGCTGAAATAAGCAGGTGTGACATACAGACAGACAGACGAAGTCGCAACATAAGGGTTCGTTTTTTACCATTTTGGTACGGAACCCTAAAAATCTTTAAACACTAAAAAGCTTCAAATTATGTAGCAATATTAGCATACCTTCTGTAGCAGGGGTGACCGTTACAAACTTAGAACACAAACACAATAATAGTTGGAAGTTTGCTTATCGTAGGTACTATAGTAGAAGAAGTAGGTGTTGAGGTATACAGGGTGAGATTTGAAATAGGACTCAAGGGAAAAAAAAATACAAATTACCATAATTTGGCAAATAATATTCATTTCGATACCGATCGATGCCAATTTTATTGATGACCTATTTTTGCAAAACATTGGTTCAAAGAACACGGCAGACGCCCATAGAACGCTGGGCTTCAGATTGTGTATGTCGGTACAGATATAAAATTAGTTTGGTATGATCGAGTATTTTAAGAGTATTTAAATTCATTTTTAACCGACTTCCAAAAAGGAGGAGGTTCTGCATTCGGTTGGTTTTTTTTTTTTTTTTTTTAATGTATGTACACCGATTACTCTGTGATCTGTGAGCCGATTTACGTGATTTTTTTTCATATGGTAGAAGAAGCTCGCGAGGTGGTCCCATATAAATTGTATTAACTTAGGTTGAATAGTTTTGTAACTAGCTTCAATAAACGGAATTTTTCGTGTATATCGATAACATCATGACGATTATAAAAAAGTCATATTATGTAGGTACACGAATTCCTGGACGCAATCGATCTCGATATTATACATGCATAACATCACGCTAGTATTTTCCGCAAGGTTAGGTAGAGGTGTATAGTACACACAGTTTTTTTTAGGTATGTTCAAGTCTTATTTGATAGAAAGTTAGGGAAAGAGCCTATTGCTGAAAAAACATTGTTTTCGATTACTGAAACGTACTTATCCATAAATATCTTAGAAGGTAAGTACCTATTTAAATTCGTGAAAGCAATCGATCTCGGTAAAAGTACATACAAAATGTGTGTCAAAGGCAGTATATTATTAAAGTCGCTCTATCCATGATTTTATGGTACTTTTATATACGTAAGGTATTATTATAAAAAAAACATGACATGTTACACTACACTAAAAAGTTAAAAATAAAAAACAGGTTTTAAAAAAACCGACTTACGAGGAAATCTTAATTTCCACGTGCACACACTGCGCACACCCGTTTAAATACTGAGAGGCAAAAACCTGAAAAGGCCCCGCCGGCTTCAATATACATTTAGATTTTTAATTATGGAAGTTTAAACTATTTATTTCATAGTTTTTAGTGTAGTTTATGGAAGTCGGTTTTTTTAAAACCTGTTTTTTTTTATTTGTTTTTGGACGTAATTGGGTTAAAGAGAAATCTTCGTATTTGTGACAGTGAGGTTAAGTATGGTGTGAATGATCCAATTAAGTACAGCCCGACTAGGGCACGCCGCAATAGCGGCGGTAAGACCCCTCTTTGAGGAGTGGCTAGGGAGACGTCACGGCGTCCTCACCTACCGCCTGACGCAGGTCCTCACCGGACACGGAAGTTTCGGGAGGTACCTGCACATCATCGGGCGGGAGGAAACGCCCGGGTGTCATCACTGCGTTGATCGCCCTGAGGACACGGTGGAGCACACGGTGGGGGCCTGCCCTGCATGGGCGGAGCACCGCCGTGTCCTCGTAGAGGCGATCGGCAGCGGCGGCGACCTCTCGCGCCCGGCCCTGGTTCAAGCCATGGTCCGGGGCGAGGGGGAGTGGGAGGCAGTCGCCTCCTTCTGCGAAGCAGTCATGCTAGTGAAGGAGGCGGCGGGACGGGAGAGGGAGAGATTCTCCCGTCCAAGCCGCCGCGGTAGACGCTCCGGGCGTCGGGAGCCGCGTGACGACTCCCGGCCACCGTAGGCGCGGGCCTGCGGGCGGTGAGTAATGGGTAGCTCACCGTCCGATCAGGACCAGGCCCGTGCCGAACGGCGCGTACGTGTTCCACGCGCGCCTCAAAGAGATGTCAGCATCAGAGAGGGGGCCCATTAGGGCCCAAGCCTGCCGGGAAAGCGGGATCGTCCGGGAGGGATACCGCTGACCCGGACAAAAGGGCTAAGGAAGGAACATGGGTGGGTTTTAGTCAGTAAGAGTCTGACACTCCCTTCCGCTCCGCCCAGAGCGGGAGGGGTCATTTGATGATTTCCCATCCCCAAAAAAAAAAAAAAAAAAAGTACAGCCCGACTAATGAGTTCTCAATTCAAAGGTTTTAGTTGCTGTCAACATGATATTCTGTGGAGGTCCAATGAAGTACAGGGGACTAATGAGTTCTCAATTCAAAGGTTTTAGTTGCTGTCGACATGATATTCTGTGGAGGCACGCGCCAGCCAGCATGCACCCGTTTCTGTATTATTGGTTTATTCAAAATGTCAACGGCATAATCATATTATTTCTTATTTATTTCGATTTTTGATTCCAATTCTTAATCTCTAAGATACATTAGGCAAAGAACAATTATTTTTGGTTAAGATTTTATTACTGTACCACATCAAGCCCAAAACTACCAACGTCCTTTTTGACTAAACCAAGTGCTTTTTCAGAAAAAATGTTAGAGAAAGTTCGACCCGTGGTCCCATATTTAATTTTACTAAATCTTGTTGAGTAGTAAACGGTTTCACTTTTTTTAAGTTTATTTTTTTATATCTTCAGTTAAGCTCCGTCTTTAAGTTCCATCGCAACACATCCTGTATACTGTAATACGGCGTGGTAGACTATGTCACTGGGTCGTGCAGCCTAGAAATAGCTAGACCACAGTCTCGATTCACAAGGGAGCCGTGAGAAGCGATTACGGGATTCTATTAAGTGGATAGATTGCAGTATTCAGCTCTGTACTGATAACATTACAGGTAGTACATTCGACCGTCGGTAGTAACACTTTGACCTTGAGCTGGCCTTGTATATTAAGGAGTTTTAATAGAATAAGAGGCCAGCTTATTCTGGTTATGTTACCACTGACGTGCGGTTGACCGTACGTTATGGAATGTAGATATTAATTTCATTACTTAAAATCATGATATATACTATTTAGTAGGTAGTAAAGCTCATTGTGAAAGTTCATCTGAGAAAGTTCTACCAACATACTAACTAATGTTTCTTACCGTTATGCAGTATAGATATTATAATATATACTATATACTATATAATATATACTTACTAGTAGGATGACCTAGTCACTCCATACACTTTAAGAATGGGGAAAACCATCCTCTTACAACTTGACATAGCAAGTAAAAGTGTCATTAAGACCTACTTGCAGTGTCAAGTGAAGGGGTGTGCCATTTGCTTTTCTTTATTTAATTAAAATTAAGACGACTTCAAATCGTACCTACAATTAAATTACGTTACTCCATTCCCTTCTACTTGATGACTAACCAAAAACCTAGTTTTATTACATTTCTCCATATAATCTTCTTTATTGAGTTTCATTTCAAATAACTCCAAGCTCTAACGTCGTTCGCAGAGCTTACAATGTCCACTCCTCTGACGTATAATAATATAGATAAGCGCCTCTACGTCAGATTCGATAGAATCTTTTCCAGAATTTCCTGCAAATCTTGAATTTTAGCTACAAATTCAATATGGCAATATATTTTTGAGTTACTAGATGTTGTATTTACTTTGTTCGTTCAAACTTTGGGATTTTGAAAACGGCGAATTTCCAGAAATCCTTTCCTCCATAGAAAATATCTTATAAACATGTGATGTAACAGTTAGTCACAAATCTGTTTTATGTATAAAGATTTGCTTGTTTTGTATCCCAACTTAAACTCAAGTATCTCAATACTAATTTATTTCATTTCACAATGTAAACTTATATGGTAGGTAAAATTTTTAGATCATCATGTACCGGGCACAGCAAATTCGTAGAGCGGAAGAAAGTTTCTGCATATAATTATCTCGAGAATGCTCGCCGGTCGATATGCAACAACTTTAATGTTACGAGTATGTTAAAATGATATTTAATAGAGCATACCTACATTTTATCATGTAAAAGGTGGCGAGCCTATTGCCACTGACTGGATACAAATTCAGACTTCAGACCATGCAAATGTCTTTAAAGAAAATCCCAATGATGCTTTGCTTAACCCGAGGACCGAAATTAGGGCATCAGCAGTCGCTAGTGGACGCTAGGCTAGGGTTTCTTAACCTGAGGTTCATAGATACAGGTCCATGGTATGAATGCCGGGGGTCCATAGTTAGCCTGCCTAACATAATTTATTAAGATAGTAATTACAGTTGAACCTAATACAAAGATATTTTTAAATTCCCATGTTTTCGTATCATACAATCCTATTCGAAAAAGGTCGGTGGAATTTTTTTTATTTTTTGGTCCGTGACTACCATAAGTTTAAGAAACCCCGTTCTAATTGGTCTAGAACAGGGTAGGTACAAACAAAAGCCTTAAAGTATTTTTACTTATCCAAACATTTGAACATATAATTACCGTGATAACGAGGCAGGGTTGAAGCAATCTAATACATTATTTATACATTTATATACGTACATACATAAATAGTAACCTAACCTGTTATTATCTAAAATACCTAGACATTACATTTTCAAAGAAGACCAGATACTATGATTAAAAGTTAATTTCGTAGGCGTCGATGTTTCGAGGCCTTGACTTGCTCATTACTTTAGACCTAAACAAATAAATAAACCAAGTTAATTTATGTTTTGCACCTTTACCTTTTACCTACTGATATAATTATATCGATAGGTATAAAGGCGCAAACCCACAAATAGGAGATAAAATAAAAATAAAATATAAACTGTTAATATTATGGTAATTGACACTTTCTAATAAATTATCTCCAATTTAAACAAGTATCTTCCTATTTGAAAGAAATGCTGTGGAAATGCGTTACTTGGGAAGTATGTGCGATGTAACCTCAGATCATAGAAATAAGGAGATATCATAGCAAATTAGTACCGGAACAACTGATGCCACTTTTAGTACATTTATCGACACAATTACGCGCACGATTAAACGCTCCTTGTGAATAAAAAGATCTCCCACGCATTGAACATTCCGCACACCCTCAATCTAACACTGTTAATCGTCACTCAACACTAGCACTAAACTAAAACACTGTATTTATACCATCGACCGTGTTCGGTTCGTCGCCAGCGCGTACGTTTTTAATATGAGCAATTAGCTCAAGATCAGGCATCAAGTTCGATAGCGCCTTGGCACATCTCCTTGTTTCTATGATCTGAGGATGTAACTATTAATGATAAGTTGAGGAATAAAAAGATTTTTTTTTTCTTGTAATAATTGACTACATACCTTTCTTGTGATGCCTTGTGAAATTTCCGAATACACTGCCAAGCCGTTGCTGATTTCTTGTCGTGCATAACTCAAGTGACTTCAAATCGTCCGCGTTCTGCGCAACCAAAATGGAAGACCTCTTCGACTCCATAGCACCTGTGTTCACTAACAACTCCGCTTCAAGTAAAAGAACAATAGTGGCGTAGAGTAGTTTCAGTTCTCTACAGCAAAGCATTGTTTTGGCACTAATTTGTGGTCACATTGGTAGCACTTCACACGGTAAACTTAAATTAATAGTCATTTTAGGCACTGCTATCTTCTTTTGTTTGACTCTGGGTGTGGAGGGTGGTGTCGCATTCTGGAAAGAAGGAAACGTCCTTTAGGTAATAATTAACATTTTTTTCCCCCAGAAGAAGGCTAATGGTTTTCAAGAGTATGCAGATTTGTAGATGTTTGTATGTCCTAAGCTGTTATAGCCTAAACGGCTTGATGGATTTCTACTAAACTGAGGTGTCCTTAGATTTGTCTTCATTGTGGGAGTGGCAATATCTGAATGTTGGATTTCATGTCTTTTAAAAAAAAAAAAACTTGTAAATCAATATCTTGTAATTTTGCTACCGATGGCCGTTTTTGTTGAAGTAAAACTAAAGAAATAAATACATTTTGATGAAATATCATTGACTGCCTCGTGTATCTAATAGTTACAAGCGTGTCTGCTGAGCGTGGGGTCTTGGATTTGATCCCCGAGTCGGGCAAGGTGCAATTGCTTTCTTTTGGAAATTCTCAGCAGCAGCTCGGAAGCCTGGATTTGAGCCCCATTAACGGCTTGCTTAAACTTAATTAGGAACATAACCAGCAAAATGCGATCTTACTATACAACTCTGCTTACAGGTCTCCCAAAGTGATAATGCGCATAGAAATCTTCGTCACTGTTCGGCAACGGTCGTATTCCCCGAGCGTCAGAAGACGATATGTATATAGAGTGGTTAAGTGCATTATTTTTCTTCATGCATAATTTTGTAGAATTATCTGTTTTATGCTAAAAGAGATAAATATAAATATTGATTAGCGAAGATCTGCATGCGCATTATTAATTTGGGAATACTGTACACTTCAGGGAATTTAGGCGTGATGTTGTCATCTTGTGCTAATCATCTCATCATAAACATTAACTTAGTCACTTACATCAAATGAAGAAGTCTTCGCTGAAGTTGTTTAAAAAGAAACATTAGTACTACTTATACAGGTCTAATTGCTAGCTCAGACTTTTGTCGTAATTGCTACGTGCCTTTTAATGAAAACGTAATGGTCTTGTTTCGTGTAATGTTTGTTTTGACGGCAGCAAAGTGTCTTGTTCTAAGACAGTAGTTTCTTCATGTTACATTGCTTTTACTCAGCTATTGTATATCTACATACCTTAAAAAAACCGGACAAGTGCGAGTATGCCTCGCGCCCTAAGGGTTCCGAAATATGATCATAGATGGCGCTACTGCATACTTCCAATGGCGCCATCTATGAGCAGATGGCTCCACTTATGGTCCGGTGACTGACGGTGGACAACAAAGTGATCCTATAAGGGTTCCATTTTTCCTTTTGAGGTACGGAACCCTAAAAATTGATTTTTTATTTGATCTTGGAACTGAATTACCTAATTATCATTTTATATATTTTGACAATTTAATTTTTCAGGATTCTATGAAAACTTATCAAATGCATTTTAAAAACAGAAACAATATGACATATTGTGTGCTTGATTAAAGAAATTCGTTTATGGATTCAATCGATTAAAGTACGAGTATTTTTACGAACTAAGCACCTCCTTCCAATTAAGTAATTTTAAAGAATTAATTCGAAAGTTTTAGTTTCGTTCAGGACTATCAATGTTACGATCTATATGGGCTTGTGCATAAAAATTGTTTATGCGTAAGTTTTATCTGTGAATCGAACAAATCGCTGCAATTGATATGTTCGTTAAACTAGGATTGCAGTTATAAACGCGACTGCCCATTGGTTTCAGTTTATACGAAAAATAAAATTGTAGTGTCAAACAGCTTTTTGCTGAATGCATTTGAAAGTTTTTACGGTACATACTTAAAACAAAAGAACAATTTTAAAAAGTCTGTCTGTCTATTCCTGATTTTGAGATTCCTTATTATAAGAAGTAACTTAGGCTACTTTTATTCAAGAAAAGAATTAGGGTTTTGCGCAAAAATATTAAAACCCATGAAATCCACGCGGACGAAGTCGCGGGCATAGCTCGTAGTAAAAATAAAATTGGACTAAACTGTTCCGTGGACTAGACCAACCTTCTTACGTCACCCTAAAACATGAGAACCCGCCGAGTCAAGACACACGTCTTTCTGTCAACCTTAAATGTACCTAACATACCACAGCAAAATCTAATCTTAACTTTCATGAACATTTTCCGAACCCTACCCGCGTACTAACCTAGATTGAAAATCGATACCTACATCTTTATCGCTATTACCAAGAAACGATTGTTAAACCTTCGCCGTCGTATTGAGTTTTACTAAACCTTCATTCTATTTCAATTTTAATCGATACATTTGAACAATCTAGTTTATATTCAGGCCAATTTCTTTCAGTTTTACAGTTCTAGGAAACATTGAATAATAAAACGAAAATGTTTGATAACTTTTACTTTAGTCCTAATTAAAAGGATTTTTTTTTCTTTTGCTGTAATTAAAAATCTATTTCTTGATATAGTAGGTACCTATAATAGAACTACAGATAGTACACTAGCGGTATCGGAAACAGGCTCCAAGCTGTCGCAAAAAAACCGTGCAAAAAGCGCTCTTACGCAGTAGCGGTTAACCGCGGGGGCGGCTAATCGCGCGGCTAGCCGCTTTTCCAGTTTAATATGCAACCGCTTATGATTGCACGCACTCAACCGCCACAAAATCATAAACGGTTGCATATTAAACTGGAAAAGCGGCTAGCCGCGCAGTTAGCCGCCCCTGCGGTTAACCGCTACTGCGTAAGAGCGCTAAGGGTTGCAAAAATATTGTTATAAGAATTAAATATTTTTGTTGGTAAAAATACTTTTAAGTGAGCAACTTGTCCACGTTTTAGCCAGAGCTCCTAACAACTTGAGCGTTTGCACTCTCTCTTTATAATATTACTAGGTATAGAATTGAAAATCTCATCAAAGAACATGAAGTGCGAATAGTCCTGAGCTTAACTTTATGTTCAATTCCATGTAATGGTTCGCTACTTGCAGGTGCACTACACAGATGTGACCAGATATAACGGCTATTGTATTTTCCTTGACGTTGTAATAGAAAGTTGTTGAAAATAAATAGGTCTGGGTTTTTTTATGATTTTCTTATAGTGTTTTGTGTAATAAACTACGAGTAAAAAAGATTTTTTAATATCCTGTTGAAATCTATCTACAAGTACTAATATTATAAAGCTGAAGAGATTGTTTGTTTGTTTGAACGCGCTAATCTCTGGAACTACCAATCGAATTTGAATAATTCGTTTTGTATAAGACAATAGCCCAGCAGTTACAGACAAGGAATTACTAGCTAAGGCCCTGTGCACACCACGTTTTTTAAACTCCGTCGACGCGCGTTTGTTGCGATACAGACGCGATACGCACGCAAGTCAGACGCAGCCTGTAGACCTCTGTAAGCTAAAAGCGCGCCGTCGACGCGCCGTCGACGCGCGTTTTAGAAACGCGCGTCGACTTAACGTGCTTAAAAAATGTGGTGTGCACAGCGCCTAAGGTCGTTAGTTTGATCCTCATTAGATTAAGTATTCAGAGAACCCACTTCTAGCACAAAAAAGTTGTTAGTTGAATGAGTGATTCACAGATACACGAGCGACCTCCTGTGGTCGCAACTTACAGCCATACTTTTAGTTTGAAAACCACCTATCTATAGTGTTATTCATCCAACCAGCCAAACAAAACCTTTTTTCGTTATTGCAACTTTTTTTGCTTTCATAAAAACCTATGTCAAAATTGACAGTGACACTATGACATCATATTCGGCGTTCCTATCTCCCGTTGTATTGTTCGATGAAAGCCGCATATCCGTCAATGGACAGAATGACGTCATATTTCAGTATTTATGTCACGCGTCTCGTTTCAGCTTTGTCACACACAAGTTTGTAACAAAATAATTTTAGTATCATGGTTAAACTACATCGACACTCAGATTCTGGGAGCATGTTCAATTTAATCTGCCTTCAGAGCTAATATCAAGTGATTTGATTGGTTGTTGTCAATTTAGTTAACCAATCACAAATAGTTAACATGAGATTCGATATTATTAATTGTGCAGCAGCATTATTTTTTTTATAATTACTGCATCATAGGTCTTTGTTTAACTACTAACTAGCTAACTACTAATAATAGATTTACAATAATTATATCTGCAATTTGTAACAAATGGTGCTACTCTAATAACAAATCTTTCTTTTTTCGTGCTTTAAATAGCAATATACTATTAGTTTCAATTATCTCGGAAACGTTTAGTTTCAATTAAAATACCCAGTTTATTGAAACTAAAAGTTTTGCAATTACCACAACATATAAAAATGTTCCTCGACAACAACCCAGATATTAAAAGCTTTTATTACTACATTATTTTAGCACGTTTATTATTCATATCACCCTTCAATATAACATCCCATTTAGGCGCCATGACACATTTTGTAGCTACAAAGAATATAGAACAAACAGAAAAAATATTGTCGTTAAAATGACGCTCACTAGAAATCTTTGATGTCAGCACCAAAAAAAATATGTAGCAATAATAAATACTTATTTTTAGTTCCAACAATAAAAAATTACTTGAAATTGCAGCTAAAACCAGTATTATGTGAGAAGTACAAAAATTATTACAAAAAAAAAATATTCATTTTCCGTTTTCCCAGCCATTAAGTTACTTACTACACATAATTTAGAACAGAAAAAATATTGTCGCTAAAATGACGCAAACTTCAAATCTTTCACGTGAGCATAAAATAATTTATGTAGCAATAACACGTACTTATTTTCAGTACATACCACATAAAATAAAAACCAACGATACACTGAAGTGCAGAGTACCACAATACACCAATATTTATTTGCCGAGTTCCCAGTCAATCGAAGCATTTTAGATCGTATTTAGTATTCGCATCACCCGTAACATTACGCGCCATTTGAGTGCCATTACACATCTCATAACTACAAACAGAATGGAGGAAACAAAAAAAAAGTATTGACGCTAAAATGACGCTCACAAAAACTTTTTCGTGCCTCAAAAAACGGGAGAGTAAAATAAAATTTGACGGCAGGGTTGGTGCAGTGACGTGTCGTGGGTTCAATTCCGCACGGAACAAATATTTGTTCCGAATTTGGGTGTTTGTGTATGTGAAATTTGTATTTGCAAACGCACCCACGATGCAGGAAACATTTCTAGTATATTTTGTTCTTGGACTGTAAAAGAATACCATGTTCTATGAGCTCAGTTATTAACACTTGAAAACAGGGAATTGATGTTATCATGCAAAAAAAAATTAAATTATATCACAATGTAGACCAATATTTATTTTCCAACTACCCAGTTATTCGGAGCTTTGGTTTTGAACGGATTTAGTATTCATATCAGCCGTCAATATAACATCCCATTTGGGCGCCATTACACATTTCATAACTACGAACAATATGGAGAACAAAAACAAATATTGACGCTAAAATTACGTTAAACAAAACTTTCTGACGCCTCTTGAAACGAGAACTTAAAATAACAATATTATTTTATTCTTTAACGTATTCGATGAGCTCAGTTAAAAACGGGGAATTAAAAGCTATGTATTATACCTCAAATAAGTAGAATGAACCACAATAAACCTACATGAATGCATTTTCTTTCTTTCTTTCTTTCTTTCTTACATTTCCTATAAAAGTTAAAAATTATTTTTGTCCATTGAATGCGTCGGGGGACCGGTTTTGTTACATACAAAATAGGTAGTATAAAGATTGATACTAATAGTAATAATAAACACTATGATGATACCCCATTGACATAATTATTATAGGTCAATGTGATACCCCCACCGCATTGAAATCGGTCCATTCGTCTGAGAGCTACGGATACCACAGACCATTCCACAGACAGACATAGGCTTCAATCTCATAATACTCAACGTTTTTCAAAGTGGGGGTTAAAATGAACACAATCTAGATTCTTATCAAGGTTGGAAGAAACATCTTTGTACAAAAAAATGTCCGTTGTACAGAATATCCTTATGAATTATTCATGCTTGGTAGTAAGATGAGGAAATATGAGTCAAACATATTCGAGTGCCATTTCGTGCGTGGTACAAGTTGGGTTTGTGTACAGTCGGGTGAGAAAATATTGGAACGGTATTATGATATTTTTTACAGCTAAAACACTAAAAGGGTTAGAAGGGTGGTTTATTCAGGGTTATGTGTTATGTTCACATTAAAAGTGGAAATATTTTATAGAAAATTTTATATGTAAATACCTACACATAAAAATGTCACGAAAAAAACCAACTGTTCCATATTGCTCGACAAAATGAACAGCAATTTTTTTTGTGATCTATAGTTGGTGTCGTAGTTAATCAAACTAGTATCGAATACTGAATACCCCCCTTCAATATGTCCTTCGTTCAATCTAACAGACTGTATAACTAAACATAAGAAATAATGTAATGACTTTAGTCTATAACAATACTAGCTTCCGCCCGCGGCTTCGCCCGCGTTTTTGGGATAAAAAGTAGCCTATGTGTTATTCTGATATATAAACTATATTACTGTAAAGTTTCATCAAAATCCGTTCAGTAGTTTTTGCGTGAAAGAGTAAATCCATACATCTTTACATCCATACATCCTCACAAATTTTCACGTTTATAATATTAGTAGGATTCCAGTTCTATACATTTTAGATACCTATATTACTGTTACTAAGGAGGCTTTATATTACTTTAATTAGTCTCACACTTGTGTTTAGACTTATAAATAAAGCATTATGTGACGTTGCACTTTAAGATGTACCAACACAAATGGACTTCATTAAATTACAACATACATCTTTGCTGAGTACAGTGCAAAAAGAATTAGAAAAAACGTGTACGGTCGGGGGATCCCCGTCAGGGACAAAGTTCCTTACGCTTCATATATAATAGAATGAGACAGAGAGAGAGAAAGTCGCATGGAGGGGCCATTCCGCTTTTTCCAACGATTTCTACCAATCAACGAAAACAAAGCGCAGGGTCTGCGATCACCGAATGTTCACATGCCACTGGGGCCCCTTTAAGTAGTGTAGAAGTATCCCAGGGGGGCAACGCACAGGATATTTCTTTATGGCTAAGTTATTTTGGTTAAACTAATGATAGAAAAAAGTGATCGCAAAATAAAACACGCAGAAATCATATTAAACTGAGTATAATTATTTTAGAATTTTAGGCGTAACTCGAGTTCATGGTTAATAGTGTCACCAGAATAAAAAAAATAGCGATTTCCCAGGTAATTTTTTTATTTTATTTAAAGATTTGTTAAATAATCGGGAAAATCACCGGAAAATCAATCACACGAATGAAAAAGTACATAGTTTTTTTTCAAATTTAGTATAATTTCTAACTGTAATAAATGAAGATATAATAAATACACCGCATCAAATAATAATTACTTAAATTTCGACATAAATAAAGAAGATATTTTACAATCCTTGTTTTTACGGTTGGTTTGAAATCGACCCGCCTACCGCAAGCCGCGTTAAGGAACTTCGTTCCAAATATTTGTAACTAAGTATTAGTTGCCCGCAAGTTTGGCTCATCGGCTGTATTGTTTGTATAAAATTTTCAGGAATAAAAGTAATCAATGTCCTTTTCCAGGTCTCAGATTGTTAGTGCTGTTAGTCAAATTTCATTATGATCGGTTCAGTGATTTAGTCGCGATGAGGTAACAAACAAACAGAGAGAGTTACCTTCGCATTTATAATATAAGTGAAATTGTCAAAAATAACAAAAACAAATTATATTTCAAAACAATAAATTGAGTAGGTACGCTTTTTAAAAAGGTCAAATTATTAGGTTATAAAACAAAATAAAGCATGTCTGAAAAACTGTAACACGTACAAAGTGTGGGTAGTTAGACGTTTTTAATCGTCTAATTGTAAGCACGACGTCGTTCTTCAGGCTAAAAGGATAAGCTTGTTCTAAAGAAAGGAATTTGTCTGAGAAGCATTTTTGTCTCGTTTTAATAAAACAATTTTATGGTTGTTTTGCTATCGCTTTAATTTTCTTCAATTGAAATCAAAGTTTTTAAGCTGGCCGAGGCAAAAATAACCTTAATTCATTCATTTTATTAGGTAGATAATGCCTATAAAATTTAGGCAAAAACTAAGCGAAAGCATTTTATAATAAAAAATACACAAAACATACATTATTTGGTTTTATTATAAAATTATTTAAAAAGTTAGTCGAACAAAAGATACGATGTATTACAGTAGGTAGGTATATCATTTTCAAATATATCAAATGTACACACAATGACCCATTCAATCGAACATTTGGCCCAATTACAACAAAACAGTGATGATGGTAATCTGAATATGTCTGCAAAAATACGACCAGATTGTCACTAATTCACGATACGTCCATTGAAATAGACCTCAACAACCTCATATCCGGATACATTCGAGCAACAATATTTATTAACATATCAATAAAACACTACAAAAGTGTATTCAATAATTCGGAACTGTGCAAAAATCCTGTTAACAACAATATCCGAAAATAAAAGCAAAAATTTTCAAGCTGACTGTACAAGCAATTTCTGCGAAGGGAGGCAAAAAGTGTGTAGTGGATTACCGGATAAGAAATAATATAATTTTTCGTAACGTTTTCTATTCCACATGGCGTTTGTTATTGAAAAATGGGTGACGTTTGTTTATTACTTTTGGGATAAAATAAATGAAATTGTAATAAATTACGAAATATGCGGAGAAATGTTATGTTTACAGGTCTCGGAACTTTGACACGTATTATGTTTTATTCACCTATGGTTATATCAATATTTCTTGTTCAAAGACTTGCTTTGATATTTTTTGCTTTTTAACGTAGGTATTTTTGTATATTTAACTAGCTGTGTCCACGACTCCATTTGCATGAAAGTCGGGAAATCTCGTTATTTCGTACAAACTTTTCCACCCCTTTTCGCTTGTCTAAGAATGGAATTGCGACAGAAATTCCTCCCTAGTGTACCAGGTAGCCTGAGGCCCTGTAGCCAGGGTACCTATAGGGTTCTCAAAAAATATTTCTTCCTTTCAAATCTCGCTATGCGATGTCTGTCAACCAGGCAATAATTTAAGATATACTTGATCCACTACGGAATACTCATTATAATAAAAAGCTACTCTACAATGGAGACGCTGTTACATAACTACATACCTACTTATGTACGCGTATTACTTCTAACATTTAACTATCATAAGTTAAAGGAACCGATAGGTACAACGAGAGTCCCTAATCATGCATGATGGAAAAGGCAACAAAGAGTTTAATCAGGTGGACAGGCAACAATATCCTCAAGTATACCTTTGTAGGTTCTGACTGGACTACCTAAAAAGGTACGGCGGATACAACCCTTCCTGAGGGTATAAGGCCTCAAAATGATGAAGGTCAAGAGTATAATTTAACCTTATTCAACATAGTTCACTGACATAAGTTAGGGTGCTCGACAACAGGGCTCACAACAATAATTTTGATATGAATTTGATATAACATTTTGACGTAATTAAGTATATTCACAGCATTTTGTAAGAACATGTAAAGCGTCGATATCATAATTAACATTTCAAGCCATGTGAAAGGTAGACGCATTAAAAATTATATTGTTTCTAGATGCCAATATCCTCTGCTTATGAATTCAGTATATTAATTACTTATTATCCTACATAAATAATATGCAACAGTATTCATTTTGACAACTACCATTGCGCCATGATTTATATTTTCTTCTCGCTTACTAGATCAACTTATTTAGTATGATTGAACATTGATTTCATCAGAGCTCATGAGTTACAGTGACGATAACTTTATCGTGAAATAATCACTGTAACTCATGAGCTCATTACGTGATGAATTCGCGATTCCGGTATACATATACACCGTGACATTTTCATTGCTTTCTTCCGGCGCTGTAGCCACTATACTCATCATTATGAACAACTTTTACTATGGGACCAACCCGGAAATCGCGAAAACAAAATCTGCTGTTCCATACATTTATGTTCACATAACTCAACAAAATGTATGGAACAGCTGATTTTTTTTTCGCGATTTCCGGGTTGGTCCCATAGTAAAAGTTGTTCATAATGATGAGTATAGTGGCTACATCGCCGGATGAAAGCGATGAAAATGTCACGGTGTATAAAAAAGTTTGTACATACCTACACTCTTCAACGAGCGGTAAACCTTTTGAAATATGACACCAATTCTGCTCGCATCGTAACAACGAATTCGAAAACAAAATTTAATTAATGTAAATCCTATACCGGAATTTGGAATAACAGGGTTATTCTCAGTTGCTTCAAAAAAAATCTTTATTGAGACTTTTATTTATTGGTTCCATAACACTTTGAATGCCACGCCACCAGACACAATAGAAAAAATATTGTTTGTCGGTCACCGGTGGCCGATACGGCGTTCAAATACGTAATGAGACTTCATGTTTCGTACATTAGTTCCCACGTTGCTGTAAAAACATAATTACACGCAAGTTGTGACCGCAACCCCGCCCGTACCTATAACTAGCTGGTAACAGCCGCTAGTAATAGCGACTTCATTTGCAAGCAAATATGAGCCTCCGTAATTCCTGCTTAAGGTTGGAAGTTGAACAAACTCTTTCATATTCCAGTTGTTTAATTATTATCATTTATATTAAGGAACATCTAATAAAATAACTGTTTCACAATATGTATTTTTCTTTTTACCGAAGAGAAGGTGAAACTACAGACTAACGCACCTTACATATCCCTTTGACTGTCACTAATGAGACACAATTGATTTTTCTATTGTTCCACACCTGAATCAGGTTTTTCGACAGATGAACTAATAATTACTACTAATTGCTTTAGAAGGGTGAAACTACAGAGCAACGCATAAATATCTTACGTAATTACTTGCTTACACATTACGTAGTAAGGATATTTTTTTAACGTTAAAATAAAATAAAAAACGAATTTTATCAACTGAGAATAACCCAATAAACGTCCAGCGCCCAGCATTCAACGTCCATCCTGTTTGTGTACCCTATTAAAGCCCTTGTGATGTGTATCCGAGCAAAAGCCAAACCTAATCCCTAACGCTGAGGGATGTAATAAATCGAACCGGAGCGAAAAATATGCAGACTTGCGGATCTCATTGGAGAGCCGTAATCCCGGCGGTCTTATTCGGATATCATCTAGAATAGAACCAATCTAGGTACGAAAGGTAGGCTAACGAGTCCCCTAAGTCAGTGATTTGGGTTTTTGAATATTCAGACGTTTGATCTATGAGTTCAGTATAATTTGATTTGGGCCTAATTGGCAATTGAACTGTATTGTGTTACGTGTTGATACGGATTATGTTAAAGGTCATTTTGTTTTGCTTAGGTACTGTCTTTGGAATATACTGTTATATCCGTGGGTTGGTTTGTGGGAAGTGTAATTATTCTTAATTTATGGGCATTATAGGTAAACCCAGAAAGTTCCATGTTAAAAACGTATGAATTATAATTTTCTGAAGGCTTAGATGGTCCAAATTATGTGGTCATTCTCGATTCTTCTGTTGTATGTATAATAAATATTGCTTATGGTATATTATTCTGTGATTAAAGTATGAGTACCATGTAATATTAATCGTTAGGATTTTATTTGCTCACTTTGGTGAATCTTAGTAACGCGAATTCAGAGCAAACTGATCGGTATTATAGCGTGCCACTCAGATGTTCATGAACCGATCCCTAAAAATATTTTTATTGGAAAAACAAACACAAATAAACCGAGGCCATTGACATAATTCCTTGCCGATATCTTCCGATAAGCCCAGAATATGGTTGTTCGAGAACGCTGACAAAAAAATGAATTCTTACAGTCTCGATTCAATTTCTGTATTCATTGGTGCAAAAATTTCTTATTCCGACTCTCGTATCGGAAACTTATCGGTAGGTACGAAGTTGTATTTTTACAAGAGTTTTAACGGACGCTTAGGATTGAGCGTTTGTTGAATATTTCTAGGTCATTTCCTTCGCTGATTTGTTGAAATATTGAGAATCGCTGAAAAGACATTTTGAGGGCTTCTTTTCTTAGCGATTTATCCTGCTAGATATTTTTGAGGCATTTTCTCTTAGAAATTTAGTATTCTCTAAAAAGAGCTTTAGACCTAAGTTGGCAAAACTTTAATAGAATAAAGTTCACAAAAAGATCATTAATACCGTCTCAGTCATCCATTATACTGTAGCCGCTAATGAAGATAGAAGATACTTAGGACCTTTTACTATTAATTAAAATATTGTATTTTGTTAAATTGTGATCTACCTATTTCGTCAGGCTTTTTGCAGCAAACTCTGTACTTAGATAAACTAAGAGGAAATTGACACATCAGAAAATAAAGTTAATGTCAACACAAATGATTGAGTGATGATAGTGGAAACGATAAAAAGTCTTAGGGCCAACTTCACCAACAACCCGATAAATTGAAAAAAGCCAAAATGACGTTCTTGTGAAATGGCCGTTATTAATTTAACGGACTGTTATCTTGTCGGTGAACTTAGCTCCAAGTTCACCGACAACGTAACAGGCCGTTAAATTAAAAACAGCCGTTTAATATATCTTTTTCTATACACAACGTCATGTTAAACGGCCGTTTTCATTATAAAGGACTGTTGTCTTGTCGGTGAACTTAAGCCTTAGCCCTTAAAGTGCAATTCCGACACCGGTAAAAGCGGCTGACCGTAGCTGCAAGCGGCAGCGGTACAGAGGCCCTAGACAAGTTGCTTTTCTGTTAGTATTCACGCCAAAGGATAGGCACAAAATGTATGGCAATGACATTACCTGCGGAAAAGTGACTCACAAATGTCACTTCCATACATTTTACCCGTAGCGTTTGACGTTAATGCTAAAGTAACTTGTCTAGGGCCTCAGAACTACTCGAAGCGCTATCGCTTCGAGTAGTTCTGAGGCCCTAGACAAGTTACTTTTCCGTAAAAGTACATACATTTCGAGCGTGGCGACACTATCGTCTATACGATAGTGTCGCCACGCTCAAAATGTATGTACTTTCATACAAACTCGTAAAGAATGTACTAGTATAAGAACCACTGGTGCCAATTGCAGTCAGCGACAACAGTTGCAGATGCAGGTTGGTTGTTGTCGGGGTCGGAATAGGGATGATAACTACTTTTTTTTATTGTGAATCTGTAAACCATTTGAAAAAAGACAATTAACACCAAAAAAACCGATGAAACATCTACAAAATTGGCAAAGTTATAAGCGTTTTAAAATGATTTGCTAGACACGGACGGCACTACCTACTAGTGACGTAACACCACCTACGTCCGCTTCGCGCGACAAAGACGGAGCGATACTCCCTCCAAAAACTTTAAAAGCGTCTATGTTTTCCATTTTGTGATAAATTATTATTTTTGCTTTTACTTTTTTGTTGTGCCTATTCCTTCTTTGAAATAAAATAATTTATTTGTACTTTTTTAATAGTAGTCCACTACGTATTGTACCGTTACTAAAATTGCAAAATGAAAACCACATCCACCCAAAAATAAAATGTAACGGCTTTTAGCACTCAACGTATGACATCAAAGGAAAACTGTACATTCGTATCCGAGATCAGAAAATGAAGAGGTATCCACGTTTTCAATACTGTAAAAGATTCTTTTGGAGTTCAGTTCAGCATTTCGTCTATGATGACAGAAACTAGAGATCACGGATTGAATATTGATGTGTTACTTTGAGATGGATCAGATTTCCATTCCCTTTTGGGATTAAAAAGGGAATCTTAGTTTTGTAAGTCTTTGTATCTTTACAACTTGTCATTTGTTGCAAGTTTGAAAAAGCTTACAAATAGGTATATCATTTACATGTACTTTTGTAATTGTTGGTTTTTAATACTCTCCTTTGTGTGAAACATTATGCTGATTACAGAATTTTGAACCTAAATAAAAATGATTTTTCGATTTAAATTTATTTTACTTCAAATCTAGCTACTAAACTGCCATAAAGAACAAGCTTTTTTATAATAAAACTACTGCTTAAAAACATTTGCGATTCTTGGATGTAAGTCTTTAATTACTTAATAAAACTCTATATCAATAAGTCACTGTTCAACATTTTAAGCAAGACATTGTAACGCGTAAAACTTGCAAAATACACACAATTAACGAACATACATGACTTTCGATGTCTATAATTCCAATTACTACTTACTGAATCAAAAGCTTCAGACAGATCCAAAACCGTCTAGCTAATATCATTATTACCAAACGCCTCCACACAATTCGATTTACTTTCATCTACATGAATTGCATTACCCTTATGGTACCCTTGGAGTGACGTCACGGATGTCGATCAGCCATAAGCTCTTTGCGTATTACTCCAGTATTAATAAAAATACAACGCTCCAATTGATAAAACTTTATCGTTAAAATACAGTTATAAGTGCAACTATAAAGTAACATTGTTATCTAGTGAATTTGTGCAGTGTACAGCATAAAATATCTAAAAATACAATCTGGTTTGATAAACCGATATTTATCTACCCGATATATGTACATAATAACTTACTTTCAGTTGCTACATGAAAACAATCTAGTGGACTAGCTTCAGTGTGTGCGCACCTTTATACCATTATCGTGTGTCATTCTATGGTGTCTCAACGTACCATAAGCACCGTGAAAACTGCCATAAACGCAATCCTGAGAACAGCGCCATCTATCGTCGCAACAGCGTACTAATTATATAGATCATTTGCACAATCTAGGGACTCGCGCGCAACCGTAATGGCAAAGTGTGGTGCTTGCGGCAAATTCCTCTCGCCGCTAGAGGCCGCTAAGTGCGAGAAATGTAGGTCATGGTACCACCGCCCCTGCGTTGGTGTACAGCCTACAGGCAATTTACCTACCCCCTGGCACTGTCCCGAGTGTAAGAAAAATTTGGTAAGGGACAATCGTGCTGAAACACCTGTGAGAGGACAAGGACAAGCCCCACCACTAAATGAGAGCCTGATCAATCTGATGGACACCAGTCCCATAAACAACACGGCTTTGGATGTCACGCAGGAGCTCACACTTGACCTTAGAACTGAGCTAAAGATGTTTAAGGAAGAATTAATGACTGCAGTGCGTGGCGAATTTCAGTTGCTCCGGGATGACCTCGCCGAACTGAGATCGTCTGTTAAGGCCACCAACGATCGCATGAGCAGCTTAGAGGAGCGAGTTGCTATTATGGAAAGCAAGCAGATTCAGCCCCAAGCCGAATCTGACGTTGGCGCGATCATTGCCCAGCTGCGAAGCGATATAAATGATCGTGAACAGGAGTTGCTGGCGAACGACATACAGATCGCGAATCTACCCGAAGTTAATGGAGAAAACCCAATACACACGGCATTGCTGGTTGCGTCACAAATCGGGGTCAAAATCAAAGCGCGCGACATAGTAAGCGCCGAGCGACTCGGAGGTCGGCGCATTAACGCGACGCAGCCGTCAGCACCGGTGGAGACCCGCCCGCGTTTCCTAGTCGTGCGCTTGGCTCGTCGCGATATACGTGATGAGCTGCTGGAGAGCGCGCGAGCACGCCGCGGCATGACTTCTGCTGATCTCGATTTGCCGGGGCCGGCGACACGGTTCTACGTGAACGAGCGTCTCACGAAGCTGAACCGAGAGTTGTTTCGGAGGGCGCGTGAGGCCGGGGGTCGCCTGGGCTGGCAGTTTATATGGACGAAGCGGGGCCGTATTCTCGCCCGCAACAAACCCGGGGATTCTGCCTACCCTATCCACAGCGAGGCCGACCTACTGCGCATTTTTGGACCGGACCCGACCACCGATGGCAACAAAATTGCTTAAATTAGTTAGTAATTTTCTGTGTTTGTTTTCACTTTTATTTTTCTGCTTTTTGTTGTTTACATTTATAATTAACCTAATCGTGTCATGGACGTGTTACTATAGATTTTATTTTGTAAATGTAGTCTTATCTCGTTGTGTGTGCCTCGCGGCGCACCATAAAGGACTATTCGTAAACCGGTTTTATAACATTATACTTCCTCATACTTATTATTTACACGGATCTAAAGCAAAAACGCTTAGCACAAACATTTCTTTTAAACTTATATATACTAAAATTATTTATATCAAACTATATTTTACTGATTCTACTTCTATATACATATTATATTATTTACACCTTTATACACAACATATTTACATATTTACAAAAATCAAACTTCGTTTTCTAACAACAATATTATTATTTTTTATGGATATGAATGAATTTGACATAGTAAGGATATTATTGAATGATGAAATTATTATAAAATTTAATGATGATGCCTAAAGGAGATAAATATCTCAAGGTTGGTTTCCTTAACGCGGGTTCATTGGGTACCGGTCATGATGATTTAATTGGTGCGCTTGACAAACATTGTTTTGATGTCATCGCTTTAAATGAAACATGGTTACGACCAGGGGAGGAGGGGCGCGCTCCGGTGGTGCCGGGCTATCGTCTCCGCCACACGCCGCGGCCAGCGAGTGTACGCTCGGGTCGTGGTGGGGGCGTTGGATTTTATCTACGGCGGGGACTCAGCGCGCGTACCTGGACTAGCGCTGTCGATCCCAGGTTCGAATCGGTCGAGCAAATGTGGCTGAAAATTTCACTGAATGGAAAAAAGATTGCCATCGGTACAGCGTATCGGCCTCCTTGGCTTGACGTTGACCTTTTCCTAGATGCCATTACGGACAAACTTGGCACTTTGGGGAACTGTGATCACTTTATATTGCTTGGCGACTTTAATGTGAACATGCTTATTCCAAACGAGACAAAAACTAAAAAAGTCTGCGAGTTTTTGAAATGCTTAAGTCTCACCCAACTAGTCACGTCTCCTACTCACTTCACTGAGACCAGTGAAACACTTATAGATCTCCTATGTACTGACCTAAGGGCGAGATATACGACGGTAGAAGCGTTCGGGAGTATGCACGGTCACTCCATCATAGCCAGCGAATTTTACATAAGGCGCGACAAGCCAACACCATATGTTTGCACATTTAGACCGCTTAAAGATATTTGTGGGGATGCGTTTAATATAGACCTATCGCTTCTATGCATTGATAACATTACTACGCTGGACAATGTTAATGATATGGTACACGTTTTTAACCAGCGCATAATCTCATTGTTCGACGTCCATGCGCCGCTTAAAACATGCACTATTAGGGAAGGGTCGTATCCTTGGATTACGGAAACGATTAAACTGATGATGCGGTTACGGGATGATGCTTTGGCCAAATATAGAAAAACTAAATCAGAAACAAAAAAAAAATACTACAAACAATTAAAATCACTAGTTGAAAGTTCCTTGTTCCATGAGAAGGTAGCATTCTTTCGGCATAATATTAATAGTAAAATAAAGGACCCAACATTGTTATGGAAAAACATCAAATCCACCGTTTCAACAACCAAGCAGAGACAAGACCTCCCCCCCCATTTTACAAACCCTGATCGCATCAACAGTCATTTTTTGAACGTTCCTGGCAATACAGTAGCTACCATATCACATATGACGTTTTATGAATGCCATAGATATGGTGAAGCGATTTTCACATTGAATCCAGTGGAACAGGGCGATGTCTCTCGTATTATTGGTAATTTGAAAAGTAATGCTGAAGGTTACGACAACATAACCTTACACATGTTGAATTTGACACTGCCACACACCTTATCGACTATTACAGATATAATAAACTGCTCCATGCTTTCGTCTACGTTCCCTGATCAATGGAAAATTGCCACTGTTAAGCCATTACCCAAGAATACAAACCCAACTGATATGAAAGATCTGCGGCCTATCAGTATATTACCATGCCTTTCTAAAGTACTAGAAAAAGCCGTTTGTCACCAACTAACAAATTTTTTGGAGGCAAATGAGGTGCTACCTGAATTACAATCAGGCTTCAGGAAGCGTCGTGGTACATCGACGGCATTACTGGACGTAACCGATAACATATTATTCGCGCAAGATAAGGGTATGTGCTCAGTGCTTGTTTTACTGGATTTTTCCCGTGCATTCGATTCAATAAATGTTAATCTATTATTATCTAAATTAAATTACTATGGTTTTCACAATAGCGCCACCAAATGGTTCCACAGCTACCTTACAAATAGGAAACAACTCGTGGAACTGCGCCAGAGTAATGGTGCTATCCTAACA